>JAMPIV010014483.1:0-237853 GCA_024509875.1 Oreohelix idahoensis
TCCAACAAAACAGCTTTAAGACTCGTCTTGGATGAATCAATGAAAAGCCTCCACTCTTTCGGTATGTAATTGATTTTGAGGGCTGCCATTAAACCAGAAATGTTGTGGCACGCAGAAAGGTCACCCTCTTTGAAAAAGAATGTAATAAGCGGCTTCTGGCGGTTCCTATACACAGAAATTGTAACATCTTCTGCCAGGAGATTCCACTGTTGCAATCTGGAACCCAAAAGCTCCGCCTTGTTCTTCGGTAAATTCAGATCTCTTACAAGATCATTCAGTTCACCTTGAGTTATTAAGTGTGGTTTAGTGGAATGTAGTATGCTCAAAATCTGGGGTTGCTTGAGGTTGATGGTTCAGGACCACCATGTCTCTTCTTCATCAGTGGAAGCAGCTGAAAATGATTCTGGCACTTTGGGAACTGGTAGGTCATCGCCATTTGGTACCGAACGTATTGCAGAGGGTATGTTTGGATATTCCAGAGTCCATTTTTTCTTCTTTGATATGCCTTTCCCAATTGGAGGGACCATGCAAAAGTAACAGTTATTGAGATGATCAGTAGGCTCTCTCCAAATCATTGAGATTGCAAAAGGCATAGCTTGCGTTTTGCCAGTCAACCACAGTTTAAGATTTGCTGCACATGTATTGCAGCATATGTGTGGCGCCCAGCTCTATCTTGATCTCCTATTCTGCAGCCAAAATACAAACTGTACGCCTTCTTAATCACTTTAGTTATATTTCGTTTTTGTGATAGAAATGTCACCTCACCACATATATAACAGAAATTATTAGCACTGTTCACACATGTCCTAGGCATTTCTAACTACGATACTTTTGATAAGGACAAATGCACTAACTAATGGCAAAATTTTATCAGAGATAAGATATTTATACACAAAGGTGATGTAATCATAGGTAGGATTGCATCATCAACTTCTAGTTACATTTTTATTGGTCATTAGAAAAAATTATGCAATCGCCCACAACAGTTGCGTCATATATATATATTGACCGTAATTAAATAAACTAGTAGCATATATCTTGAAAACTAGAGCCAATCAACATTTTTTAATGTCATTTTCGTTTTCAGCACACCAAATTAGTTAAGATCAGCTATTTTCATTTCTGGTACATTTTGGTTGTTAGGATGTCCAAACCTCCTACCAATAGTGTTTAACCTTTGAAAAAAAAAATGATCGACGCATGCCACATAGCAGTAGAAGCGTCAGAGAAAGCTAAACTTAAGGCAAGATTATTTGTTAACCAGAACAGAAAGCTGCGCCAATTATGGCCAGGTGATGAGGCCTATTTATTGTTACCCATAAAGACAATACCAACGGGCTGATCACCCGTTTGCCAGACACTTCGATTACGGAAACAACGGCAAATGGGTTGATTTGCCGTTGCCCTAAAGACGCCAATAGGCGTGATGGGAAACAATGGCAAAGAAAACCTATCTGCTGTTGCCCTAAGACGCCACTAGGCGTAATGGCCACTGACTGCTTTGACGGTCGGTGGCTAAGGACAGAAGAAGAAGAAGAAGAATAAAGACAATAAATTCTTGTATCTTGGAGAGGACCATATACTGTACTTGAAAGATTGTCAGATGTTGACTACATTATTTTATTAAAGGAAAGGAAAAGACCTTTCACATCAACATGCTGCAACAATTTCATTCACGTCCTACACATCTTAAACCAGCTTTTGAGGCTATAGACAAGCCTATTGATCGTCACTCTTCCTTAGCTGTCATACAGGAAGAGTTGTCTGAATTACCTAATATTCCTGAGTCTCTTTGTCTCTACCTACTTTACCTCTTTCATCTACCGCGCCTTGGCGAGATATTTCTAGTTCATACCAACTTGCCACCTCCCAAAAGGATCAGACTTCTCTGTTACTACACTCTTTTCCTCACGTGCTCACGGATATTCCTGAGCGTACAAATATTAAGACCTATCAAGCTTAAACCTTATCCTATCCCTGTGCATTTTCAATCACAGGTACAAAAGAAATAGAAGATATGATAAAATTAAATATAATTTCTCCATCAGTCTCCATACAGTTTTCCAATGGTTTTAATTAAAAAAAAGACAAATCCATTTGATTTCAGGCGTTTGAATAGTGTAACTATTATGGATGCTGAAACCTCTACCTTTGTTAGATTCTTTGTTGGATAGACTATCTACAGCAACCTTTTTTTTTAGTAAATTTGATTTATCTAAAGGATATTGGCAGGTACCTCTGTCAGATAGAGCCAAACGTTACACAGCTTCCGCTACACTTTTGGGATTGTTCCAAATCAATTATATGTCTTTTGGACTTGTCACTGCGCCTGCGACTTCATCCATGCATATACATCAGCAGAAAGCTTCTTGCGGCAGAAAAAGTTATGCAGCTTGTGAGAGAGAGTTGCTCGCCATCATTTGGTCAATTTCAAAACTTTCAAAATACTCCTCGGTTGTAAATTCACTTTGGAAACTGATCATGCTCCTCTCACAGCAATGAAAACGAAGATCTACAACAACCCTCGACTTCATCGTTGGTTCTTATTATTACAAGATTTCCACTTTGACATCAATGCAAATAGAGGATCTGACAATTGGCTTGTTGATCTTCTATCCAGAATGTCAGAGATCAGTACATGACTCTATATTTCATTAAGTACACTCATATGGACAGAGATATATGACTTCAATGACTTTATTTCTGAATGCACAGATATTAACATTCTTTGATATTCAAATTAAAATCATCATCATATGGACAGTGAACTATATTTACCTAAAAGATTAATTCGGGTCGAGCAAAATACTTTATCGAATGCCAAGGAATTTGAACTCTCTTGACACTTTAGCTTAAATAACATGGTGTAATCTGGGATACGGTTCATTATCCTTCCTTACGTATTTCCGTAATGGTTGTATATTTTGAAAACTAAGAACATGTATGAAAGGGGAGAAATGATTGTCATTTTTTTTTTTTTTTTGCGTACGCCCGCTATTACTCAAGGCAAAGTCTCAGGTTAGTTTGTCTACCTGAGACTGATTTTTACGTGAGTATCCCTGTGTTTCTTATACAGAGACAGATGTCCCTCGCCATTCAGGCAAATACTCGCCGATTTCGGAGGTACCCATTGCAGCTGGGTCGGTCCGGTCGATGAAAAATCCTCAGATGTCCTTGCCGGTTTGATCCTGGGTCACCCGCCGTCACCAGCGCAGTTTGGTCAACACTACACACCAGCACGGCTCTCTTAAGTCATTGATTGATATTATGTTACCTAGCGATCACCCGATGCAAATGCTCACGGGACGAAGGGGTAATGTTGAGAGCACATCATGGCGCGAAGCAATCTTGATGAAGTTAAATTTAGAGGGATTTGCAACGCACCATGCTGAGCCTCACCAAAACGCATAAACTAGAAGTCGTTAGCTATGAAAAAGTAACGTATCAAGAGACGACGTAAGAGAGATTGTGTTCACGCTCTATAGCATACAGACGAGTATGAAAATGTGGCTGGGTCCACTTATTAAATTGTGTAGCATTGTCTACTTTTCACAGTGTTCCATGAATCTAGATTTGACTCAAAATCAAGTGTGTAATTATAATTTAATGTTGTGAAAACCACTTCGTCAGGATATATGAAATTCACGGTGTTGATTTTGCCAAGATGGCCAGGAATATAATTTGAGATAGTACCTCAGATCATACAAGATGTTTTCAAGGTTAGTATAACCTATATAGATACATATGTAAAATATTACGACTTTCATGAAACTGTTTAATGGGTCGAGAGAATGACCATATATGATAAAGTTTAACGGACACAGAAATAAGTGTGCAAGGAGCATGGGACTATATTATTACGAGTATCAGAACAAAAAGTATCAAAGCAGGAAATTGTGCAGAATATGATATATAATTTTAGAAATCGATTTTTGCCAATGACTATTATTAATTTTGTTGGAGCATTATGTGAGTCATAAAAGTTCTCTGTACGGAATAAATGAAAGTCATTTTAAACCTGAGGTTTTTGAAGAATCTATATAAAGTTTCGGAATTGTGTTTTGTTCATTATGACAGTTGAGTTTTTTCAGTTGATGGACACAAATATATATTCAAACATGAATCATTCTATAGAAGTAGTTAAGCCAGTTTTATATAACAATTTGAACAAAAACACTCCAGCACGATTGGCAATTCAGAGAGAACATTTATTTATTGAGTTAACATCTTATCAGAACAAAAATGAAGACAACCCTAGACATCAACTGAGAACTATAAGATTGACTCTTAACACAGACGAATGCCAGTGGAACAAGAGATGAGAAGAAGACATTGGCTTTGGGCAGAACACAAACTGAGGAAACCTGTAGATAGCATTAGCAGACAATTCTTGTTCTGGAATCTCAAAGATAAGAGAACTAGAGGCAGACTTAGTTTAAAACCACTATCTTATTATTTTTCTTCACAAAACCAGCTCAACTGTTTTGAACGGCTGTTTTTACACAAGTATAAACATATCTGAAAATGAGACAAACAAATGATTGCTAAGATCATGTAATATAACTGATAACTGAATTCTAGGCTTCACATATTTACAAAGTAGCTAAAAAGTTTTACAATTTCATGCTAATGTGACTTTTGAATCACATGCAATAGTACTTTGCCTAACCTGTGGGCCTTGAAACCTTGGATTAAAGAACATCTTATGTTGTCCAGCCATCTGACCTCCAAGTTGACTACTCAACAAGGGCTGCTGATTGCCTTGGAACACTGATGAATTAACAAATGATCCACCTGTGACTGGAAATCTTGGCATGAATCTAGGAGGCCCTTGTGGCTGTCCTGTTGGATGCTGGAATCTGTTTAGGCTCTGAAATGGTCGCATCTGTTGCAGAGGTAGTCTGTTGCTTGCATTTGGCAACATCTAATGAGTAAGACCAATTTTTTTTAAATGCATAAAAACTTGACAAAAACTTTAACTCTTACTTATCTAAAATGTAAGTTTACAAACTAAATTCTGAAAACAGGAACCTGACGTATCTAATCTTTTGGCACAAGTAATTAGAAAAAAAATATTAGAGCTATTAATAAGACTACAAATGTTATTTAAATGTATTGCATATTAAATAAGTTTATTACATTATACTAGATGCTCCGTGTAGTTCCCTAGTCTCTGAAAGACAAAGAAAGAATAGGACCATTAGCCCTCAGGCCTGTCATACAAGGCAACTAATATGAGACTGTGTACAAGACTGGCAACCTCATCATGTAAAACAAACTGCCACATAAACCCCCACTGCAAAAGCTGTGACTGCTTGGTGCCGACATCCTGCAAGGGGACCAGTTGTGGTGGTAGCTTCATGCTCCGTAAGGAATGCAAAGGGAAATGATGATGATGCAGATATGTTAAGCATCTTGACTTGTGCTCAGTATTCGGTATAATCCATAGATTAGCACATTTATTTTTCTGACAATGTTTTGTGTACTAGTGTTTTGTCTTTGAAGTGTGAAATATCTTTGCATCGTTTAACTGCAAGGAAAAGTGCAGTCCCTCCTATAAATGCAGTGATCACACTTACACGTGACAAAAAGTAAGTTGCATAAATTTCAATGTCTCTTGATCTTATAAATTGATATATTTCATAAATGTGTAAATCTACGCTCTTCATCATCTATCAGTGGACTCTGATAAAACAGTTTGATAGTCTAGATTCTACTGATGATCTGGATTTAATGTAACATACTTGTAACAAGATGCAAGACAAAATGATAATATATGATAAATGGTCACAATAAATTAGTCTGAAAATAAACAGGGAAAAGACAATCCTATATATAAAATCCCAGCTTTTTCTGTCAGTGCCTAATGCTAAGGGATTCTACTTTGGTTGAAAGTTAGACAATAATTGTATTGTTTTCCTTATATGTACTTTCTGAAAATAGTAACACTTACCAAAGAAGAATACCCAATGACGGTGTGCATGAACAGTTTGATTACACTGTATGGACAGAAGTCAACAACACAACTGATAAACAGTACATGAGCTGGAGACATTAAGATGCGGAGATCCATGATTTAAGTTGAACAAGATTAAAACAACAGAAAATCAAGATGCTCTTCTGTCATGTTCAGACTTTAAACATCAGATGTAAAACAAATATTTTTGTTTTTAAAAAATACTTTTGAATAAGTAAAATTGCCATTAGGTATTGGTGCTTTTGAATTTAATTCCCGTCTTATGACGGGCTTTTACACTAGTGATAATGAGAATCATCATCATCTCTCATCTCAGCCCGTAACCCGTCATGGGTCGTAGGGGTGCCATGGTGGAAGCATCAGCAGACAGGGTCCTCCACTGCTCTCTATCCTCAGCAATGCGTACAAGTGTGGAAAAACCGTGTCCTGCCCATTCTTTGATGTTATCAGCCCAGGATTTTCTCTGCCTTCCTCTTCTCCATTTACCTTCGACTGTTCCCTGAAGGATCGTTTTCGAAAGGGAGTCATGACGAGTTACATGCCCAAACCAGGCAAGCTTTCGACGTTTCACTATTGACAAAAGTGGTTCTTGGTAGCCTGCATAGGTGTTTATCTTCTCTCTAACATAGACATTTGTTTTGTGCTCTTTATAGCAAATGCGCAAAATTCTTCTATAACATTTATGCTCGAAAGCCTGAATCCTTCGCTCCGTATCTGCAGTGAGTGTAATGAGAATAAATGCAGCAAATAATAGCAATACTACACTTGAAGAAACACCCCTACAAAATGAAAGTTAGTTTACTATCATCAAACGACACATTTGATTACACCAAGCTGACTGCTGTGTCCTAACTGAAATTTAAATATGCATAATTGGAAGTTACATTTCATGCAGAAATTCAGGTAGTTCTTGAATAGTAGTTGGAAGGTTGCAGTCTGTTAAAAGATGTACCTTGCAAGTTAAGGGTAGAAAAGCTCAGGCAAAAGCAGCATTCCATAAAATGAAAAGTATTTTATGCAACTGTTTTTTGTCAATGGAAGTAAGAAATACAGTTTATGATTGTTTTACAGAACTAATCCTGACATAAGGAAGTGAGTCAAGGACAATAAGTAAGCAAGTATAAAAAGCACTAGAGACCACAAAGATGTGGTTTTACAGAAGAATGTAAATAATACCAGGAACAGCTAAAAAAAGAGTCATGCATTTGTCCTGCAAGAGACCAATGCACAAAGGAAGCTTATTACTCACGTTAGAAAGCAATCCACTTTCTACTGGCATATCATAAGAAGAATGCTGCAATATATTGTGATAAAAGGAAAGACAGAAGGAAAAACATGGAGGATGACAAAGAGAGAAGATACTGGGCAGTTTGATATCATGCATGGAAAACAGTCAACAACATAATCAATAAATAGTACTGGAGACAGGAAGTTGTGGAGAGACAAGATCACATATGTTGCCAGGCACAGTATTTGAGGAGGAATAAACTAAACCAGATACACCCCCAGTCTCCCTTATTTTTGTTTTACAAATGCATAAAAAGTAAATGGCTGTGAGCACACATATCATCTTGATGTTGCTGTAGAAACAAGAAATGAGTTAGCTGATACACAGCCCCATGTAGCCCCAGCTGTCTCTGAGGAGACAGAAAGAATAGGTTAATGCTTCCTCAGGCATATCATAAAAGGTGACAAATATAAGATTGTGCCTGTGGGTTGGCAACATCATCATCTTAAACTATACTACTACAGAAAACTTCCACAACAATAGCACATAAATGCTTTGATGCAGGCTTCCTACAAGGTTTTGTCTAATGCACATGATGTTCCTTTTGCGGGTCATATGGGGATTTCCCGCACAGCTTATAGAGTGATGGCACACTTTTTTTGGCCAGGACGTCGCAAATTTTTGTAAATCATGCACTGTTTGTCAGGGAGTTGCATGTAAGGGTGCACATCAGTTGGCAAACCTACAGACCACGGATATCTCTGTGCGACTTTTTATAAGATGGCTGTCGATATCATCAGGCCTCTTCTGGTGTTATCATCCAGAGGATTCTGCTTCATCTTAACTTGTATCGACCTCTGCACCAGATGGACTGAAGCCATACCTGTTAAGTCCACATCACAACGATGTCGGTGACTGATGCATTATTATCGATATTTTCACGCATCGGATTCCTGAAGAGTTTCTGTCGGATCATGGCACGCAATTCACTTCAGGTATGTTCTCATAAATTTGTAATGTGCTCACATCCGTCATACATTGAGTGCCAGATTAAATCCGCAATCAAACGGGGTTGTAGAGTGCTGGAATTCCACACTAAAACAGATGTTAGGCAAAGTAACAACAATGTTTCCCCATGATTGGGACCGGCTGATACCAGCGGTTCTGTTTGCTTATAGAGAAGTTCCTAATCGTCAAACCGGGTTCTCGCTGTTTCAATTAGTTTTTGGGGCTAATCAAGAGACCAATGTCTATCTTTTATGATTTGGTGATAGAAAATGATGGTAATACGGTTACGAAATCTAGTCACCAATATGTCACAGATCTACGCAAATGCATTGTGGACGCATGTGAGATCGCAACTGAAGCATCAGAATTAGCAAAAATATAAGACTCGATCACGTATTAATCGTGATAGACGATTAACAGTATTATCGGTTAACGATGAAGTTTTTGTTCTCTTGCCACTCAAAGGTGATCATTTGCTGGTTACATGGCAAGGTCCTTTTAAAGTTGTAGGTAAGAAAACAGACGTGGATTACATCATCGACATTAGGGAAAAAGAAAAACATTCCACACTAACATGTTACTACCTTACATTTCTCGACCTCTTCAACTCAAACATATCTGCGAATCTATCACAAATTAATCTCCGCATCTAGCATCTATTGCTTTAGTTGATGACGTATCAACCAGTTTCGGGGATGTACCGCTTGATTTTCCTGTGGTACCTATCCAAGCTTCTGAAAACTTGGAAGGATGTAATCATTTGTAACGATTTACCTTCAGATCAGAAGAATCAGATTCTCAATCTATTGAAAATTTTTGAAGATGTGTTTTCTGATCTACCTGGACGAAGAACAAAATTATTTCTCACGAAATATAAAATTATCGGATCCCACTCCGATTAAGAGACGACCGTATGCAATTCCTTTTCATATCAGAGAGCAGGTTGATAGCGAGGTTGACAATATGTTGAAAATGGTTATAGTATCTCTATCAGATTCTCCATTTTGTTTTCCGATGGTAGCAGTACCGAAGAAAGACAGATCCATTCGCATATGCATTGATTTCCGTCGACTAAATAAAGTCACGATATCGGATTCTGAACCAATGTCTTTGCTGGAGGACTTGCTACCTCGTTTAGCTTCCGCTACTTTCTTTAGCAAATTCGATTTGTCAAAAGGGTATTGGCAGATCCCTTTGACCGAAGAATGTAAACCATTGACGGCATTCCAACATCGAAGGGTTTGTTCCAATACAATGTCATGTGTTTTGGGCTCAAAAATGCGCCTGCAACTTTTGTACGGATGATGCGTCGAGTATTTGGGAGCCGTTCTGATCTAATATCTTATATATCAGGGACCAAAAGATGCAGCAATAGAGAATGCAGTCAGTGACCCATAGCTTGACCAAGACCGTACTCCACCTCCACGTGGTGGTCCTGGAAACAGTCTGCAGCAGTGCAGTCTGGCTGAGCGAGTACGGATCGAAGAGGGAAGGCAAACCCGGTCCCAAAAAATGCCGTGCTGAAGTTGGATGTATCGACCGAAAGGTGCAGATATCACAGCTATGGCGTAAACAGACACAACGCAACCACCATCCTTTTCAGGGTGAATGAGGAAGGAGGGAAGAAGAATATAGATGACATTTGCATGTTTCATGACAGATGGGAAGAGCATATGGATGGTGTACAATCTTTACTACAGACACTTAGAAATACACAATCTCACAGCCCGTCCACCCAAAATAGAAATTGGGTTCAATGAAATTTCATTTCTAGGACACAAAATTGGCAAACATGTAATACAACCTGATGTATCTAATTTAAACGCATACTTGATCTTACAATCCCAACTACAAAGAAAGCAAGTACGGAGTTTATTAGGATTGGTGAATTTTTACCACAGGTTTATTCCAAGGTTCTCGTCTTTGACTGCTGTCTTATCTGATCTAACTAAAAGAGATATGCCTAACAAAGTAAATGGACAGAACAATGTAACCAGGCATTACAAAACATAAAAAACACATTTTTCACAGTATCCTATATTAAGACTGCCAGATTTAAAATGATTGTTTTACTGTTGTAACAGATGCTTCGCTCCACGCAATAGGCGGGTGTTTGGGACAAAGTTTTGATGGCAAGTTTCATCCAATCTACTACTTGAGTAGGAAAACTGTCGGAAGCCGAATCCAAATACTCTATTTTCGACTGAGAACTATTGGGTATAGTATGGACTTTGAATAAACTTCAAAAATGTGTGGTAGGTACGCATTTTATTATGACAGATCAGAGAGCGTTAACTTATCTCCAAATCTGTAAATCACCTAGTGCAAGACTTACGAGGTTTGCATTGCAGTTGCAAGCTTATGACTTCGATATAGTCCATATAGAAGGACATAATAAATGTAATTGCGGATACACTGTCGAGAGTAATACATTGAACATGTAACTTTCCTGGGTGTAGGAAGTGATAACTAACATTATTTCTCTTTATAATCAAGTGATATGTAGATGATATAGTGATATTTCCTTAGCGTTCACATGTTGATCATAAGTTGTTGATACTTATTTAACTTCATTTCACTCATCGTATACGATATCATCGCTTGGTTATAAGTTTCCATTTTATCATTATAATTCTCAAGGTTAGGTATTTACAATAATTAAATATTCCCGAGCATGTTAAATACGAATGTATGCAGGGTGTATACATGAATGTATGGTAATCGATTCATCGTAGTGGTGTTATCAAAAGTAAGTCATTTATTTCGGATGATGGCCTGGAAACCTGCAGTTTCCAGTAGTGCGCAAGGGTGGGGTGGGGTGGGGGGGGGGATATGTGGTGTCTGCCCATGCACACCACATGTTAGATTTATTGAGTTTGAGTCAGTGCTGATAAACGCGGCCCTATTTGGAATATTGAGAATTATGCGTACCAGAAAGTGACGTATTATTGTTATGTGTATGGCCAAGGTGTTGACGAAAGCCTTGAGCATTGTGGCTGCTGTTTTTGGCTGTGTTTTCATTTAAGTTCCATTGGGAACCTATTACGAAGTGTTCACCTTTCTTAAGGGATGTGTTTTGTACAAAAGAATGGATACTCTTGGAACAGGGTTAATATTGTAATGATGTTGTTGTGTAAATAAGGATCAATCTTTACGAACGGATATGTATGCAGCTTTTGACACAATAAAAAGACTTTCAAAACCCCAACAGCCCAGGGTAACTGTCATAGAAGATAGCAATGGGGATCTGCTCAATGAAAAAACAGCTGTAATGAGAAGGTGGACAGAATATTGTACAGAATTATATAACTGTAAACTCGACACTGACTATAGCATATTAAACAACATTAAGTGCGAAAACAGAGAACTTGGAAATGCAGCAATATTACGGGAAGAAGTTGTAGAGGCTATATGTTCGATGAAAGGAGGGAAGTCACCGGGTGTGGATAATATCCCAGCAGAGCTCTTGAAATATGGAGGACCAGATATAGTAAAAATCATGACAACAATTTGCCAGAAGATATGGAGTACAAAAAAATGGCCAAAAGAGTGGACGCAGTCATTAATAATACCGCTTTCAAAGAAAGGAAATCTAAAAATGTGCAAGAACTACAGAACCATTAGCCTTATTAGTCATCCAAGTAAAGTGATGTTAAGGATACTTTTGAACAGAATAAAACAGAAATCAGAAGAAATCTTGTCCGAGGAACAGGCTGGCTTTAGACCAAGAAGAAGTACCTCAGAACAAATCTTTAATATTAGATTACTGATCGAAAAACATCTCCAGCATCAACACGATTTATACCATAACTTCATCGATTTCACAAAAGCCTTCGATTGAGTCTGGCATGAATGCTTATGGCAAATAATGAGAAAATTCAATTTTGATACCAACATCATAGATATCATTGAAGCACTATACAAGGACGCAAGCAGTGCTGTTTTTGCAAGCAATGACATTGGAGAATTTTTCAAAACAACTGTAGAAGTTCGCCAGGGATGTATCCTGTCCCCAGTGCTCTTTAATATAAATCTAGAACATATTATGCAGGAGGCTCTCTACGATTATAAAACAACCATATCGATGGAGGCCGACCTCTTTGCAATCTACGTTTTGCTGATGATATCGATCTTATAGCTGGAACAGAATCAGAACTTCAAAACTTACCTCTAGACTGGAGAAAGTAACAAGAACGTATGGGATGGAAATTAATATAGAAAAAAAAGCAAGAAATTGGTGAAAAGCCATAATAAACATGTTCCGAACAACATTACGCTGAATGGGCAAACGTTAGAAGAATTTAACACCTTTAAATATCTGGGGTCCACTATATGTAGTGATGGAAGATCAAGTAAAGAAATCAAGACAAGACTTGAGATGGCCTCAGCTGCCATGACAAGGCTGAATGTGATCTGGAAAAGTAACATCAGTTTTCCTGTGAAGATCAAATTATACAAATCACTTGTATTATCTATTCTCTTGTATGGGTGTGAGGGCTGGACACTCACTGCAGATACGGAGCGAAGGATTCAGGCTTTCGAGCATAAATGTTATAGAAGAATTTTGCGCATTTGCTATAAAGAGCACAAAACAAATGTCTATGTTAGAGAGAAAATAAACACCTATGCAGGCCACCAAGAACCACTTTTGTCAGTAGTGAAACGTTGAAAGCTTGCCTGGTTTGGGCATGTAACTCGTCATGACTCCCTTTTGAAAACGATCCTCCAGGGAAAGTCAAAGGTAAACAGAGAAGAGGAAGGCAAAGAAAATCCTGGGCTGATAACATCAAAGAATGGGCAGGGCACGGTTTTTCCACACTTGTATGCATTGCTGAGGATAGAGAGCAGTGGAGGACCCTGTCTGCTGATGCTTCCACCATGGCACCCCTACGACCCATGATGGGTTACGGGTTGAGATGATGATGTATGCTGCAAGGGATATAAGTTCATTAAAGGATATTGAGTTCGGTTATGAAGGAAGACTGTCTTAGTTCCTTATCGTTGATTGGGTCTGTTAAAGGGCCCACATTTATGTTGTGGATTTCAGAAGAAAACATATAATCGTGAGGACAGTTCACCCTAGATGTAACAGAACAATGAGCATTAATATGTAACAACAGCAGGAGCAACCAAATACAAATTAACCTAATGAGTATAGGTTTCGAGTGTGGACAGGGGAAGCTATTTACCTGTAATAATAATAAAACAACACGCAGAATGTGGATACAGCGCCCCACCACAGCTACAACGACAAGCATGGGAAACAAAGAGCCAGGGATCCAGACCTCCAGGACGACCCAGAGTCCGCTGGGAGGACAACATTAGACAATCTTTGAAGGACCGAGGACTAGAATGGAACCAGGCCAGGAAGAAGACAGCCGATAGGATAGTCTGGCGCTCTCTCTTCCAAACCTTTACACCTCACGGTAGAAGGGGAATGACTAAGTAAGTAAGTAACATTTCAGTCTTTAAATGAATTACTTTTAGGGAAAATTTCACCTGAAACATTTCATTTTACAGTGCAGTCCCATTTTATGTGAGAGATACATTCCTGAAGACCTCACATAACTCAAAACTTGCAGAATTCAAGACTGCTTTTTGTATAGGAATACTTGTATGGTAATGATGGGCTGTGTTCTTAGAGCACATAAATTTAGAACCATTGTAGCATATTTTTGCTTTTAAACAAGATAAAAGGTAACGGTAGTCGCATAGCAGATACTACTGTAGGGAAGTGGTGTTACACTAGGCCCAGCTTTAAGATGTGGAGTGATGTTCCCTTTATTGATTCCTTTTCCTTCCATAACCCAAGAGCAGAGTCAAGTACCCATTTATAGCTGGGTTGATTCAAGCGCAATGCCACCACTGTAACCACTCTGCCAATTGAACTCTCTTTAAATACGATAATTTTGTTAATTAATGTCTCTTGTTTTGTTTCACTGTCACCTTCTTTCAAATAATCAACAAAACTTCGGGTAATCTTTACCTTTAGTGCCGTTGAGCATGTATAATATATGTATTTTCATACCGTTTAAAGTTAGGGTTGGGGTTAACCTTAACCATAACCCCAACCCTAACTCAATACACATATTATACACACTCGACGGCACTAAAGGTAAAGATTACCAAACTTCATGCCTAAGCATAGAAGATAGCTTTATTTAAGGGCACATTAGGTCGGGTTAATTATTATGTCAATAATCTCAGACCTAAGGGTCTTTTGTGTTTGGATATGCGCCCTAATATAACCGACTAGGTTGAACGGGACGCGCCTCGCCAATACTTTATTAAAAAAAAAAAAACATTAGGTCGGCGTTGAACTAGCAGTGATGCTGCTAGCAATTTTTCCATCACTGATGCCAAATTATACAATAATTTTTACTAAATTAAAGGAGTACCTACTGTAATACTGTTTTTTAAATATATTTTCTCATCATCTCTAATATTTCGCAGAGTTCTCTCTCATAAATTATTAGCACAGGCTGTTTGGCCTTTTACATGGTGTTTTATTACATCTAACTACTGCTCCAAGTTAATGATTTTCTGGCTTGTTTTTCATAACTAGCAATAGCATCACCATCAAATGAATTGTTTAATAACACTGTTACGAGATACAAAACAGATTTCAAATTATAATAACAGTGAATGTTCAAAGAAAAGCACATTCACTCTCAGAGTTTCTGATACATGTAAACAACAGTGTGGTATGATACTGGTAAATGATGATGGACAGTTCTGTTTACCAGTTACAGTGGCATCACCATGTGGTAAGAGTGTAAACACACCAGGTTCACCAATTGTGAAATGATTCTTGCAAAATTTTTCAGGTATCACATTATTTGAAATTTTGGGCACAAAGGTGGACTTTCTCAATATATATTATATCACACCATTTCAAATTCGCATAAAATGCAACTGCACTTTACATCTTTGTTATTGTTAATTGATATCATCATGCTCCGGGTAAACATCTTTACTTATACAGCTCATAACCTCAACATATATCAGTATCCCCTGTTTTTCAAAGTGAAAAAGCTCTTCTTACTTATGGATCTAACTTATGAGCACTTACAAATGAATTTGCAGTTCCTGTTCTCTGCTGCCGCAATGCCATTGAGGACTTCACAGCATTAGCCACTTGATCCACCAGTGATGGTGAGGACTTCACAGCATTAGCCACTTGATCCACCAGTAATGGAACAGACTGTCCTTGCTGAATACTAGCGGTTGGATTAGTGTTTCTAACAAATCTCATACCTTGCCCAGCATTCCCTATGAGTGGTCTAGGCCCAGAGCATCCAGGAGTGGATAAGGGAGCTCTGATACCCTGTTGCCTCATTAGTGGAGGCGGCTGTCTTATGAATGGAGGCTGTTGTCTTATGAGTTGAGGCTGTTGCCTTATGAGTGGAGGCTGTTGCCTAATGAGTGGACGTTGTTGTCCAAACTGACCTGGATTTGTCACTCTCTGGTTAAAAAAACCTTGAGGCCTAGGCTGATTGGGTGTTAGACCAAGAATAGGTTGTGAGGTTGTTGGCATTCTAAGAGATCCTACGGACTGTGTGCCTCCAACAAAAGCCCTCCTTTGACTGTGCATTCCAGGAAATCTTCCTTGTGGATGTTGGAGGAAAGGACCTCTCTGGGGGCCAATGACAGGTGCACTGAAAGATCCAGCTGGAAAGGATACTCTTGGAGTACCAGACCCAATTGCAAAGGAACCTCTTTGATTTTGATTTTGATTTTGCGGTCTTCCAGAAAATTGTCCACGATTTAAAGGCCTCACAGGGACTGGCCCTCGAGGATTTAAAATGCCACCTGGGAATGGGCCACTGTTTGTTGGACCACCTGGGAAAGGAAAACCCATTCGAGGCTGCTGTCCAAGCACACCTCGAAGAAATTGACCCAAAAGCACTTGAGGATTCTGTTGGAAGCCCATGCCAGGCCGTGTTCCCATGTGGTTGTATGCAGCATGGTGACCTCTTGTTTTCCCTCTGCCTCTATGAGATTTGTCAGGTAAAAACTGTTTAAGCTGTGCTGCCTGTTCTTTGCTTATTTCTGAAATGAAGATTTTGAAAGAAAAAAAAAAAAATATATATATATATATATGTAAAGTAAAAATAACAAAAATCCTGAGAAACCTGAAAAAAAAACTAGTTTACTATAATAATGAACTAAGCATGATAAAATAATAAATATTTGAAAGTTTTATGATTGCTCTCCCTCTTTGGGTTCTTTGCTGAAAATTAAATTAATTATTTCAATTCTTCGGCCCTTGATGGCCTGCCATCATCATGTTTTGTACTTTCAAATCTTTTAATTAGTTCACATCCTTTGCTTCTCAATTCTTCTGCACCATGTTTTGCTTTTTAAAACTTTCAATTCTTTCAGATCCATTTTTAGTGTTGCCCATCCAATTTCTTTGGCATTCAATGTTCTACCCTACTTTCTATTAGTTTACACTTTTTCTGTGTACTAGCTCTGTATTCACTATTTGATGTTACTTTATCCTTTCCTTAATATCTTGAACTGATTCAACTAACGTTTTTGGTAATTAAAATACAGATATATGCAAAATCATGGTTAACTTGTTAGTAATTAAGAGCAGTAAACAACTTCTGAGGATTGGGATGTGCACATTTTTTTATTCCTATGTTAATTTTCCCAATCCTGGCCTATTATTAATAAACTTTAGTTAACTGGTTATCACTAGTAAATTAAATTTTTGACTATTTTACTGTGTATTTCAACACACAATCCTTCTTCCCTTTTTAAAAATTAATTTGAAACTGATTTGAAAGAAAAAGATCTGTGTGTGTTTTTTCTTTAATTTTTAATACTGGCCGGGGGGGGGGGATAAAATCTACAATGCAAGACAAGATGTGTGTGTGTGCGTGTGTTATTTTTTTATTTTTTGTTGGAAATAATAAAATCTTCAATGTAAGACACTCTCAATTCGGCCTAAAATGTATGTCAACTAATTTTACTGATCCACTTTTAATATTATCAAATGCACTAAAAACTGAAAATAAATGTTCCATT
The DNA here is from genome assembly GCA_024509875.1 of Oreohelix idahoensis. NCBI lineage: Eukaryota > Metazoa > Mollusca > Gastropoda > Stylommatophora > Oreohelicidae > Oreohelix > Oreohelix idahoensis. The sequence goes on from JAMPIV010014483.1 coordinate 17,250, forward strand.
TTTGTGTGAGTGATATGACGAATTACTGATAAATGACAACTGACCATTCACTTTTATTTTATGTAATGTAGTACTAGTAGTAGTAGCCCCTTCAGTCATGACTGACAATGGGAATACGCCCCTGAGGTGATAGCCCTCAGCTGCTTTTTTTTTCCTGGTGTTCCTTTCAGTGTGTTCTTTCCTCTTCTGCCATTTGTGAGAGCTTCTTTTCATCCAATCTGAGGTGGCACCATAGGGAACATCACCACTTGGTGCGATCAACAGCTTCATCCTTCCAAGTAGCTGTATTTATGCCCAGTGCCTTCATGTCTCTCTTACACACATCTTTGAACCTCAGCTGGGGTCGCTCAACTGTTCTTTTGCCATCTGTCAGTGGTCCAAAGAAGACATCTTTAGAGATGAAACCACCTTTCATGCAGCAGACATGGCCAAGCCAGCATATTCTGCACTGACTAAGCAAAGCATACATGCTTTGAAGGCCTGCATGTGACAGCACCTCGACATTTGACACTTTGTCCTTCCACCAATACCAAGCATGTGTCTTAGACACCATAGATGGAAGGTATTGAGCCTTTTAGTCTTTTTTTCTTGCTTAACATATGTTATCTATGTCTCGCTGCCATATAGAAGCGTGCTGGTGACACAGGCATTATACACCACAGATTTAGCTTTCATTGTGAGTTTGGAGTTTCCCCAAACATGTGTTGTGAGGCGGACAAAGATGGCTGCAGCTTTACCAATGTGGCTGTCAATTTCTGTGTCCAGAGACAGTTTTGTCATTTATGGTAGAATAGAATGTAGAATTTATTTTCTGCTTTGTTATGCGCTTGGCAACAATAATAAAAGTAGATTCCTAAAACTTGTTTTTACCAATACCTGTTTTATGATTTTAAGTCATAATTGATAATTTGTTTTTTCTGAAGAGTGAGATTTATCTCTGAATACGGGAGCCACGCTAGCGTAGTGGTTACCACACTGCACTGGTGACTGGGTGACCCAGGATCAAACCCGGGCGAGGACATTTGAAGATTTTTTGTCGACTGGGATTTGGACTGGATTAACTCTAGCCCTGGCGAAGACATTTGAAGGAGTGTCATCGACCAGGGACTGGCGGCTCCTGAGTCGACCCAGCTCTAATGGGTACCTCTGAAATCGGCGAGTATCTGCCTGAATGGCGAGGGACACTTGTCTCTGTGCAAGAAAAAATGGATACTCATGTAAAATCAGTCTCAGGTTAGACATACTAGCCCGAGATTTCGCCTCGTGTAATAGCGGGCGTATGAAAAAAAAAAAATCTCTGAATAAAATGAAACATGGATAAGTTTAAATATCTAATGTATTGCTCACAAGAAAGTTGGTCATTATCACAGCTGTGTTTAACACAGAGGATTCAATTACCTATTTGTTTAAAGAAACACAATGATTTAATGGCACATCACCATTCATCAAACACCCGCACCTTCAAATATGAAACACAATCTATATTCGCAGTTTATTATTTTCCTTACTTTAAAACCCTTACTTTTTTTCCACTTTATTTTACATTGTTTATTTATTATAACAAATCAGCCCGACCAATGATTGTTAAAACTTGAAATATTAAAATGACCAAGAAAGACAGCTGCATGCAAAGTTTCAAGTCTCTATAATGAATGGAGCACTGAAATTTTGAGTGTCAAAGATTTTAAACGCAGCAAATTTTTATGTTAAATAAAAGTGGTTAAAATACATACCCAATGTTTCTGGTATTGAGTCTCTAGAAGTTTTAGGAGTTAGAGAGATAACTCCAGTTCTATCACTTTTCTTTGGCTGTATTTGGAAGAATAGCAAAATAAATTACTACAAGTAGTATAAAGTGCACAAATTACAGAGGAATAATATCAGTGCCAGGACAAATATTAAACATCCTCGAGAGATTAAAAGAATCCATAGACAGACAACTGAGAGATAACAATCAAGTTTCACAAAACAAATCCTGAACAGTTTGGGATAACTGTAGTGTGAGATGGAGGCCCCTTACCACCATTTCTCTACCTATTGGTTATAGATTGGGTTATGAAAACATCAACCTCAGCCGACAGAAATAAAACCCAGCGGACTCTGACTAAACAGCCTGGTGATCTAGATTTTGTCGACGACCCGGCATTTCTGTCCCATAATCACATGCAAGATAAAATGAAAATACCTGTTGAGAGGAAACAGCAAGAGAGTCTGAAAATACACATTGAAAAAAATAAATGAGAATAAATGCAGGAAACTAGAACAAAATTGCACTTGAAGAAACAGCATTACATGATGTAGAATCATGCATACACCTTGTCAGCAACACAGGCTCTGTTGGAGGGACTGACGATGATATCAAAATAAAAATACAGTGGGCTAGAGGAGCTTTCATTGCACTGGGAAATATATGCAGATTTTAAAAAATCATGTCCAACACGAAAATCTGAATATTCATTTCAAATGTCAAGTCAGTCCTATTGTATGGCTCTGAAACATGGAGAACAACAAAAATGGCCAAAAAGCTACAGACTTCCATAAATGAGTGTTTGAATAGAAAAGGTTTAAAGTGGTATGACAATATTACTAATGTGAAACTGCGGAAAGGGCATCGTACTTGCCATGGAACAACCGCAACGGGCTGTGGAACTCAGGACAGTAATTTGTTTTCAACATAGGGGTTACTTTCACAAATACCTCCAGCTGGCAGAAAACAGGAGTGAAATTGAAAGCTGCAACCAAAGTGAAGTGGGTTCAATTTTCTGCACAAGACAACAGGAAGCTGACACTTGAGAGTCATGATTAGGGCCGAAACATTCGATTGACACGGGACCACTTCTGATGATCAGATTGCCTCCTGTTGTATTGCGCTGTATAGAGTTTCCTATCGTTATCAAACAAGATCCAGTAACAACAGATGAGAAGAAGATGCTGGAGATGGATAGGACACACACTGAGGAAACCTTTCGATAGCATTACTAGAAATTGAAAGGACACGCACTAAGGAAAACTGTTGATAACACTACCAGGCCGTCCTTACTCTCCTGAGGTATGAGACTTGGAGCTGATGGTACTGGACAGGAAGACTTGGCATAAGTTTGTGGAAGGTCTATACCTTTTGTATAACTATTAAATGAGTTTCAAAAGTTAGCAAATACCAGTTTAAATTCAAAATATTTCAATTAGCTCCGCGCATAAATTGTTTTAAAAAAATATCCCACACACAGATAAAAACCAGAAAAATAATCTAAATTAAAATGTGTGTTTAAACAACTGTTGGAAAACAGAAAAGTTACTGACAGGTCTAAATGCTATTCTCTAATAAGATACTTCAAATGTTAAGATTCTAAAATGTCACTACTCTGAATGAGTCAGCATTGTTTTAGTGGTGGTACAAGAAAATGAGTAGTAGTATTTTGAGTTTGACTGTTTAAACAGTTATAATTTTTCTGCACTGTAGCTATGGTCCTCTTCCAAAAGGACACAAAAATTGTCAACAAAATAAAAAATGAAGATTTTAAACAGACTTTCAACAGGAGAAAGCGGGTTTTGTTAACCAAATTGTACAATGTTGGAAAGTCAGTCATAACAGATATTAAAAACAAGTAGAGTACTTTAAAGTTCACACTGAAACTTGATTTATTAAATGATAGGTCTACAAATGAGAGTACTTGAAAGTTCATACTGAAACTTGATTTATTAGATAATAGGTCTACAAATGCAGAGGTATTCGCAATGCTACAGACAGCAATGGCTTTATGTCGTGGAACGACTTCTCACCGATTCTTTTCTTCTGTCTATTATTTTTCTTCTTCTTAAAATCTCTCGCTAGCTATTCCCTTCAGATATCTTTTTCATTTCTTATAATGGAAAAGTCTCTCTAGATTTCACAGTATTTTACCAGCTCAGGATTCTCACCGGTCCTAGGTAATAAATTATTCACTTCGCCAGCAAAAGTCGAAGGTGGAACACGGTACAACGATTCGAACAGGAAGTCGACCGTCTTTGTTGTTCACGAACTGGACGCATGTAAAACAGCCGGAAACGATGGACGCTAGTGCGAATTGAAATGAAGGTAACTTGATACCCCTGGGACCAGAAGATGTATTTGCAACAATGCCACCCAAATCACAGCCCACCCCTGCCCGGGAACCAGCTGGAATTTTGGGAGGGAATTTTAAGAAGTCATTCTTCTTGTAACCATCGTACGTAGCAGATGTGATTTTATGGGCCTCGGTCGAGGCTACTTTGTACTTGTTGCAAAATATCCTTAGTGAATTCGTTGAGCGAAGTAAGTAGATCTAATACTGCTGATTTTATAACATGAATAATCATATGTTTATCAACAGCTTGCTATTGCAGTAACTTTTTGTAAAGTTTAAATGCATTTCCATTTTCAGTGACAATAATTGTTATTTGCATATTTACAGATCACTCAAACTAATGTATGAGTTGCTGAGGTCATAGACCTAATTAACTCCTGATCTTTATCTCACAGCCTGGCAGAAATAAGACAGGGTTAAAACAATTGATGTACATTATTGTTGTTACTTTGAGATTTGCATATTGACCCAAGCATAACAGAAGTGTCTTAGTGGTGCTTCTATTTTCTATTTCTTATAAGGCTTCTGTGTTCTCTGTCAAGACTACAAACTTGATAACAGTGTTCTCAATCACTTTTTCTCACTTTGTCACATAAGGGACATTAATGTGTTTTTCATCATGGAATGTTCTTTATATGTATTTACTGCAATCTTATGCACATACCATGTTTGATGATTGAAGAACTATTTTATTATCGTTATATGAATGTTATTTTCTACAGGAACCAGGACTTTAAGAATGTTTACAATTATTTAGCTATTTAATGAATTTACCACTTGACTGACAAAATGTAAGTCAGCAGTTCTCAAGCCTTGAGACCATGACGACCCTTCAAATGATTTACTGCTCGAGTAAGCAAGAATGTAAATCATTGGTTCTCAGACCTTGGCAGCAATGACACCCCAACAGGTTAAAGCAGCATAGGAAACTATTACCCGGTGGTTCTCAAACCATTGTTGACAGAGACCCCAAAATTAAAATACTGCTCTATGGGCACTAGGTAAACCAGTGGTTCTCAACCATTTGATGACCCCAGCCCCTACCTCACAGTTTGTGAAACTCATTGCCACATGGGGAAAACCACTGCTGTAAATAAGCAGACAGCCAGATAGAGACTGAGAACTCAAGATACACTATAATGTCAGTTAAGAAGTGGTAGTTCATATCTAATAGGTAACACAGTTACTAAATAGTAGTTAACCTTGTGTTAATTTAATTTCTGATGGACACTTACCGGCCATCAGACTTAGGAGATGACTGCTCTTGAAACCACTAATGGGATTTCAATTGTTTCCAGTCCACCCAGGTTGCGGTTACGAGGTACTAACCCAGGTTGCGGTTACCAAGTACTAACCCAAGTTGCGGTTACACAGTACTAAACCCAGGTTGCGGTTACAAAGTACAAACCAGGTTGCGGTTACCAGATACCTAAACCAGGTCCAGGGTACAAACCAGGGTACAAGTCCATGGTACCCAAGATTATCCTTACCCACCATACCCTATCAAATAGGTTACCATACCCAACCATATCCTATCACCCAGTAACCATACCACACATCCCATAAGCAGAAGAGATATTCAGCAGAGGTGACTTACCCCATCCTTATCTGTGATGTGCACTGAGTCCAGGGAAGCAAACTCTGACCCCCTCTGAACCCATAGAACTGTTTATGAGACCAAAGTGCTGGAGCATACCAAACCAAGAGAGTCCGAACCAAAATCATCTCCGCAGCTACTACAGGCCTTCGGAGAGTTGAGTATTAACACCTACCAGCAACACTACCATAGAAAAGATCTCTGGTCCAAGTGATGACCACACTAGTTGATTTTTTTTTATAAACAGTAGAGCTAAACTTTTTTTCATATTTATATGTGTATATAAAAATGTAAGATTCCATACCCTTTTATCCAACTTTACATAACAGAGTCTGTTGTTATTTTTCTTGTTAACTTTATTTGGGTTGTATTTTGTTTTAAATATAAATCTACACCCTGGGGGCTCAGCCATAATTCACTTAACTTCTATTGGGTCGGGATATTTTAATTGTGGCTGGACACCAAATCTCTTTCTCAACCTTATGTGCTTTACACAGTCCTTTTGTAGGATTCCTGAGGAAGAATTTATCGTCCAGAAAATATCCTGTTTAGGTACCAGAATTCTCTTTTAAGTAATTTCTAGTACACTATTTCCCGAGGAGAGGCAGTTTCTTCAAACTCGGAAGCTATCAATAAGACATTATTATCTTTATTCTTCCATTCCATCCAAGCTGACCTATCTCCTCAAAACACCTCGCGACAACTGGGACGCTCGTGTCCGGGATAACTCTTATTTCATATTTAGACACTTGTCTGAGATATGAAAACTCTTTATCTTTCCTAGACCACTACTGCTGTAGGTACTTGTCACTTATTGGTGTCCAAGTCTAGGATTTGATTAAAGAGGGGACATATAAATTACCCTAGACTATAATACATATAAATTTTTGCAAGAAAAACAGATTTTAAGTTGTGTTATGAGAACTCTTCTTGGTGGTACTGCTGGAAATTAGTTACCTATTGTTAACTAATTTTTAATTTGATGGTTATAAATGCTGGTTTGATTTAATATATGGTTTTGTAATACTTTAGTATAGTTAAGACTATAGAAAGTATTTTTGCCTTAATTATTGTTTGTGAGTTAGAGATCTCATACTCGCTCAACGAACCACTACGGATATAATGGAGGAATCTGTAGAGTTGAATGAGTGGAGAACATTCTGGACAGAGTTAGCCATTGAGTGTGAACTCTCCGGAGAAGAACTGGATACTTTTGTTTCACAAAAGATGGAAAAATGCAGGATGAGAGAAGCAGAAAGGAAGAAATGGAGAGCAAAATACACGGAAGAGAATGTGGAACATGAGAGACAAAGACAAGAAAAATCCCTCCAGTGTAAGGAAGAACTGGAAACTAAGTTTCAACCTACAAATATGGAATCCAGGGATAAACTTGAATCTAGGAATACTCATCATGCCACTCCTTTGCCAGTTGCATCACCATCTTCAGTGGTAAATATAACTGCACCACATGAAGCCAAGTCTATGTCTCAGAATTCAGGCTCAGACAGAGCAGAGGTACGGATGTCTAAACAGAGACTTCTAGACCATCCTGAAAACAAGATTGAGCACAGCGGTGCTAATAATCTGAAGAGACCTTCCTCATCCTCAGCAAAAACTCACAACAGGCATATCGAAAACAACCGCACCAACAACCTGGTAAATAGGATCGCTCAACCAAATAGGATCACTCAACGGAAAAGGATTACGCAACCCTATGGGAAGGGAAGGGATGTTCTTGAACATCACCTGTCGGCCAACTTACATCAGTTAGACTGTATGCGCCGAGACCCAATCCCACAGACTTCATACAAAGCTAAGGTCCCTACCATGGATGGGAACTTGACGAAAGCCCGGAGTGGATACAGGGATTCTCAAAATGTGGAGACTGCCACAGTAAATGGAGAAGAAATCACCTGTTTGTATTATCAAGGTCTTGGGTGTGATGCCCTTGTCTCAGCCTCTGTTATCGACCTTGATCAAGTCACCGAAGAGGATGTTGAGGTAACAGCACCCATGATAATCAACAGAAGGATGATTTTGCCTTTAGCTTATGTAGAAGTTAGGTCGAACTTTGTAAACGGCAAAGTAAAGGCCGCAATATTAGATGAACGAATTTACCCCATACCTCAAGGAGGGAAATATATCATCTTAGGAGACTCAGCACGATCCAGAGATGGCGTGACTGAACAGGCTATGGAGACTCCAATGCCTAACTCATCTTCCAATATTTTCACTGAAAAGTTGGAAGAGTGCAAAGGGATTGACCACCCCAGTGCACTTAATTCTGAACAAGTTTTGATAGTCTCACCCACTATCTGCATGCAGAAAGTGAAGCCGGGCCAGAATTTCTTGGTACCTGGTGGGATGAAACATGTTTCAGAAATATCTTCCTTTAACATGGGAGAAGCGGCTGTAGAGGAACAGGACTCTCAGGCACTAAGACTTCACTCAATTCCGATAACCTCACCCACTCTCTGGGATCAGAAAGTGAAGCGGGTCCAAATTTCTTTGGTACCTGGTGGGATGGAACATGTTTCAGGAATATCTTCCCTTAACACGGGAGAAATGGCTAAAGAGGAACATGAGCCTCAAGCACTTAGTCTTCAGTCAATTCCGATAACCTCACCCACTCTCTGGGATCAGAAAGTGAAGAAGGTCCAAATTTCCTTGGTACCTGGTGGGCAGGAACAACTGGTAGACTTATCTTTCTCTGTCACTGGAGAAACAGGGATAGAAGATCATACACGCTCTCATACCTGGGTAGATAGGTATGTGTCCTTAGACAGGTCAAGTAATATGACTAAAATAAGGTTGTGTATGAGGTTGGCAACCTCATCACGCAAAACTATTTGCTATAGATCCAGTTGTAAGCAGAGTGTAGGCTTTAGGGCAAGCTCTTTGCCAGGAGGCAAGCTTCAATGGAGGATCTATAAGGAGGAAAAGAAGAGGGGGATATTTTTGCGAGCAGGCTTGCTCAACCCACCTCAACTACTTATTGAAGAGGAAACGGATAGCCATGTGTGGATTACAGGCATACCGTTCGACAGAGGAAAAAGAGGAAATATTTGGATTGAAGGAATGGAGGACACGATACATGAATGTAGTGTCCGACATAAGAGAAGAGTCGGCTCGAACTTAGTTGGCCGTTGGCCGAACTTTCAAAAGGGGGCTTATGTCGTGGAACGACTTCTCACCGATTCTTTTCTTCTGTCTATTATTTTTCTTCTTCTTAAAATCTCTCGCTAGCTATTCCCTTCAGATATCTTTTTCATTTCTTATAATGGAAAAGTCTCTCTAGATTTCACAGTATTTTACCAGCTCAGGATTCTCACCGGTCCTAGGTAATAAATTATTCACTTCGCCAGCAAAAGTCGAAGGTGGAACACGGTACAACGATTCGAACAGGAAGTCGACCGTCTTTGTTGTTCACGAACTGGACGCATGTAAAACAGCCGGAAACGATGGACGCTAGTGCGAATTGAAATGAAGGTAACTTGATACCCCTGGGACCAGAAGATGTATTTGCAACAATGCCACCCAAATCACAGCCCACCCCTGCCCGGGAACCAGCTGGAATTTTGGGAGGGAATTTTAAGAAGTCATTCTTCTTGTAACCATCGTACGTAGCAGATGTGATTTTATGGGCCTCGGTCGAGGCTACTTTGTACTTGTTGCAAAATATCCTTAGTGAATTCGTTGAGCGAAGTAAGTAGATCTAATACTGCTGATTTTATAACATGAATAATCATATGTTTATCAACAGCTTGCTATTGCAGTAACTTTTTGTAAAGTTTAAATGCATTTCCATTTTCAGTGACAATAATTGTTATTTGCATATTTACAGATCACTCAAACTAATGTATGAGTTGCTGAGGTCATAGACCTAATTAACTCCTGATCTTTATCTCACAGCCTGGCAGAAATAAGACAGGGTTAAAACAATTGATGTACATTATTGTTGTTACTTTGAGATTTGCATATTGACCCAAGCAAAACAGAAGTGTCTTAGTGGTGCTTCTATTTTCTATTTCTTATAAAGCTTCTGTGTTCTCTGTCAAGACTACAAACTTGATAACAGTGTTCTCAATCACTTCTTCTCACTTTGTCACATAAGGGACATTAATGTGTTTTTCATCATGGAATGTTCTTTATATGTATTTACTGCAATCTTATGCACATACCATGTTTGATGATTGAAGAACTATTTTATTATCGTTATATGAATGTTATTTTCTACAGGAACCAGGACTTTAAGAATGTTTACAATTATTTAGCTATTTAATGAATTTACCACTTGACTGACAAAATGTAAGTCAGCAGTTCTCAAGCCTTGAGACCATGACGACCCTTCAAATGATTTACTGCTCGAGTAAGCAAGAATGTAAATCATTGGTTCTCAGACCTTGGCAGCAATGACACCCCAACAGGTTAAAGCAGCATAGGAAACTATTACCCGTGGTTCTCAAACCATTGTTGACAGAGACCCCAAAATTAAAATACTGCTCTATGGGCACTAGGTGAAACCAGTGGTTCTCAACCATTTGATGACCCCAGCCCCTACCTCACAGTTTGTGAAACTCATTGCCACATGGGGAAAACCACTGCTGTAAATAAGCAGACAGCCAGATAGAGACTGAGAACTCAAGATACACTATAATGTCAGTTAAGAAGTGGTAGTTCATATCTAATAGGTAACACAGTTACTAAATAGTAGTTAACCTTGTGTTAATTTAATTTCTGATGGACGCTTACCGGCCATCAGACTTAGGAGATGACTGCTCTTGAAACCACTAATGGGATTTCAATTGTTTCCAGTCCACCCAGGTTGCGGTTACGAGGTACTAACCCAGGTTGCGGTTACCAAGTACTAACCCAAGTTGCGGTTACACAGTACTAAACCCAGGTTGCGGTTACAAAGTACAAACCAGGTTGCGGTTACCAGATACCTAAACCAGGTCCAGGGTACAAACCAGGGTACAAGTCCATGGTACCCAAGATTATCCTTACCCACCATACCCTATCAAATAGGTTACCATACCCAACCATATCCTATCACCCAGTAACCATACCACACATCCCATAAGCAGAAGAGATATTCAGCAGAGGTGACTTACCCCATCCTTATCTGTGATGTGCACTGAGTCCAGGGAAGCAAACTCTGACCCCCTCTGAACCCATAGAACTGTTTATGAGACCAAAGTGCTGGAGCATACCAAACCAAGAGAGTCGGAACCAAAATCATCTCCGCAGCTACTACAGGCCTTCGGAGAGTTGAGTATTAACACCTACCAGCAACACTACCATAGAAAAGATCTCTGGTCCAAGTGATGACCACACTAGTTGATTTTTTTTTTATAAACAGTAGAGCTAAACTTTTTTTCATATTTATATGTGTATATAAAAATGTAAGATTCCATACCCTTTTATCCAACTTTACATAACAGAGTCTGTTGTTATTTTTCTTGTTAACTTTATTTGGGTTGTATTTTGTTTTAAATATAAATCTACACCCTGGGGGCTCAGCCATAATTCAATTAACTTCTATTGGGTCGGGATATTTTAATTGTGGCTGGACACCAAATCTCTTTCTCAACCTTATGTGCTTTACACAGTCCTTTTGTAGGATTCCTGAGGAAGAATTTATCGTCCAGAAAATATCCTGTTTAGGTACCAGAATTCTCTTTTAAGTAATTTCTAGTACACTATTTCCCGAGGAGAGGCAGTTTCTTCAAACTCGGAAGCTATCAATAAGACATTATTATCTTTATTCTTCCATTCCATCCAAGCTGACCTATCTCCTCAAAACACCTCGCGACACTTTGTACGAGCAACAAAGTGAAGGTTGTCCAAATCAACTACTTTAGCCGAATAGTGAAAGACTTGGCAACAAAGAAACGAAGGTCAGAAATGGTGCGGTTGATAAGTTCCATTTGTCTTGTTACCAATGAATAAAAATACACTAAGTACAACTCTGTGTTTTTTACTAGACCATTTTTTTTAAGTTTCAGATGTAATTAACAAATCTTTTTTTTTTTTTTAATTTGAAGCCCCCAGCCCCATTTAGTTCAGATTATTGAGGTTCTACAGATATCTTTTCGCCTAAAACTAGTATTCATCTCTAAGGCGAGCATACAGAAAAAAGGTATTTATTATCTACATCAAAGAATGCTTACTGCCACAATTTACTAATCATTTATGAAAAATATTACTCCAAATCTTCAATCTTTTTGAAAGCAAGAAATTTATACAGCATGAAAAAAGCAGAAGAAAATCAATCTGCAATGTTATAATGGAACAACATAGGTCAGGTCATTTAAAACAAGCCAAATCTAATAAATATATTAACAAATAAAATAAACCAATTTCGATCATTTCCTTGGATCAGTATCAATTTGCTACTGCAGTATTACAATGATGCTCATCCTTATGGTGTCATTCATTAGCTTTCAGCAATTTAATACAAAGATCATGTTAATGAGAAGTGAAATGATAGAAAACATTCCAGATTTTGAGAGAAAGAACAGCCAGACTGAAATAGAAAGAAGAGTACTAACCACAAAATACATAGAGAAACATTACCCAAACAATACCTGGATCCGTGCATACACAGATGGATCAGCAACAAACGTGACAGAAGATGGAGGTGTCTTTCTAAGCTTAAGCAATGGCACACAAAAAAGCTGTCAGTCACAACAGGAAAATCCTCAAGTAACTTCAGAGCAGAGGTAGAGGCCTTAAAAACTGCAGGAAAAGTCCTAATGACAAAAGAAAGCTGCGAAAGATTCACAGATACACTGTCAGTAATTGCAACGCTGAAGTCAGAGTAATGCAGACCTGGATGACCTAAGAGTAATACTTCCCAAACTGTGTCAACAATTCAAAAGAGTTGTGATACAGTGGATTCCATCTCACTGCCACATCCCGGCAATGAAGAGGCTGACAGATTGGCAAAGGAAGGTAAAAAGCTAACTCAACTTGACATATGCATAACATATGAAAAAGCGAAGAGTTTTCCCAACAGCAGATACAGGAGCAAGTGGGAAGCAGAGATTCCAGGCCACCAAAAAAAATGATGTATATTACCAGCTCAGCAGAAGTGAACTAGTGGTAATCTTCATACTTCACACAGGCTACAACACATTGGGATATGATCTATTCAACAAGCTAAAGATACAAACTACTGATGAATGTAACTGTGGCACCAATAAAATGACTGCTAAACATCTGCTTCAAAGGTGCCTAACATATGAGGAACAGAGAAAGAGCATATGGCCATCACCAGTACCATTCCTGGAAAAACTCTATCGAGATACCAACAACCTCAAGCTGACTATTTCTTTGAACATATTCAAGTTGACGTCTGAAAGTGAACGAAGAAGATGTCAATGAGAATCATCATCCAGACGGATGAATATGCAAATTTTGTAATGCATGTAGGTATGAAAAAGTTGATTCCATCTAGGTTACAATTGTGGATTATGTTATCCTCCAATAGATTTACACTGAAGCATCCTCAAAAAAAGATACAGGTAACGACAGTCCGAGAGCCAAAATTGCTGTAGGGGAGTGGAGTGTTACAGACTTCCCCTTACTATGTTCAGTTTTTTTATGAGGTGGGGGTAACCAGTTTCCTTTCTTGCCACCTTTGCCAGCCCTAATTCAAAATCAGAATCAGGTACCCATTTAAAGCTGAGTAGACTGGAGCATGATGCTACTAGCTTTCGATACAAAAACCCAGTAATTGTTCCACAAGAGAAAAGTGCTCCAACTGCTTAGCTAACTGAACGTTCATGAAGCATCATTACATCAAGGTAAAATATAATCATATGACCTGCTCGTCTTCCTCCATTGGCTCCTCTTCACGTAACTCAGAGTTACTTTCTTGAGCTTCACTAACTGCATCTCCCAAGGTGCTTACTTCAACTATACTGTATTCTAAAACAGCACTATCCCAATTTCCATTATATGTTTGCTCTGCTCTGAGGCCTATCTCATCCACATGTCCATTATCTGATGCAGCCATTCTGTTAACAGATAGATGTTATATAATATGAATTCCAGCAAAAAATATTTTATAATAAAAATATCAAGTGAATAATAGCAATAATGAATGCTTACATAAAAAGAAATTCATAAAAGCATATGATGAAGTTCTGATGAATCACTGAAATAACATGAAGGCAACACATGTTCCCAGAAGAGGAAAATTGGAGTACATGATAACAATGGGAAATTCAGAGGGAAGAATGGATAGGGGAAGACAGAGAAGATAATAGATGAACTGAGAATATGGCATGGGAGGATGTCACCAACAAAAATCACTGGCAACACTGAGGGCTGTGGAGAGAAATGATTACCTATGCTATTCGGCACAGCACTTAGTGATGATCATTATCACAACTATTACATGAATTCTGCTTAGTCCAATAACAGATAAGCTGTCAGTGTTTATCAGTGGATAGCCTATCTGTGATTCCATTATTTGTAAACAAATTGCCTAGCAACATTACAGGGACTAAAATTCACAAACATTAAGCTAAATTTAATTTTGCTACTAACTTGAAGCAATTAGTCTGCAGGAAATGTAGAATGTCTTTCTTTTATAGTGGTGATATTAGTCATGCCACAGTTTAAAAATGAACTGCATGATATGTGTCTTTTGATCCAGACTATACAACATCAGCAAACATATATTTCAGGTTTGCTTTCCTTAGCCTTTGGATATCCCTAGCCTATCAATAAGACCGTAGGTGGTTTGAAATTTTGTCCGAATGAAAATTCATCTACCTGAAACTTTCTGGTCACCACAAAAATGCTGTTCCTTCTCCTTTCAGTGTTAACAACTCTACCATAAAGCCAGGAGCTTAGCTTATACTGTCAAAGACTATTTGAGACACATCTCTCAGAACTGATATTTTGTATCATTTTCTCATACTCTGACATATCTGACTTCTAACGTTCCTTGATACATTTTAATTTGAAGTCTACCCAAGAGTGTTATACATCAAATTGTTTGTAATTGAACAGACTACCATATTTAGATGTAAAATTAATATTTTTCAAATTTATATTGATGTGTTTTAAAAAAATTGAAGGAAAGTCAACAGGAAAAATACACTAAAATCATAAACATGATATTTCACAAAGACCAAAAAAAAAGTATTATCAGAACAATTAACAACAGTCATATTTTATTGTAGTCTGACCATTTCTGCATCATGTTACATTTCCAAAAATATTCAACATTAAATAATAAAATAATGCAAATTTGTGAAATGTTACATAACTAGGCTTTTTTTTAAATTTAAATATTCAACAACAAAAAATCTTCCACTGAATACATTACAGTTATTATAAGTAACTGCAACAACTTAGCTAAATTAATGAAATATGACTTCAGTAGACATATTTCTAGTTGTAACACTGTATGATCACTAACACATAAGTAAAATCAGTTATGAGGGTGACATAATAAAGACTCAATACATCTTTATATATTTCCTACTAAGGCTTGTGGTATTCTGACAGACAATTCCTACCTGCATGAAAACATAAAAAAGTATCACAAACTTTACATTTAACTTTACATTTTTCTTTCAATCTTTAGTCTGATAGCAAAGCTTACAATTTCTCTTTGTCTTTGTAAACTTGGGGTCCATGGCATGCCGAGAAAAAAACTGGTGGATTTGAAGCGAGTGGTACATCATCATACAAACCTATGTTCCCCAATTCCCTGATTAGTTCTGTAAAATATAGCTGACTATATCTGGCTGGTCTTTTCAGTTCTACATCTGGGTGTTTTTTCTGCCAGTGTGGAAATAAAATGTAAGCACTTACCCTAGCAATATCCAGAAAGTGAAAAAAAAAGAGTTTTCCAATATTTATTGGTCTTTCTCAAAACATTGTACTTGTTAATCAGCTGGTCACTCTTGTCCACTCTTTTCATGTATATATTGTAATTCCTTACAAGATTTGGCTGTCTAACATTAAGTTCTCAAAAATTCCCATTAACCTTAGTTCTACGCTTAGCGAACCTATGGCCATTTGCATTGTGAATGCTTGAAACCAGTGTTATAGTTTTGTTATCTCTCCACTGCAGTGCTAGTAATTCTTCATATCTAACCCACCTCATTGCACCTCTGATACTATCTTTTTTCTTCAAATTCCTTTACATTTGAAAGTGCAGCTGGAAACCCCTTTCTGTTTCTAAGAAATGTGCCACAAGCTCCAATCTCTAACTTCCACAAGTCCTTCAGTAACTGAATGGATGATTAAAAATTATCAAAATAAACCCTATATCCTTGTCTGACCAAAGATTTCATAAGATTTTCATAACTACAGTTTAAGCTAAACCAAATGGTTCATTTGCAGTGTTCCTACCTAAATAAACATCAGTCATAAGTATATCCACTAACAGCATCAGCGAGAACCCATAACTTCACCCCCCATTTTGTTGGCTTGTCTCTAATATATTGTCAAAAAGAATAACGCCCTTTATTTCTAACCATTCTTTCATCAACAGAAACATTTTGATCAAGTTGGTATAGCTTTTTGCACTTCTTCTAATATGTGTTAACAACATTCTCACTACATAGCTTATCTTGAGGGTCTTCAGTCTTTGGGTCTGAAACTTTTAAAAAACTCATTATTGCTTTGAATCTGTTTCTAAACGTAAATGCCCTGGCCCACAGTCCATTGTAAAGACTTTTTCTTGACCAGAGGCGATCAATACTTGGGGCTGGTACAAGACCAGCATACATTAGCAAAGCACAAAAGCGATAAAACTCCTCTGGAGCAACATCATAGCATCCAGTAAAGACAGTAGGCTTTTTAGGTCCATGCTGCTGTGCATATTCGTTTGTAAACTGACACAGGTAACCAACAATGTCAGCAGTGAAATACTGTTTGAAGAAGTCAATGGGATTCAAAAACTGCTTCGTATTTTCTCTGGTCCTTACCTCTGACAGTTGCAGACCTGGAACCCTCTCCAGCAAAAAGGGTGGAGGCTTGAAAGGTGGGCCTTCAAGTCCATCATAAACAAAACATCTGCAAGAAGAACAATTTAAAATTAATTTTTACAGATCAACAATAGAATTCAAAGTTACAGTTTAGTGTACACAGGAAAATTGACACACATTACATTTTTCGTAGAAAGGAATACTGTCAATCATAAAGTCATATGATGTAAATAATAATTTTTAAAAGCAGAGACACGGGGCAAATGAGGTCAGAAAAATCAGCTGATTCACAGGTTACGTCAGACCCCCTTTATATTTATTGCCTGGTGCCATGAGTTTTTTGTTAACTGTTTGAATGGTGAAATTTTTTTTTTCATTTTTTTTTTTCAAAAACAAACAGAAAGCAGCTATACTGATTACAATAGCCCACTAAAACGACTGTTTTACAAAATCAGCTGTTATCATTTCGGTAATAAAGTAACATTACCTTTGCATGTACAGCCGGCGCTTTGAGTTGTTCTGAGCTGTATTTTCACCATCCGACTCATCCGATGTTTCCAAGTCCTCTGAATAATCATCAGAACAGGAATCTACATAACTAGATGCACTGTAGTCACTATCAAACTGCATTTTGTTTACGATATGTTAAGACGAGTTGTTTGCAAAAAATCCAAAATGGCGGACAGACAAATGCGGTGTTTACGTTTTTCCGCGTGTAATTTCAAAGTCAAAATAAGTGAAAGCTGTATATTTCTTTAGCACAGATATAATTGTTAACATGTATTCTTAATATAAAACATTGATTTGAAGTCAAAATTAAAAAATAAATGTGCTTTTTTTTACTTCAAAAGTCATCATTACGATTGTAATGATTTTTTAAATTTCCGGCTCGAAGAGTGTTAATCAAATCTGAGAGTATATTCAGAATTCCATTCCTAGCTGTAATAGTAATTGCACCCTTGCTGACATTATTTCAACCACACTGTGGCCAGGTATTTTTAGTGTTTTAATTTAAATTCTATGAGCAAATTGTGTGCACTATGAGTCACGGAGAAAAATGTTACTGTATAATGGTACGCCACTACATCCTGGGGAGAGAAAACACGAAGTTAAAGTAAATGTACAAGCATATGGCCTCACTCAATAGTTGTAGGTCCACAGACGTTCAGTCCATTGTCTAGGTATGGTTCACCATAAATAAATGCTTCCTCATTCAAAACAGACCCATGTTCTTGATTGTTAGTCTCTGCCTGGTAACAAAGAAGAAATGTGGAAGCTTACTACTACTTGCAACTGAAGATTAACAGATGTGTTGTAAAAAATGGTAGCAAATTAAAATTCACTGCCCATTCGAACCCATTACCCACCGCCCCATACAGTTACTCTTGCCCCATGTTGTACCAGGAGGGGGTTTCTTATGAGATAAAGAAAAAGTAGGGCCACTGTTCCCTCAGGCATGTTGTACAAAGTGACTCATATAAGTTGTGCATGGGGTTGGCAGCCTCATCATGTACAATTGCTACAGACACAAACATTGCAACAGCATGTGAATGCTCTGTGCAAGCTTCCTGCAAGGGGGTCAGCTGTAAAGGTAGCTCAATGTTCCATGGGGGGTCTAAAAGGAAAATGATGACAGCATTCTCTTGTTTGGATCTGTACTTCTTTGACTGGCAGCAAGTTGTGCTGTAGAATTAGGATGACCCCTTTGTGTCCATCCCTGTATACCCTTATGGCTTGGTGCACCTTCTTATTTGAAATCTGTGGGTTTGATTAAGTTTCTTGGATGCATGCCATACCGATATTTTCAGCAAGATGCCTTGCTGCAAGCATCTGTTACACCAATTTTTCAAGGACATGGAAACATGTTAAAAACACTAATGTTACTATGTTAGTCAATATGCAGACTGAGACAATACTAGTATTATTAAAGGAAAATAAAGATCAATATTAATAAACTAACCTTGAGATCAAATGTACCTTGCGACCCCTGGCTGCAAAAAAAGGTAAAAAAAAATATATATATAAAATTTGAAATGTTGTTTACATGCCTTAATGTGCTACATATACTTCTCTTTGCACTAGTAAAGATAAATATGAAAGTAATCTTTGACCAACGATTGGTTTGGTTTTGATTTTTAAGGACTATTTCACTGCACACGGACAACTCAGCAGTGCTCCTATCTCTTCCCTTAGATCACACAAGGACAATCTCAGCACAGTGCACAAACTCTGTAGCACTGGATCCCATTGTGTGTATAAAAGAATCACACATTCTATAAATATTTTTGTTGGTAGCTTTCCTAATTTTTACTTTTTTGTCAGGGCAGTGGCCGTAGGGCCTACTCTTTGCGATTTCCAACTGCTGAGGGATTTTTAACAACTTGCATCCCGGGATCCCCTATTTGTTCGTCATTACCCGAGAAGGCTAGGCATTCTGTCTCACTACCCAGGAGATCAGGGGGGAGTATGACATCATCAGGAACCACTGGTTCTGAAAAAAATTTTCAGCAATTATATTCCCTGTACTGGGAGCAAAATCGGTACCTTTAGAATTAGAGGCAAATGTTATACCTCTTAGCCACTCCCACATCCATGGCCAATGATACAAAATAACAAAGCTGGGTGAATATGCTTAATTTAAATCTTAGATGAAGTTACACAGTATTAATGAGAGAAAATATATTTAAACTATAGCGAAACTATTAATATGAAAATAAATGTTAAAAAAATTTAATAGTTGAGCTTTTCTACACTTCATTATTTGTTCAGTTAGTTGAAGTCAAAAACAGCGAGGTGCTGACCTCTGTACTCTAAATTACTTCAATAAACATACATGACAACTGAAGGTTTAAGTTCATCAGTCACTTCACTCTTTAACAGTATTAAATGGACCATCAGAATTTTCCCTTTTTAATTCCAAGGAGAAGCATGGTGCCACCAGTGCAGCTGGTCTCCTTGCAGGAAATCTGCACCAATGCATACATGTGCTCTTGCAACAGTAGTTTACATAGCAAACTTTTCTAAATGATAAGCTTGCCAGCCTCAAACACAACCTCAGATTTATCGCCTCTTATGACATGCTTCATGCAGCAGTAGCTTTCCTTATAAGTAAATGGGTGGGTGCACAAAATAGAAGGGCTGAAATGGTATGACAAGATCACCATTGTGAAAATGATGGAAAGAACTAGACAAATACTAGTGGCATAAGATGTGAGGAGAAGACACTAACATGGGATAGGACACACATTTAGAAAACAGTGTGTGAGCATTTCTTCTTCTTCTTCGTTCACCCTGAAAAGGATGTTGGTTGCGTTGTTTCTGTTTACAGCGAAGCTGCGATATTTGCGCCTTTGGGCCGACACATCTGACTTCAGCGTGGCATTTTCTGGGACCGGGTTTGCCTTCCCTCTTTGATCCCTACTCTCTCAGCCAGACTGCAGTGATGCAGCCTGTTTCCAGGACCACCACTTGGAGGTGGAGTAGGGTCTTGGTCAGCTCTGGTTCACTGACCCTGACGCAAGCAGTCAAGCTATGGGTCGCTGACTGCATTCATCACTTTTGCTGCATCTTCGGTCCTGTGTGAGCATTTGAACATAGTTTAATAAATCAACCATTGACTGGTGGGTAGTAACTTCAGGCATAAGGTGCCACAACAAGTTGTGATATGGCAAGTAAACCCAAAATCTACACTGTAGGTAATGCCCATGGAAATCAACTTGGCATTCACTGTATCTATGCGCTCAGAAGCTCCCCTACTTTTAGATTTAGGATATATAATGGATATCTCTCACCTCTGCATTATTATGCTAAACCAATGGTTGCCTGTAATGCCATTTTAAACAATTAAGTTACAAATGTAACAAACAGTAAATTATAATTTGGTTCAACACAGGTTGAAGTTTACAGATATACAAATGTATATAAATGTGTCAAGTTATGGTTGTTGCACTGCAGTACATCAGTGTTTACTCACCCAGCCACTGACTCCACAACACTGTTAGCAACTGAGTCAGAACCAGCATTTATTCCTGCTTCATTCACAGCTAAAAGGGCTTCCTCGTCAAACATCTTAATATCTCCAGAAAGATCAGTCTAAACAAAGAAGAACTGTACTGTTGTTAATAAGCCATTGACACAATTTTATATTAAAGCAGTGATTTCAGATCTAACATTTGCATGTTGAATTTCAAATCTACCATTCACAGTTTGATTTCATACAACAATTTAGTTTGAAAACAAGTTTTGAAATTATAAAATAAAAAAATCAACATAAAAAAAATACAGTGTGTCCGGCAGAATCACTACCAATAACAAATGTCAATATTTCTTATACTAATAATAGCAGACTGACCGGATTTTGATTTTCTGTTAGGCAAACTCATTAAGTTTCAGTAGCAACTCACCAAGTTTCAGTAGATCTCCACATGAGCGCCTTTAGTGGCTCGAAGAATGTCAAGACGGTATTCTATCTCTCTCCACGTGTTTTGCAGCATCTGAGGTGTGACGGATGCACAAGCGTCAATTATTCGCTGCCGAAGATTATCCAGTCCCTGCACCGGAGTTTGATAGACAAAGCTTTTTACGTATCCCCATAGAAAGAAATTTAAGGAGGTCAAATCTGGTGACCTTGGTGACCAATCAATGGGATCTAATCTTCCAATCCATCTGTCTGGAAATTGTTGATGAAGGTAGTTTCTTACTTCATTGGCATAGTGTGGAGGTGCTCCATCTTGCTGGAATATGAATCCTTCTGGTATCCTAGGAACTGCAAAATTGTGCAGCATGTTTAGGTATGTTACTCCTCTGACTGTGGCTTTGGCGAAGAAAAATGGCCCGATCACATAATTCGAGGTTAAGGCACACCACTCGTTAAGTTTAGGGCTGTCTCGCTCATGCTCCATTACGACATGTGGGTTTTCATTTCCCCATATTCTACAATTATGCCGGTGAACTTTGCCACAAGTGTGAAAGGTAGCTTCATCAGAGAATACCACATGATTGAGAAATTCATTGTCATCATCGCGGTGACATAGCATTGCATTTGCGAACTCGGCCCGTCTGGGTTTATCATTTGGCTGTAACTTCTGCACTAGCTGGATCTTGTAGGCTGTAAGCCGCAATCTTTTGTGCAAAATGTCGTGAATAGTAGATTTTGGAATACACAATTCTCCACTTGCCCGTCGAATGGATTTCCACGGGCTACGTTGAAAAGCTTCGCTAACTGCTTCAACTCTATCTGGAGACAACGCTTCATTGCTGCTTCCCTTCTTTCTCAACAAAGAACCTGTTTCCAACAGTTGCTTGTGCCATTTCACTATGGTATGTCGCTCTGGAGGTTTGTGTCCATATTCCTGCCTGAATCTCCTTTGCACAACAATGGGAAACTTTAATTCCGCAAGTCAATAACAGCATTGCACTTTCTGCTGCACCGTGAACTCCGCCATTTTCACTACACGCGTTATCACATTCCGCGGCTGTGCATTACGTATGCGTTATCTGCACATTATCGGACAATTTATCAATTATCTCACTGCACCTAAAAATGTGGTGGTTTCTATACGAGGTAACCATAAAAAAATAATTCTAACTTACATGGATGAGGAAATATTGACATTTGTTACTGGTAGTGATTCTGCCGGACACGCTGTATTACAATCTGTGAACTCCCAGATAGCAAAGGAAACAAAAAATCACAAATGTTCATGTAATGAATAGTCTCCAAATATGCCTTAACTTACTCACAACAGCTTGATTACTAAACACACAAAACCACATAAACATCAAAGTATTTTTAATCTGACTTAGTAAATCAGTGAACTTGTGATTCCCAACTTATGAATGCTTAAACAATGTTGATTTCACCAGATCACAAGACATAAAATGTGACTGACTGATTATAGATGTATAGGCATTAAATAAAGCAGAAGTATATAAAGAAGCAAATGTGGCATAAGATCACTGTGAAATATTAGGCAAAGTAAAGAAGAAGCTCAGAACATATACAGCAATAAACACAGCGACCAATAATCATTTAATCTGGATGTCTCAGAAACCAAGAAACAAAAGCAATATTCAAGGTCAAAATTTCTAATAAACACTAAGTGCTTTGACAACTGGAAAACAAAGCAAATGCAGAAGACCATTGATCATATATGATCAAATGTTATTTCTGCATCAAAGGTTGACTGCAATAGATCTCTGTTTTCTATCTCTTGCCTTGATGACACTCTCACAGGCTATTTCCTGTCCATCTCTTTATGTTATCTTTCCACATAGTTTTGCAATCAATTTGCCCACATGCCTTTAACTTTTCCTTCTATTATGGATTTCAGCGATGTATTATGTCTGTTTATATGTTCAAAATAGTTTACTTGTCTAATTCATTAATTCTCTTAGTTTTTCTGACACTAACATTATTTGCTGTCTTCGGTTTCCTAGTGACACTCCATATTCTTATACATATCCCTGTTTCTAGGACCGTAACTCCTTCATAGAGCTGTTTGTTTCATTCAGAAGACCACCACTAACAGGTTTAAAAAAAAAGGTATGGTGAGACATTTGCAGAAGTTCCTGGGAAACAGGGAATTCCAGCATAAAGCTTGGATAGTAAAAGGAACAATTAGAAGGCGGATTTAAATTCATAGACGCTAACAGGAAAAACATGCTTACAAATTATGCAAATGTTAATGCATCAACAAGGTGGCAAAAGTGGCAGAGGAGGATGCAGCAAAAAAGAAAGTTACAGTTATGTACACCAACAAAAAGAAGTTTCACTGGGGGAAAAAGGCAACAAACTGACACAGAAAGGATAAGAATGGAAAACTGTACAGCACCAGAAAAGAACACAAGAAGTAAGTGACGGAACATCTGAAGGTACCTTCAGATGCCAGCTTCAAAGGATCCTTAAAACATCCAGCCACCACAGAAAGAGCCATGCATTGTGATAAAATCAATGATATAAAACAATACAAATAAAACTATAAAATGTATACAAGACTGAAAAGCTGTAGGTCTAGAGGGAATTCCCCAAAGGCCTTCACAGCAGGCATAGACACCACTAAGTAGTAGTAGCCCCTTCTGTCATTACTGACAATGGGAATGCGCCCCTGAGGTGATAGCCCTCAGTTGCTTTTTTTCCTGGTGTTCCTTTAGATGTGTTCTTTTCTCTTCTGCTTGGTGTGAAAGCTTCCTTTCGCCAAGTCTGAGGTAGCCTGTAGGGAACATCACCACTTGGTGCGATCGGCAGCTTCATCCTCCTATGTAGCTGGATTTATGTCCAGTGCTTTCATGTCTCAATTACACCTCTTTAAACCTCAGCTGTGGTCGCCCAGTTGTTCTTTTGCGATACGCCAATTGTCAGTAGAAGATATCTTTAGGGATGAGAACATCTTCCATGTGGCGGCCATGGCCAAGCCGGCATAGTCTGCGCTGTCTAAGCAGTGTATACATGGTTTGAAGGCCAGCATGTGACAGCACCTCGACATCTGTTACTTTTTCTTTCCATGAAATTTCAAGGATGTGGCGCAGACACTAGATGAAAGGCATTGAGCCTTCTTTCTTGCTTAGCATAGATAGTCCATGTTTCACTGCCATACAGAAGTATGCTGGTGAGACAGGCATTATATACGACAGCTTTGATCTTCAATGTAAGTTTGGAGTTTCCCTAAACATGTTTTGTGAGACGGGCAAAGATGACTGCAGCTTTGCCAATGCGGCTGTCAATTTCTGTGTCCAGGGAGTTTGTTGTTGATGGTGGACCCCAGGTATGTGAAGTGGAGCACTGCTGCCTATTCATAGTTATCGATAATACCTCTATGAGAAGGTACATAAAATACTTGGTAAAGTTT
Source organism: Oreohelix idahoensis (assembly GCA_024509875.1). Taxonomy (NCBI): domain Eukaryota; kingdom Metazoa; phylum Mollusca; class Gastropoda; order Stylommatophora; family Oreohelicidae; genus Oreohelix; species Oreohelix idahoensis. Next base: position 41,755 of record JAMPIV010014483.1, read on the forward strand.
ACGAAGAGTCAAAAGTACCAGAACACTAGGTGAATGTCTGTTCAAGCTGCTGAAACATGATGAATCTTGATATTTGTGAGAATTTTGCGCATTTAACTAATATTTCATATGCAGTGAGCTCCCATTGCAAGTTTTTTTTTCAATATAGTTAGTATAGAAGTTAGTGTACTGACACATGCCAGTGATAGTTCCAAAGCTAAACTAAGCTTTCTGATGATCTTTGTGAGGAAGACTATTACTCTTAGTACAAATCAGGTAGTATCACCAAGAAGGTGCTAGAGGAGAGAAGGTGTCAGATTTTAAGCTGGTTTGAAGAATAGCAATATGTGAATGTGTCTGGTGCTTGTGTGAAAAGTTCCTTTTCTAGTTGTGATTGCTGCATCAGTTGTGAGTGATTTTGCAAAGGAATAGGCATTGCTCGTAGCTCAGTCCTTCCATCTATCAGTAAGTGTTTTCCATAAAGGTAATCTTCTTCTTCGATCCTTAACCGCCAACCGCCAAAGCAGTCAGTGGCCATCATGCCTGGTGGCGGCTTGTAGGGCAGCAACAAACTGATTCCACTTTGCTCGGTCGGCGGCCATCCTTCGTACAGTGCCCCAACTCTGGATCATTCTTTGCATCTCGGCTTCAACAGTTCTCCGCCAAGTTGTTTTTGGTCGGCCTCTCTTTCGCTTTCCCTCGGGTGTCCATAGCATAGCTGTTCTTGTGATCGTGTCAGGGTCCCTTCTGAGGATGTGGCCAACCCAACTTCAATAAAGGTAATAGGGTGATACATTTGAGCACAGAAGCCAGCAAGGGGGCCTGTGTTGGGGAGGAACTTTGCCTGATGTCTGAACATTAACTAAGCACTGTCATGGGTGGTTTTGAGAGTCCCTGTGAGAGTTCGTTAAGCCTGTTGTATGATATTTATAAGTGTTACGACTTGTTTTATCAGATTTGCCACTGTTATTGTGAGCACTTTAAAAGTTACGCATTAAGGGCTTGAAATGCTATAAATATATGTTTCGCGCTTCACAGTATTTTGGTGAACGTGAAATTGTATAGCTGTCTTGGATTATAATGACGCGTTGCGTTGTTATGCTAACCCATAACCTAGTTGTAATGTACCCTTTAGACTCCGGACTTTAACCAAGTCGGACGTGTTTTACTCCTCTCAGAATAAGTGAATTGCGCTGGTCTTTTGAAGATATGCTATAGGGTCAGCTATCTGATTAATGAATACGACGATAGAGTATTCTTATATTATGATGAAGTTCCATGATTGTGGATAACGATAAGTATTTAATTTAATGATTTTTGTCATAATCATTATCTTCGTCAAAACTATGACTGTTCGTTACCGGATGACCAACTCAATGGCATCGCGCGTAAACAGTTATATATTTTAGACGACAGAGGATTATTATTGAGGAGACTATACAGAGTGGTGCCCTTAGTGTGGGGTCGAATAGTTTTCAACGGAGAATACTACAGATTTTGATCCAAGATAAATATTTACATTTGTGTCAAGAACTGTTTACATTTGTTGTGCACTCACGTGATTTGAGCTCAAAATGAATCACTGCACATGAACACTAAAGGTCAAACTGACGTCATTACGTTACCTAGCGAAGATCATGGCCGTACCCGCCGGTGTCAAAGTCAACTATCAAAGGCATCAAAATTTCAAACACTCAATGAATCAAGATAAACATAGTGCTATCAACTATTGAACTACCGTTCTGAACATCAAGTCATTGCCGTTGACGCATGCCAGCACTGGCCGGAGAATATACGCGATCACAAAAAGCTAAGTACCATTGTTGGTCCATGTAACGCAACAGCAGTCTATTTGGCCATTTTACAGGCATTTTCTTGATCTCATCTTTTCAGTGTTAAATTTTTTTTTTTTTAAGATGCATATATGTTGTTTTGTTCAACTCAGCGGGCGGTTGGTTTGGGAATCAGGATTTTTTGTTATGTCGCTGTCGGCTGACCGCATGTGGCGAGAGGTTTTATTTGACTCTTGGATCAGTATAGTACTGACAATTACAGAAATAGGATTTCTGCAGAAAATGGTGAAGTCCCAGTGTCTGAGAGGACTACTGGTATCACAAATTAGTTACGGCTGTGAATGATCTGATCTCGAAACCAATAGTAGAGAGGAGACCGACATAAAGCGCCACCTCCGCTGTGTAACTAACTGTGATATTAAAAAAAACAAGGAAACCGATTTTGCTTAACAATGAATCCGAAATCGGCGAGTATTTGACTGAATGGCGAGGGACACCTGTCTCTGTACAAGAAATAAAGGGATACTCACGTAAAATCAATGTCAGGTTAGACATAAAAATAATAACCTGAGATTTCGCCTCGAGTATTAGCGGGCGAACGCAAAAAAAAAAAAAAAAAAAAAAAACAATGATAAAATTGACAAGTCTTCAAATACAATTTCCTAAGTTTTTATTTAGTATATACACTATCTATTCTTGTGCTGAAGGGTGAATGTTGAAAAAAATGGGATGTAATGGAATTGTAAGTTTACATGTGATTTACAAATATTTATTTTATATATATATATATGAATATTTTACATCAAGTTTTCCAATTATAGGAACAAAAAAAAATTATATCAGCTGTGCTGTTATTTAATTATAGTACATGGATCAGCTGTGCTGTTAATTAAGGATATAACACTTATCAGCTATGCTGTTATTTTTGTCTCTTGCTATGCTAATTTCACTTTCTCATCACTGACAGTTTCTATGCTCACAATGCTGACAGAAATGGTACGAATGTGTACTCATCTCTTAAACCGTTCTGTTCTCCTTAGTTTGGTTCACACCACTCCTGCTGAGGCTCGTTACTTTAGCCCACCCAAGACTGAGGGGGTCTTAAATTTAGCTTCTGTTCAATCTCTATGCTCCTGCGGAGTTCCAGGCAGCGGGATTGACTCGAACATACGACCTCAGGTTTTTAGGACACAAATAAACCTGTAACAAAGCAAAAATAGGGGCTAATTTCTGTCCTCAAGCCCACCTATTTCTAGTGTGAGTGAAATGAGCGTGTCTCAGATGTATGCATGTAGGATGAATGACAACATGGCTCAGTATGATTTAACAATAGCGAGACAAGACATGTGTCTACTTGCAAAGCATTCTTTCTGATAAACTAATACATGGATACATTCAATAATATAGATTCAATACATGAATACATTTAATACATGAATACATCCCATAATATAAATCAATACATGAATAAATCCAATAATATGTACACCTAGGTGTGATACAACAATGTCCTTCCCCCTATACTATACCACGTCCTCTCTGTCAAGTGCTATACTAGCTGGTAACATATATCCTAACAATATTGTTATGTTCTTATGATAGGAGTATATGAGACGAGGACTGTTTGGTGATATATCAGGTGGGAGTTATAGGAGACAATAGATTGGAGTTAGATGCGACAATAGATTGAGTCCTGACAAGGACTGTTTTGGTTATATTGCAGTTGGTCTTATCTGAGACAATAGATTGAAGTATAGGAGACAATAGATTGAGTCCTAACAAGGACTGTTTTGGCCTAACAAGGACTGTTATGGTTATATCAGAGACAATAGACTGAATATAGGAGACAATAGATTGAAGTATGAGTCCTATTAGTCTTCGTCTATTCAATCATATACATTCATAGGGAACCCAAAATATATTAAATATATACAGGTGTAGGTAGTATAATGACACACAACAAATACCAACATTAATGCCTGCTGAAGCTATTTTCCCTAAAGGTTATCGTAAATTTGTTATTACCTCCAAGATTTATAAAACGCCATTTGACTCGACTAGTGAAGTAGTTGCAGTCAATGCCCTCAGGTTACACCTATAATACAAGAGGTGACAGCTTCTTCCTCTTCAGTCCCAGTAATCTCTGGCGTCAAGTTTCGGGAAATTGCGTGGTTAGCATAAAATTCCGCCCGAATATATAGGCAGGTAACTGCTTAAGAAAGGCTTTCGGTTGGTTCCTGGCGGAGCAAAATGATTGGTTTCCTCCGGTTTCGTCTTTTGCTCATTGTGGTGAAGTGGGATGTTATAAATATTTATAGGGGACTTAGTGTACTGACTGAGATCAGCTGTGAAGGTATATATATCTAATAAGAGTAGTGTATTATATATAACCTTACTTGCTGCCACATATGTATATATCTCAGTCAGAATTATTCTGGAATAGTGTGATGACTACGTTGTATGTCTAGGGTATGTGTATGATGAAGTGTAAGTCATAACAACAACAGACAGATAAACAATTTAATTTATTCCACCACACTTGACAACACTGTGACACTCACATACATATAACACTCTAAAGGATATCTTAAAGGAGTCACTGATAACTTTTCAAATAACAATATGTATTCATTGCTGTTATGAATGAATATGTGTCCTGATTCAAATACAAAGGGAACCAGGAATCACAATCAATTTTAATTACAAGTTATATGTACAGAATTTATCAATATGAATATTGTAGTGACATATATTATTAAAAGTATTCTATGTGTGTCAGTTGTGTAGTAGTAATATGAGGTAATACTGGTTTTGTTTTGTTCAAGCTCTGTTGGTATTTGTCATCATGACTTCAATAGTTTGTCTTTATTGGAACTAGTATTGGAGATGTTCTCAGTTCCTGATATTAAAACAATTTAATTCCCCTCTTAATTTATTTTACAATGTCATTTTAAGATGGGGGTACATAATGTTGAGCTCAGCTGGCCACATCAGCTTATCTTGCGTGATGGCGGCAGGAAAAGACTCCTCTGCTCGATTTCTCCCCTGGGCTCTGGAGACACCTCACTGATAGCTAAATGGACCAAGGAGTATGCTGTCCGACTCTGGATTCAGCAAAGCTCTGACCAGGTGCTGCTCAATACCATCAAGACCACGGTCCCTGAAAACAAGAAGGATGTACCTTCTACTTCATAACTAATTGATACTCTAGTTCTACACTGAGCACAATACATCACAAACATTGAGTTCAGAGCGTTAGGCCAACTGTCAGCTTCATCTGAAATACTTTATACCAGTATTAACCTCCTTAATGGTTACTACGCCTCTGCACTTCCAGCATTATTTCTTTCTAGTCAATCATCTAGGTGTCAGTGTACTGTTTGGCCATTCCATGCCGTTTTACTTTCCTCCGACACCTTCTGTTCAGGCTGGAGCATTATAGGCTTTACATCATGTTTGCTACTGAACTACACATATATACAGGCATAAATTAACAATTCACATTCAATTTTCATTAAAAGATACTGAATGTTTCAAGCTTACCACAATTCATGGAATAAACACAGATACGTTGACTAGCAATGAATTCTGGCACAAATACTGGCACAAATTCCCATCTGCTTATGTTCCAGGCTTTTATTTAGCAAAAATATGAGCTGGCTTCAACGCACTGTTGCTTTATCAAGCTTATTTGAACTAGTGGTCTCGAACTAACGCTCCTAAGTGATTATATCAGCGAGTCTGGCCAATGGAGCCACGTTTCGACAAGTGTTTGAAAAAATTTTACCTTCCTACGTCTCCCCTAACAACCAAAGATAGTATTTATAGTCCGACCAATCGTGTTTAGTCTTATATTTGTTGCGCTCCAATCAATTTGGAGTTTACATGGTAGGCTATTTCCGTACGTAAGGTTTTTTCAAACACGTTATAAAAAAATTTTATGAGCAGAAATGATTTCATGCTGTCAGGCATCCCCACTATTTTATTTTGGTTATAACTTGTTAATTCCTAGACTATTTGCGTAACGTTTTACATATTCTTTGTCAGCAAGCCCTAAGGAACCCAAATATACAAATTTAAAAGAGCTAAGTGGCTGCGTTCAAAATATGCAATTTCTTCTACCTCCTGTTTCGAAGATGTGCTGTCTGGGTACTGTAATGTTTTCAAACGTAAACCCATCTAATGTTATCTTTTCTAATAAGCGTTTTTCAGGATTTTAAAACCTAACTCTGGGAAGGTTAGTGTTTTTATCACTGTCCGTCCGAAAAAGTTAGTGCATGTGGCCTTACACGCGTGATAGTAGTAATTGTGTATCGCGTTACGCTTGTTGGGGTGGCATTAATAGCGAGACGCGTGTTTAATTTTGCATGCGTTCCTGATTTTCAGCCCTCCCCTCTCTCTATCCTTTAGTCCATCTGTTCGTTCGTTTTGGTAACGTAATATAATTAATGTTAGGATTAATTTAGGTCATTACGCATTGTGCCTCTCAATGTTTTTCTTAGAAATGCAATACCCGTTTTAATGTGTTGTGGAAACGCTTGTATTTATGCAGTGGCTTTTATTTAACGTGGAAACGTTACAATTTGCAGACGAAGCATAAAACAAAGGGGATTTCGAGTACAGTCATTGTGACAGCACTGTTTCTTTTACCATTGCTCTTTTCTTTATTAAATGTATTTGTTAGGCTTTATATTTACCTGATAATTTATATATGTGGATTAGAATATTTCACGACACCTCCCCTCTTAAAACAGACATCCCATGTCAGTCCTTTATTCTATATACACATAGATAAATGTAAGTCAACTTGACTTTACTCTGCTGTGGTGCTATCATGGTTTTATGTAGTTGGGTCCATTCAGAGTAGGCACTACTCATGAAATCTGCCTCAGACTTCTACAACCAATAATATATTTCGGTTATGTTACTGAACAGCCGCAAGTGTGAGTGCTTGTCTTAATGCTGCTTCGCAACCCGTATTCACCATTTCTCTTCTCTGAGTCTGCGCAATGACATGTCCAGAGAACATTATATTTCCCTCAAAATGTACGTTATGAGGAGATAACATATACCTGGTGATAGCAGAGTTTTCGTAGTGGATCCCATAATCTTCTTATTATCCTGTATGAAACATTCGGAATATCCTCAATCAAAGAGGCAACTCAGGGATTCATTACGTTCCTCCGAAATGTTTACATCCAACAATTTTCTCATCATTCTAGAGAAGACACTAGGCGCATTCTTCAATCCAAATGGCAATCTATTAAACTCATAGTGTCCTTCTGAGGTACTAAAAGCTAGGTATGGTCTAACCTCAGGCTTTACTGGAATCTGATAGTATCCTTTACTCAGATCCACTTTTGAGAAATATTTAGCTTTATTTAGTCTGGCAAACAGCTGATTTGTATCCGGCAATGGATCCACCTGTCCTTCTGTAATAGCATTCAGTCTCCTGTAATCTATACAGAGTCTATGTTCTCCAGAGGGCTTCCTTAAGAGTACAACACCGGAACTATACGAAGATTCACTGTGCGAAATAATTCCTTCCTTCAACAGATAGTCTATCTCTTCCTTCAAAGCTTTCTCCTTAGCAAACGGAATCGAATATGGTTTCATACAGACAGGTGTGGGGTCTATCAGTTTCATATCATATTCCAATAGGTTTGTATGCCCTGGTCGGTCTGTTAACACCTCTGCATGATTATTTAGAACCTGTTGCACTCTCTCTTTCTGAGTTTTCGTTAAATGTGTACTGATTTTCACCTGTGCTGCTGTCTCACAGGGGTGTAATGGATATTCAAATGATGAAAGTGGTTCCTTTTTCATCTCCATGGCGATGGACAAGGTCAACAAGTGTGTCTCTTCCTGATGTTCTCTTTCCAAATATTTCTTCAGGAGATTCACATGATAGATTTTTTCTTTCCCCTTCTTATCTATCTTATAATTTGTTCTAGACACCTTCTCTAGAACTGTATATGGACCCTGCCATCCAATTTGTAACTTATTCTGACTCCCGGGCAAAAGAAGCAGTACTTTCTCTCCCACAGCCAAATTTCTGTCTTTCGCCTTCCTGTTATAATAGGCAGCATGTTTCTTCCTGGCTTGTTTCAAATTTTCATTGGCAAGTTTCCAGCCAGTTTTTAAACGAGTGGTCAGCTCATTCACATATTGGTATGAAGATGTAATGTTTTCCTCTGCCTTTTCATCAGTCCACGTTCTTAACAAAGCTACATATGGACCTTTAATTGTGTGGACCTATTTGTCCATGCACCGGTATGGTCTCTTCCACTCGAAGCTTTATAGTGATGATTTTTCCTCCCAGAATTATCATTCACAAAACGACCGCTACCAATTTTTCTTTTGGGGCTTTCTCCCCACTTAAAATTCTTGATGAGAGATTTCCTCTCTACATCCTCTTCCTCCAGTTTGTTTAAGTCCGATTGAGGGATTTTCGGCTTATCCTGGGGTAAGACATCTTTTTGCACTCTCCGCATAGTGGCCATTGTAAAACAGTTAAGTGAAGCTTGTCCGTGAAAAGGGGCTTCCCATTCCATTTGGTCCACTTTATCAAATCTATTTTTCTTTTTATTATCAGGCCTAATTTTGCCCCGTGGCGTGTCCAGGTCCTGATCCATGTTCCCACTTGTGGGTGTTCCCTCATGTGCTATGCTACACCTTTCTACAAAATTCTCAATGTCCCATCTTGCTTTGGGCCAATAATAATTGTGAGCCACCTTTTGAATGATGGTACCTATCTTCTCATGGTCCCCATCTGGTTTCACATGTAGGCTCCTTATTAAGTCTGCCCTATATCTTTTAGGAAGTACCAGCTGTCCCTGACCTTTGGATCTAGCTCCAGTCTTCCTATACATCAACTTGTTTTTCATGTAAAAATCTCCCTTGCCTGGAGTTGTATGACAAGTTGACAATTTTCTGAAACAAGGCTTGAGTGTTTTATCCCCAGCCTGTGCCTTCCTCATCTCTTCTGGAGTGGTATCTAACATAATATCCTCCTCCTGTCTTGAGGTCGACCTGACCTGAAGGGTTGCCATATACACAGGTTTCCTTCTGCAACGGTCAGTGTCATGATTGTCCATCTGACAATTTTTACACCACCTTTTTCCTTGGTTGAAAGATTTTCTTTCATCATATTTCCTTTCATCGAATTGTGGGAATTTATTTTTATTTTCATACCGTGGCCTATCAAATTGGTGCTTACCTTTGTTTTGATCCCTAGGATCAAATTTATTAAAGTTCTGTGGTGCCCTAAAGTTATCCACTTGTTTCTTTTTATTACCTGTTACCTCTGCTTGAGCTGCTTGATACCTTTCAGCAACATTTAGCAACTCACCCAGCCTCTCTGCACCTTGTTCCATGAGAAACTTTCTCAGGTCTGGAGCCATGGACTCTCTTAATTGCTCTATAAGGACCATTTCCTTAAGATCTTGGGTTTTCCCCAGAGAAGTCCATTTCTCCAAGTATGTCTCTATTCGTGCAGAGAACTGGTGATAGGTTTCACCTGACAGTAGTTTAGCATTCCTAAATTTTTTCCTATAAAATTCTGCATTCTTTTCATATCTTAACAAAAGAGCCTGCTTTAGCATGTCATAATTTTCCTGATCACCTCTGCTCATTTTTGCAAAAACTTCATAAGCTGCCCCACGAAGTCCTTGAGATAACTTTAAGCTCCACCTTTCTCTCTCTAACCCATACGTGGTAGCTAATAGTTCATACCTATTTAGGTAGCTCTCTATATCATCGTCTTTCTCAACAAAATGATCTAAATGAAAATTCATAGCTGAGGTTGAGGCTCCTTGGCTAGCAGTGGCATCAGAGGCAAAGGGACTGGCACCATTTTCAGGAGCATGGCCTTGAAACTCAAACTCCCTTAGTCGTAACTCATGTTCCCTTTGTAATCTTTTATCTTCTGCTTCCCTTTCTGCAGCTAATTTCTTCTCTTCTCTTTCTGCAGCTAATTTCTTCTCTCTCTTCTTCTTTCTGCTTTCCAATTTCTTAGCCTCAGCCTCAATCTGCAACCTCTTAGTCTCAGCCTCAGCCTCAAATTGTAACTTCTTAATTTCCCTTTCAGCCTCTAACTTTCTTTCGGCTTCAAACCTTCTTTCTTCGCGTTCAATAAATTTGTCACATTCCGTAGTGACATAGGCAACCATAACTTGCCCATCTAATCCTAACTCTTTTGCAGTCTGAACAGCAGCAGATCGAAATTTGGCCAGGTCCGCCATTGTCTATCAGGTAAATTTATACAATGTCTAACCAACAATTCAATCTCTAAATATATATCTAATGGACAACACAGGCACCGTGAGCTCAACCTTATTTAATTCCACCCAAGGATACCTTTTAATTCTTATATTCCCTGAAGTGAATTACCCCCAATATTTTTAATAGGGAAAGATTCAAAATCCCAAGAGCGAGACCCCAATATATGTGGTGAAGTGGGATGTTATAAATATTTATAGGGGACTTAGTGTACTGACTGAGATCAGCTGTGAAGGTATATATATCTAATAAGAGTAGTGTATTATAGATAACCTTACTTGCTGCCACATATATATATATCTCAGTCAGAATTATTCTGGAATAGTGTGATGACTACGTTATATGTCTAGGGTATGTGTATGATGAAGTGTAAGTCATAACAACAACAGACAGATAAACAATTTAATTTATTCCACCACACTTGACAACACTGTGACACTCACATACATAAAACACTCTACAAGGATATCTTAAAGGAGTCACTGATAACTTTTCAAATAACAATATGTATTCATTGCTGTCATGAATGAATATGTGTCCTGATTCAAATACAAAGGGAACCAGGAATCACAATCAATTTTAATTACAAGTTATATGTACAGAACTTATCAATATGAATATTGTAGTGACATATATTATTAAAAGTATCCTATGTGTGTCAGTTGTGTAGTAGTAATATGAGGTAATACTGGTTTTGTTTTGTTCAAGCTCTGTTGGTATTTGTCATCATGACTTCAATAGTTTGTCTTTATTGGAACTAGTATTGGAGATGTTCTCAGTTCCTGATATTAAAACAATTTAATTCCCCTCTTAATGTTATTTTTACAATGTCATTTTAAGATGGGGGTACATAATGTTGAGCTCAGCTGGCCACATCAGCTTATCTTGCGTGATGGCGGCAGGAAAAGACTCCTCTGCTCGATTTCTCCCCTGGGCTCTGGAGACACCTCACTGATAGCTAAATGGACCAAGGAGTATGCTGTCCGACTCTGGATTCAGCAAAGCTCTGACCAGGTGCTGCTCAATACCATCAAGACCACGGTCCCTGAAAACAAGAAGGATGTACCTTCTACTTCATAACTAATTGATACTCTAGTTCTACACTGAGCACAATACATCACAAACATTGAGTTCAGAGCGTTAGGCCAACTGTCAGCTTCATCTGAAATACTTTATACCAGTATTAACCTCCTTAATGGTTACTACGCCTCTGCACTTCCAGCATTATTTCTTTCTAATCAATCATCTAGGTGTCAGTGTACTGTGTGGCCATTCCATGCCGTTTTACTTTCCTCCGACACCTTCTGTTCAGGCTGGAGCATTATAGGCTTTACATCATGTTTGCTACTGAACTACACATATATACAGGCATAAATTAACAATTCACATTCAATTTTCATTAAAAGATACTGAATGTTTCAAGCTTACCACAATTCATGGAATAAACACAGATACGTTGACTAGCAATGAATTCTGGCACAAATACTGGCACAAATTCCCATCTGCTTATGTTCCAGGCTTTTATTTAGCAAAAATATGAGCTGGCTTCAACGCACTGTTGCTTTATCAAGCTTATTTGAACTAGTGGTCTCGAACTAACGCTCCTAAGTGATTATATCAGCGAGTCTGGCCAATGGAGCCACGTTTCGACAAGTGTTTGAAAAAATTTTACCTTCCTACGTCTCCCCTAACAACCAAAGATAGTATTTATAGTCCGACCAATCGTGTTTAGTCTTATATTTGTTGCGCTCCAATCAATTTGGAGTTTACATGGTAGGCTATTTCCGTACGTAAGGTTTTTTCAAACACGTTATAAAAAAATTTTATGAGCAGAAATGATTTCATGCTGTCAGGCATCCCCACTATTTTATTTTGGTTATAACTTGTTAATTCCTAGACTATTTGCGTAACGTTTTACATATTCTTTGTCAGCAAGCCCTAAGGAACCCAAATATACAAATTTAAAAGAGCTAAGTGGCTGCGTTCAAAATATGCAATTTCTTCTACCTCCTGTTTCGAAGATGTGCTGTCTGGGTACTGTAATGTTTTCAAACGTAAACCCATCTAATGTTATCTTTTCTAATAAGCGTTTTTCAGGATTTTAAAACCTAACTCTGGGAAGGGTAGTGTTTTTATCACTGTCCGTCCGAAAAAGTTAGTGCATGTGGCCTTACACGCGTGATAGTAGTAATTGTGTATCGCGTTACGCTTGTTGGGGTGGCATTAATAGCGAGACGCGTGTTTAATTTTGCATGCGTTCGGCTTTCTGCCTCTCCCTCTCTCTATCATTTAGTCCATCTGTTCGTTCGTTTTGGTAACGTAATATAATTAATGTTAGGATTAATTTAGGTCATTACGCAGTGTGCCTCTCAATGTTTTTCTTAGAAATGCAATACCCGTTTTAATGTGTTGTGGAAACGCTTGTATTTATGCAGTGGCTTATATTTAACGTGAAAACGTTACAATTTGCAGACGAAGCATAAAACAAAGGGGATTTCGAGTACTGTCATTGTGACAGCACTGTTCTTTACCATTCTTCTTCCTTTCTTTATTATATGTATTATTAGGCTTTATATTTACTTGATAATTTATATATGTGGATTAGAATATTCCACGACACTCATACAGCCTAATTTTATTCAGTTTTTAGCCGCCATCTTGCGTGAACTGCGTGAACAGTATAATTTATTCTGTCTTAGAGACTGGTGAACGGTGCAAGTTGATTGGTTGAAGCAAATCTGTATCTCGACATAGTGATTAACAAAGTAGTGGGTTACACTTCGTTTCACGACATAGCCCCCTCCTTTCCTAGCTGTGACTTGTCATAGCTGACGTGTAAACCCCTGCTGTGGTTAATCCTTTTGCGTCTGTCCTTCCAGAGTACTAGGGTGTCGACTTAAAAAATCAGCTCCTACATTGTCTCTTCCCGGAATGTAATTCACGGTAAAGGAATAAGGCGCCAGAAGCAGACTCCACCTTAACAATCTCGAATTTAGCTTTTTAGATGCAGCCAAGAATGTTAAAGGTTGGTGATCGCTTTGGACAATGAAGTGTGTCCCATACAGATAAGGTGAAAATTTGTTGATGGACCAAATTAGAGCTAAACATTCTTTCTCTATGGTCGAGTAGTTCAACTCAGCTGCATTCAGCTTCCTACTGGCGTAGGCGACTGGTAAAAGTTCCTCCGGCTGGGCTTTTGATTTCTGCAAGAGAGTTGCACCAATACCTATACTGCTAGCGTCCGTCCTTAATACAAATTCCTGTGTGATATCGGGTAGTGTAAGGATGGGTTTGCTGGTGAGTTTTGCTTTTAGCTCTGTGTAAGCTTTTTCACAATCAGCATTCCATTGGATTTTGTCAGGCTGTCCTTTCTTCGTTAAGTTAGTTAATGGTGCACACAGAGAGTTAAAGTGGGGTATGTACTTCTGATAGAACCCACATAATGACACGAATGATCTCACATCTTTCTTCGTTTGAGGTCTGGGTGCCTTCTTTAACTTCTCTATATTCTTTGGGTCAGGAGACATATGACCTGTAGAAATAGTGTGACCTAAGAATTCCAACTCCTTACAACCGATATAGCACTTGGTTGGACGTGCAGTCAATCCAGTGGCTCTCAGTCTGTCAAACAACATGGAGAGCGCTACTATATGCTCTTCAAATGTGTTTGTAGCAACAAGAATGTCATCCATAAAGTTAGTGATATGGGGATTTTGTAGAGGTTCCAATAATTTCCTCATCATTCTTGAAAAGATACTGGGAGCATTTTTCAGCCCAAAGGGTAGTACATTAAACTCGTAGTGTCCGTCTGATGTACTAAATGCCAGCATTTTCCTAACTTCTGGTTTCACTGGTATTTGGTAGTATCCCTTGCTTAGATCTACCTTCGATAAATACCTAGCCTTACTCAGTGTAGAGAACAGCTGGTTGGTGTCAGGTAATGGGTCCACCTGAGATTCTGTGATCGCATTAAGCTTCCGGTAGTCAATACATAACCTGTGTTCACCACTCGGTTTTCTCAATAGCACCACACTTGAGCTATAGGGAGAGTCTGACTTCGAGATAATTTTCTCCTTCAACAGATAATCAACTTCCTCCCTTAGTGCTTGGGCTTTCGCATAGGGTATAGGGTATGTTCTCATGCATACTGGGGTAGGGTCTGTAACCTTCATGTCGTACTCTAACAGATTCGTACGACCTGGCTTATCTGTGAGCACATCAGCATGGGTTTCCAACACTTTCTGAACCCTCTTCTTCTGCTCTGGAGTTAAATGTTCACTAATATTTACTTGAACATAATCCTCTGTAGTTGTGAGTGGATACTCCATAGAGTGAAGTGGTTCACCGTGCATTTCTGTTGCAATGGCTAGGGTCATGATATGTGCAACTTCTGATGATTCCTTGTCATAGTATTTTTTAAGAAGATTGACATGATATACCTTCTCCTTTCCTTTCTTGTCAATCTTATAATTGGTCCTGGAAAGTTTCTCCAGTATGACATAGGGTCCCTGCCATCCAATCTGCAATTTATTATTGCTGCTTGGCAACAGTAATAACACCTTTTCACCCACCTCCAGTTCCCTATCCTTTGCTTTTTTGTTGTAGTACGCAGCATGCTTCCTCCTGGCCTGTCTTAAGTTATCATTGGCCAGTTTCCAACCTGCTTTCAATCGAGATGTCAACTCGTTGACGTACTGGTATGCGGAAGTCACTGTTTCCTCTGCCTTTTCATCAGTCCATGTCCGCAGCAATGCTTCCAGTGGACCTTTTATTGGTCTTCCAAACAACAATGTAGCTGGAGCCAATCCAGTTGAATTGTGGGGTACTTCCCTATATGCAAATAGTGCAGCGGGTAAGTATGTATCCCAAGTATCAGGTTTTTCACTCGCCAGCTTTCTAAGGATTGAAATTAGCGTACCATTGAACCGCTCTACTTGACCGTTCCCTTGGGCATGGTAGGGACTACAATGATAGTGCCTGGCTTGAAATATCCTGAATACTTCTTGTGTTAGCTTTCCCTTAAACTGAGACCCATTGTCAGTCAATATCTGATGCGGGAAACCTAATCGGGTAAATATTGTCAACAGGGCCTCTGCCACGTGCTTTGAATCTATAGCTGACATGGCCACTGCTTCTCCCCACATAGAGCAAGTATCAACCAAGGTTAAGATGTAAGCATTTCTCTTCTTGGTCCTAGTGAGGGGTCCAACAATATCTACTGCAACACGTTCAAAAGGGGTTCCCATAATAGGCATTTCTCCCAGTGTTGCTGGTGCAGTCCTATGCTTAGGAGCTACTCTTTGGCATTCTGGACAGGATCTTACATATCTTTTTATGTCCTCTGTAATTCCTGGCCAAAAGTAGTGACAGGCTATCCTTTGTCCAGTGGCCCCTATTCCCATATGTCCACTGAAGGGTATAGCATGTCCTAGCGTCATAACCTTCTCCCTGTAAGATTTTGGCACTACAAGCTGTCCATGCCCTTTAGGTCCTGTTCCAGCTTTTCTGTATAGTAGGCCATTCTTCATATACAAGTCTCCTTTCTCTGGAGGGTTATGTGCTTTAGGCAATTTGCCAAAACAAGGCTTCAATGTGCTGTCTGCTGCTTGAGCCTTTTTCATCTCTTCTGGATGAGTATTGATAGGATTCTCCTCCATTTTCCTGGAGCTTTCCCTGGTCTGGACTGTTGCCATAACTACAGGTTTTATAGGTTCTCCAAGGAAAACATACCTACACCCCAAAATCAAAGGGTAAATAGGGTCGTCCATCACTGCTGCTTTGATTTCTCCTTCCACATAGCGAGATCTTATGTTGATTCGAGCTATGGGTAGTGTCATGGTTCTTGCTCCCTTGATCGGTCCTCTGATTTCCACTGTTTCTGTGGTTATCTGGTCAGGACTCACTAGAGAAGAGCACACAACTGAATCAAAGTCCAATCCTGTGTCATATAAACACAGTACTTGAGTGCCATTCACGGTCACTTCCTCACAGACAGGGGGATGATGGAAGTCTTTCTGACTTACTGCCATTTCCTTCCTTCCCTGATTCCCTGTTGTAAGACATGCAGCATGATGAGGAGGATTCTTCCTTCTGCAGTCCGCAGTATTGTGGTTACTCATTAGACAAGTTTTACACCACTTTCCTTCCTTCCGGTAAGGTGTCTTATCCGATCTTAGAGGGTTTTTGTCCTTTTGGTCAAATCTTTGTTTGTTCCTTGTGGTATGGTCCTTTTGTTCATATTTGGTATAGTTTTGTGATGATTTGAAGTTTTCACCCTGCTTCTTCTTATTTCCTAATAATTCTGCCTGAGCTGCTTGATATCTCTCAGCAACAGTTACAATATCTTCCAATCTCTCTGCTCCTTGTTCCATGATAAACTTCCTCATTTCTTGAGGCATGGACTCTTTCACTTGCTCCATCATTATCATTTCTTTCAGATCCTGACACTTTCCTAAACTACTCCATTTTTCCAAATAGGTTTCCAATCTAGCAGAGAATTGGTGATAGTTTTCTCCTGGAAGAAGTTTAGCTGTTCGGAATTTCTTTCTATATGATTCTGAGTTCTTTTCATATCTCACAAGCAGTGCCTGCTTCAGGATTTCATAATCTTCCTGGTCATCTCTTGAGAGCTTCAAATACACATCGTAGGCCACACCTCTCAATCCCTGAGATAGTTTAAGACTCCATTTTTCTTTCACTAAGCCATAGGTAGTGGCTAGTCTTTCGTATCTATCCAGGTACGACTCAATGGCGTCTTCTTTCTCAACAAATGGGTCCAGATGAAAATTCATGGCCCCACTTGAGGTGCTCTGGCTGGAGCTACTCTCAGAGTGAGGTGAGCTACCACCATTATTGCCAGTATTTGCCTGAATTTCAAGCTCTTTTAATCTCAACTGATGGTCTCTCTCTGCTTGTAATTTCCTTTCCTCAGCTTCTACCTTTTAGTTTCTCTTTCAGCTTCCAGTCTTTTGTCTTCTCTCTGAGCTTCCAGTCTTTTGTCTTCTCTCTCAGCTTCCAGTCTTTTGTCTTCTCTCTCAGCTTCCAGTCTTTTGTCTTCTCTCTCAGCTTCCAGTCTTTTGACTTCTCTTTCTTCAGTCTTTTGGCTTCTCTTTCAGCTTCAGTCTTTTGGCTTCTGCTTGCAAGCCTTTCTTCAGCCTCTAATTGCAACTTTCTTTCTTCCCTATCCATGTGTTTGTCCACTTCTGTTGTGACATACTGAGTAAGAGCATCACCTGTCATATTTAATTCCTTACCCATCTGCATGATCGCAGTCCTGAACTTCACTAGATCAGCCATGGCGTTACTTAGATAGGGTATGTATATTTACTATAACCCAATTATTGTAATTAAACTTAATTAATTTAAATGAACAAAAAATTTCCGTGCAACTTTGTGAGCATCAACTATTTACTGAGTACTAAATGGTACTCCTCCTAAGAAAATAATTTTGTAAAAATCCTATAATGCTTTTCTCAACAACAAAATTTATTTTCTTATCTTACTTATGGTTGGCACAAGTTAGACTGTAGATAGATGAATAGACTAAGTATGGCTCACGACATACAGACATATCCCAGGAACGAGCCCCAGTGTGGCGAGAGGTTTTATTTGACTCTTGGATCAGTATAGTACTGACAATTACAGAAATAGGATTTCTGCAGAAAATGGTGAAGTCCCAGTGTCTGAGAGGACTACTGGTATCACAAATTAGTTACGGCTGTGAATGATCTGATCTCGAAACAATAGTAGAGAGGAGACCGACATAAAGTGCCACCTCCGCTGTGTAACTAACTGTGATATTAAAAAAACAAGGAAACAGATTTTACTTAACAATGATAAAATTGACAAGTCTTCAAATACAATTTCCTAAGTTTTTATTTAGTATATACACTATCTACTCTTGTGCTGAAGGGTGAATGTTGAAAAAAATGGAATGTAATGGAATTGTAAGTTTACATGTGATTTACAAATATTTATTTTATATATATATATATGAATATTTTACATCAAGTTTTCCAATTATAGGGAAAAAAAATTATATCAGCTGTGCTGTTATTTAATTATAGTACATGGATCAGCTGTGCTGTTAATTAAGGATATAACACTTATCAGCTATGCTGTTATTTTTGTCTCTTGCTATGCTAATTCACTTTCTCATCACTGACAGTTTCTATGCTCACAATGCTGACAGAAATGGTACGAATGTGTACTCATCTCTTAAAACGTTCTGTTCTCCTTAGTTTGGTTCACACCACTCCTGCTGAGGCTCGTTACTTTAGCCCACCCAAGACTGAGGGGGACTAAAGATGTAGCTTCTGTACAATCTCTATGCTCCTGAGAAGTTCCAGGCAGCGGGATTGACTCGAACATACGACCTCAGGTTTTTAGGACACAAATAAACCTGTAACAAAGCAAAAATAGGGGCTAATTTCTGTCCTCAAGCCCACCTATTTCTAGTGTGAGTGAAATGAGCGTGTCTCAGATGTATGCATGTAGGATGAATGACAACATGGCTCAGTATGATTTAGCAATAGCGAGACAAGACATGTGTCTACTTGCAAAGCATTCTTTCTGATAAACTAATACATGGATACATTCAATAATATAGATTCAATACATGAATACATTTAATACATAAATACATCCCATAATATAAATCAATACATGAATAAATCCAATAATATGTACACCTAGGTGTGATACAACAATGTCCTTCCCCCTATACTATACCACGTCCTCTCTGTCAAGTGCTATACTAGCTGGTAACATATATCCTAACAATATTGTTATGTTCTTATGATAGGAGTATATGAGACGAGGACTGTTTGGTGATATATCAGGTGGGAGTTATAGGAGACAATAGATTGGAGTTAGATGCGACAATAGATTGAGTCCTGACAAGGACTGTTTTGGTTATATTGCAGTTGGTCTTATCTGAGACAATAGATTGAAGTATAGGAGACAATAGATTGAGTCCTAACAAGGACTGTTTTGGCCTAACAAGGACTGTTATGGTTATATTTGCAGTTTGGAATTATCAGAGACAATAAACTGAATATAGGAGACAATAGATTGAAGTATGAGTCCTATTAGTCTTCGTCTATTCAATCATATACATTCATAGGGAAACCAAAATATATTAAATATATACAGGTGTAGGTAGTATAATGACACACAACAAATACCAACATTATATGCCTGCTGAAGGCCTATTTTCCTAAAGGTTATCGTAAATTTATAATTACCCTCCAAGATTTAAAAAACGGCCAGTTTGACTCAACTAGTGAAGTAGGTTGCAGGTCGATGCCCTCAGGTAAACTATAAATCAAGAGGTGACAGCTTCTTCCTCTTCAGTCAGTATCTCTGGCGTCAAGTTCGGGATTGCGTGGTTAGCATAAAATTCCGCCCGAATATATAGGCAGGTAACTGCTTAAGAAAGGCTTTCGGTTGGTTCCTGGCGGAGCAAAATGATTGGTTTCCTCCGGTTTCGTCTTTTGCTCATACAGCCTAATTTTATTCAGTTTTTAGCCGCCATCTTGCGTGAACTGCGTGAACAGTATAATTTATTCTGTCTTAGAGACTGGTGAACGGTGCAAGTTGATTGGTTGAAGCAAATCTGTATCTCGACATAGTGATTAACAAAGTAGTGGGTTACACTTCGTTTCACGACACCGCAGATATCCTGATCGTTTCTTTTAAGGCTTGTTGAATATTTTCAATTTTGTACAAGAGATCCGCTAAAGACTGTGGCATACTCTGCTTGTAATTGAATTTATTCAACAATAGTTGTTTAGGTGTGAAGTGTTGTATATACCCGTTGTATTATTATTGTTTTAAGTTTCATTTTATTAAATTTCGTCTACTGTTTGTCAAATGTCCGTTAAGCCTAAATCTTACTATCGTTTATTTTCACACATAAAATTGTGACGTCATATGTAAAGAGTCCATTTCTTGTGCACATTTCTTAGATGTGTTTTTGTGCTTCGACCTACTCTTGAGTTCTGTATAGTTCGTCACTTCCTGTACTTTTATTCATTTTCTAGTATCATTTTTATGTTGGTAATTCGTACTTGTGATGTGAAATTGTACTTGTAAATTCTTTTGTTTACCATGTTGTACTGTTACTTATTCAAATTACTTTAATAATATGTTAAATAACTATAAAATAATGATAATATAATACTTATGATTAATTTATTTAAAATACTTGATGACTGATATAATTTCAGCATAGTGTACTAGTAGTCCACGTAACCACTGTTTATACATCCTGCATAGGGCATGGTGTTAGAAATTATTGAGTAATAAGTATAAATTTTGATCTTACCTTAAATTTGGTAAGCATATTGAGAGGTAATTTGTTGACTGGGCTAGTCACAGTAACATTTTGGCCATTAGCCATATATAATTGATTGATTAATTTATATTGGTGATTAATATATATAGCTGACTAAGTAAGTATATACTAGTTTAAGATGTCGACTTTGGAGTATTTTGTGAAGATTAGGAAAGAATTTTCTTTAAAAGGAGAAGCACTTCGAGAATATGCAGTGGCGGAACTAGTGAAATATGAAGCTAAGGAAGCTGATAGAAAACGAGAATTAGAAGAACAGAAAGCTATAGCTAAGCAAGAGGAGGCTGAGAGAAAGGCCATAGCGAAGCAAGAAGAAGCAGAACTTGAAGCCAAGGAATATAAAAGAAGAAAGGAACAGGAGGCAAGAGATGAAGTGATGCAGATTGCAGAAGAAAATAAAATGAAACAAGAAGAAAGAATAAGGCAACATGAAAAAGAGTTGACACTTCTTCGCCTAGAAGAATTAAAATTAAAAGCACAAACTGCTACAAGTAGCAATAATAATGGGTCACATACTGCACCTTCATTGGAGCATAACAAAGGCTATTACATGTTCAAACTACCAATTTACAATCCAAATTCAGATGACCTAGCATCCTATCTGGCAAGTTTTGAACAAATATGTCATGCTAACAAAATTGATAAATCTTGTTGGGTTTTAAAACTTGAGGAATTTTTGGCTGGTGAACCATTAACCGCCATACGATCTATGGATCCTCCATTGCATAATAATTATGATGCTGCAAGAGCATTGCTGTTGAAACGTTTTCAACTCACTGAAGAAGTGATATCAGGAAAAATTTTAATCCATGCTTCCAGATTCAAGCAAGGATTTTTCTGCATTTATTGCTTCAATGCAGGTGACTTTCTAAAGATGGATGGAATTAGCTGGAGTTCATAACTCATACGATAAATTAGTGGATGTAATTTTAAGAGATAAAGTTATATCTTCTGTTAGCAAACCACTTCGTGAATTTTTACTGGAATGCAAACCTTCTACTTTGTCTGCTATGGAGGAAATTGCTGTTAATTATTGTGTCGCACACCCAGGATTGTGTTTTGCAAACATGCAGTTAAGAGAACCGTTACCAGTTGCTTCTAATATGTCATTTCATGGCAATGATAGATCAAGAGCTCAGAGCTTTGATAGAAATTCTAATCATAGGAGATATAATGACAACCATTATCACAGACAAAATAATTACAACAATAATGATAATTTCAACCGAGGTAGACAGCAATTCAGGCATCAGTCACCTCAATTCGAAAATAACAACAATGTTCAACAAAATTCCAACTGGAAGAAACCATATAACTTCAATGCGAATAACAATGGTAACAAATGGGATAATAATAATCAAAATTGTAGATCTAGAAATAATAGCTACAATGGTAGACCACTAAATAATTCCGGTGATCATCACCGACAACATTCTCATTCATGTAGACCACCACGTTTTGAGCACAGCACAGGGGCGGCACTTACTAGCTTGTGTTCCAGACAATAATGATCGGATACAATCCTCGTCTACATGTTGTGCCATTAATTATAATGTGGCAAATAGTTGCCAAAATTGTAATGCTATTTTTCAGAAGGCCAAAGATACAGTACTGAATTGTGGACATCTTCTACCAGCAGTTGGTCTCTCCGCAAACGTTGGTACAGGGACTATGATCTTCAACAGAGGATTGGTCAATGGTACTGTGGTATCATTGTTGAGGGACTCCGGTTCGACCATCATTGGAATTCGACAGTCCTTAGTACATCCTAGATATTTAACTAATAAAATTGTTAAATGTTGTACGTTTGGGGGTACCATTGAGTACTATCCCACTGCTATTTTGGATGTACATACTCCTTTCTTTTCAGGAAGAGTTAACGTTTGTCTGTTGCAGAACCCTGTTGCGGATTTAACTGTGGGCCACATCTATGGTGGCAAGGATTGTTCACCAAGTGAGATTGAGGATTGGGAACGATGACACTATTGCACGGATAACTCAGTCATTACTATGGCTCAACTACGCGCCAGTAAATTCGCCATAGGTGGCACAGTATTTTCCAATTTTGGTCTCTGCACCATTCTGGAAACTCATGAGGATGATGAGGTTATCCCACTTAATGATAATAATGATGTCAGGAGTGAGATACCAAGAAGTAGTGACATTAACACTACATGCACATCAACTGTCACTCAGGTTGACACTGTTGTGCGTACATCTTATGATGCACCACTACGCAGATACATATCTGGTATAACTACTAACTTACACAGATTTTTCTGTTTATATTTGTGGCTTATGTTCACAGGTATATTATTGTCATTTTGTTTGACATCCACTATTGTGGTTAGAGACTTCTCAATTTCTACTCACACACATTTTCTTAAGAAAATGTTATTGATTATCTTTTTCCTATTTGTTCTGAATACAATGTCCAGTGCTCATTGCACTATGCATGAGACGATGTTGTTTCATTCTGCTACTGACATGCGCAGACACGTCATGTCACATTCTGAGACGACTCAACACATTCAGATATCATTCTTTAATATTGCTAGTGACAGGTTTCAGGAATTTCATAATCTTCCTATACATCTACAACTTTCTTTTCCAGATCTCAATGACAACCTACTTATCTATTTTCAGTATGAAAGTCTATCCCTATTTCAAGAAGAAGAATGTTTTCTTCCTGACAAACTTAATTCTTTAAATCTACCTACTTTTACATCTACATTATCTTGACAATATGAACAGATAGAGCCTGTTCTTCATAAGAATAAGAATATTAACATTATCAATAGTGTTAAGCATACATAGGGACAGTTTATGGAAAATACTGAGGGCTTATGGAATTCCAAGCTGCATAGTGTCAATCATAAAAAGCCTCTATGCCAACTTTACGTGTAGTGTTGGGCAGAGCAACCTAACCTTCGAGGTGAAGACAGGAGTACGACAGGGATGCCCCTTATCAACCACTCTATTTTTAACAGTCATAGAATGGGTGATGCGCCAGACAACAGAGGGCAGTCCAAGAGGAATAAGATGGACTACATTTTCAACATTGGAAGATCTGGAATATGCAGATGACATTGCACTGCTGGCACATTCACATCAACACATCCAGGAAAAAACGGATAGACTTAATAAATTTAGCCAGCAGGTGGGCTTGAACATCAATTTAAAGAAGTCTGAAGTCATGACGCTCAATGTGAGCAACCCTGAGCCCATATCAGTAAGGAATCAGCAACTGGTACAGACAGATACCTTCACATACCTAGGAAGCATAGTAACACCAGACGGTGGGGCAGGCAAAGACATCAACATCAGAATGAATAAGGCAAGAACAGCCTTCTTTAGCCTAAATAACATCTGGAAATCCTCCCAATACAGCACAAGCACAAAATTAAGATTATACCAGAGTTGCGTGCTTTCTGTGCTTCTCTATGGTGCGGAATGCTGGAGAGTCACAGAGAAGGAAATGTCAAAATTGTCCTCTTTTCACACAACATGCCTAAGAAAAATTCACCGAATCTTTTGGCCGAATACCATCACCAACCAAGATCTGCTTACTCGTAGCAAGCAAGAGGACATGCATACCATCATAGCTGGCAGACGCTGGAACTGGGTTGGTCATGTCCTCAGAAGAGACCCCGATGCCATCACAAGAACAGCTATGCTTTGGACCCCTGAAGGAAAGCGAAAGAGAGGCCGACTGTCGTGGAATATTCTAATCCACATATATAAATTAAAAGGTAAATGTAAAGCCTAACAAATAAATTTAATAAAAGGAAGAAGAATGGTAAAGAACAGTGCTGTCAAAATGGCTGTACGCAAAATCCCCTTTGTTTTATGCTTCGTCTGCAAATTGTAACGCTTTCACGTTGATAGTAAAAGCCTACTATATTATTACCCGCTTTCTTCAATGAAACGTGTGCTGTATTTCTTGGAAAAACATTGAGATACCAAGCTGAACAATGACCTAATTTTAATATTTCATTCATACCATTTTATACACAGCGTAACTAAAAGACAGATAAAGCAGGATAGAGAGAAGGGAGAGGCAGAAAGCCGAACGCATGCAAAATTAAACACGCGTCTCGCTATTAATGCCACCCCAACAAGCGTAACGCGATACACAATTACTACTATCACGCGTGTAAGGCCACATGCACTAACTTTTTCGGACGGACAGTGATAAAAACACTAACCTTCCCAGAGTTAGGTTTTAAAATCACGAAAAACGCTTATTAGAAAAGATAACATTAGATGGGTTTACGTTTGAAAACATTACAGTACCCAGACAGCACATCTTCGAAACAGGAGGTAGAAGAAATTGCATATTTTGAACGCAGCCACTTAGCTCTTTTAAATTTGTATATTTGGGTTCCTTAGGGCTTGCTGACAAAGAATATGTAAAACGTTACGCAAATAGTCTAGGAATTAACAAGTTATAACCAAAATAAAATAGTGGGGATGCCTGACAGCATGAAATCATTTCTGCTCATAAAATTTTTTTATAACGTGTTTGAAAAAACCTTACGTACGGAAATAGCCTACCATGTAAACTCCAAATTGATTGGAGCGCAACAAATATAAGACTAAACACGATTGGTCGGACTATAAATACTATCTTTGGTTGTTAGGGGAGACGTAGGAAGGTAAAATTTTTTCAAACACTTGTCGAAACGTGGCTCCATTGGCCAGACTCGCTGATATAATCACTTAGGAGCGTTAGTTCGAGACCACTAGTTCAAATAAGCTTGATAAAGCAACAGTGCGTTGAAGCCAGCTCATATTTTTGCTAAATAAAAGCCTGGAACATAAGCAGATGGGAATTTGTGCCAGAATTCATTGCTAGTCAACGTATCTGTGTTTATTTCCATGAATTGTGGTAAGCTTGAAATATTCAGTATCTTTTAATGAAAATTGAATGTGAATTGTTAATTTATGCCTGTATATATGTGTAGTTCAGTAGCAAACATGATGTAAAGCCTATAATGCTCCAGCCTGAACAGAAGGTGTCGGAGGAAAGTAAAACGGCATGGAATGGCCAAACAGTACACTGACACCTAGATGATTGACTAGAAAGAAATAATGCTGGAAGTGCAGAGGCGTAGTAACCATTAAGGAGGTTAATACTGGTATAAAGTATTTCAGATGAAGCTGACAGTTGGCCTAACGCTCTGAACTCAATGTTTGTGATGTATTGTGCTCAGTGTAGAACTAGAGTATCAATTAGTTATGAAGTAGAAGGTACATCCTTCTTGTTTTCAGGGACCGTGGTCTTGATGGTATTGAGCAGCACCTGGTCAGAGCTTTGCTGAATCCAGAGTCGGACAGCATACTCCTTGGTCCATTTAGCTATCAGTGAGGTGTCTCCAGAGCCCAGGGGAGAAATCGAGCAGAGGAGTCTTTTCCTGCCGCCATCACGCAAGATAAGCTGATGTGGCCAGCTGAGCTCAAAATTATGTACCCCCATCTTAAAATGACCTTGTAAAATAAACTTAAGAGGGGAATTAAATTGTTTTAATATCAGGAACTGAGAACATCTCCAATACTAGTTCCAATAAAGACAAACTATTGAAGTCATGATGACAAATACCAACAGAGCTTGAACAAAACAAAACCAGTATTACCTCATATTACTACTACACAACTGACACACATAGGATACTTTTAATAATATATGTCACTACAATATTCATATTGATAAATTCTGTACATATAACTTGTAATTAAAATTGATTGTGATTCCTGGTTCCCTTTGTATTTGAATCAGGACACATATTCATTCATGACAGCAATGAATACATATTGTTATTTGAAAAGTTATCAGTGACTCCTTTAAGATATCCTTGTAGAGTGTTTTATGTATGTGAGTGTCACAGTGTTGTCAAGTGTGGTGGAATAAATTAAATTGTTTATCTGTCTGTTGTTGTTATGACTTACACTTCATCATACACATACCCTAGACATATAACGTAGTCATCACACTATTCCAGAATAATTCTGACTGAGATATATATATATGTGGCAGCAAGTAAGGTTATCTATAATACACTACTCTTATTAGATATAGATACCTTCACAGCTGATCTCAGTCAGTACACTAAGTCCCCTATAAATATTTATAACATCCCACTTCACCACATATATTGGGGTCTCGCTCTTGGGATTTTGAATCTTTCCCTATTAAAAATATTGGGGGTAATTCACTTCAGGGAATATAAGAATTAAAAGGTATCCTTGGGTGGAATTAAATAAGGTTGAGCTCACGGTGCCTGTGTTGTCCATTAGATATATATTTAGAGATTGAATTGTTGGTTAGACATTGTATAAATTTACCTGATAGACAATGGCGGACCTGGCCAAATTTCGATCTGCTGCTGTTCAGACTGCAAAAGAGTTAGGATTAGATGGGCAAGTTATGGTTGCCTATGTCACTACGGAATGTGACAAATTTATTGAACGCGAAGAAAGAAGGTTTGAAGCCGAAAGAAAGTTAGAGGCTGAAAGGGAAATTAAGAAGTTACAATTTGAGGCTGAGGCTGAGACTAAGAGGTTGCAGGCTGAGGCTGAGACTAAGAGGTTGCAGATTGAGGCTGAGGCTAAGAAATTGGAAGCAGAAGAAAAAAGATTGACTGCAGAAAGGGAAGAGAAGAAATTAGCTGCAGAAAGGGAAGAGAAGAAATTAGCTGCAGAGAGGGAAGCAGAAAAGGAGGAGAAGAGATTACAAAGGGAACATGAGTTACGACTAAGGGAGTTTGAGTTTCAAGGCCATGCTCCTGAAAATGGTGCCAGTCCCTTTGCCTCTGATGCTACTGCTAGCCAAGGAGCCTCAACCTCAGCTATGAATTTTCATTTAGATCATTTTGTTGAGAAAGACAATGATATAGAGAGCTACCTAAATAGGTATGAACTATTAGCTACCACGTATGGGTTAGAGAGAGAAAGGTGGAGCTTAAAGTTATCTCAGGGACTTCGTGGGGCAGCTTATGAAGTTTTTGCAAAAATGAGCAGAGGTGATCAGGAAAATTATGACATGCTAAAGCAGGCTCTTTTGTTAAGATATGAAAAGAATGCAGAATTTTATAGGAAAAAATTTAGGAATGCTAAACTACTGTCAGGTGAAACCTATCACCAGTTCTCTGCACGAATAGAGACATACTTGGAGAAATGGACTTCTCTGGGGAAAACCCAAGATCTTAAGGAAATGGTCCTTATAGAGCAATTAAGAGAGTCCATGGCTCCAGACCTGAGAAAGTTTCTCATGGAACAAGGTGCAGAGAGGCTGGGTGAGTTGCTAAATGTTGCTGAAAGGTATCAAGCAGCTCAAGCAGAGGTAACAGGTAATAAAAAGAAACAGGTGGAAAACTTTAGGGCACCACAGAACTTTAATAAATTTGATCCTAGGGATCAAAACAAAGGTAAGCACCAATTTGATAGGCCACGGTATGAAAATAAAAATAAAACCCCACAATTCGATGAAAGGAAATATGATGAAAGAAAATCTTTCAACCAAGGAAAAAGGTGGTGTAAAAATTGTAAGATGAACAATCATGACACTGACCATTGTAGAAGGAAACCTCCTCATTTTGCTGCTATGACATCGGGGAAAAAGGAAAAGAAGGGCAAACCTGAAGAATTACAGGAACCATACCACCCCCCAGTGTGTGAAGATGTCATCTGTAATGGTGTCACTATAAGATGTTTATATGATACCGGTTTAGATTACGATTCCGTTGTGAGTTCTCACCTGGTGCAGGCCGATCAATACACCACAGAAACAGTGGAGATTCAAACTGCAACCAAGGATGTAGCTACCATGACACTTCCCGTCGCCCGAATAAAAGTGAAAACGCGATATGTGGAAGGAATCATAAAAGCAGCAGTGATAAATGAGCCAATCTACCCTCTGATATTGGGGTGTAGATATGTCTTCTTGGGGAATCCCAAGAGACCTGTGATATTGGCAACAGTGCAGACCAGATCACAGTCAAAAAAGGAGGAGGATAATCCAATAAATACTCACCCAGATGAGATGAGGAAGGCACAGGCTGAGGACAAAACACTCAAGCCATGTTTCAAGAAGTTGCCCAAATCTCATACACCTCCAGGCAAGGGAGAGTTTTATATGAAGAACAAACTGATATATAGGAAGGCTGGATCTGAATCCAATGGTCACGGACAGCTGGTCCTTCCCACTTCATATAGGACTAAAGTGTTGGAACTAGGGCATGCGATTCCCTTCAGTGGTCATATGGGAATCAGCGCAACAGGACAGCGAATAGCTTGTCACTATTTCTGGCCAGGAATAACTGAAGATATCAAACGATATGTAAAATCCTGTCCAGAGTGCCAACGAGTAGCACCTAAACATTGGACTGCACCAGCAACTCTGGGGGAAATGCCCATAGTGGGAACACCCTTTGAGAGAGTTGCCGTGGATCTTGTGGGACCTCTCACCCGAACCAAGAGAAGGAACAGCTACATTCTGACTCTGGTGGACACTTGTTCTATGTGGGGAGAGGCAGTAGCCCTGTCATCGATTGATTCTAAACATGTGGCAGAGGCATTGCTCACAATTTTCACAAGGTTAGGCTTTCCCAATCAAATCTTGACTGATAATGGCTCTCAGTTCAAGGGGAAACTAACTGAAGAAGTTTTCAGGATCTTCCAGGCCAAACACTTCCATTGTAGTGTGTATCATCCCCAAGGGAACGGCCAAGTGGAAAGATTTAACGGCACATTGATGTCGATCCTGAGAAAGTTGGCACACGAAAAACCAGATACATGGGACCAGTACCTGCACGCCGCCCTCTTTGCTTATCGGGAGGTACCCCATAGTTCAACCGGTATGGCCCCGGCAACATTATTGTTTGGAAGGCCAATAAAAGGTCCACTCGAAGCTTTGTTAAGAACGTGGACTGATGAAAAGGCAGAGGAAAACATTACATCTTCATACCAATATGTGAATGAGCTGACCACTCGTTTAAAAACTGGCTGGAAACTTGCCAATGAAAATTTGAAACAAGCCAGGAAGAAACATGCTGCCTATTATAACAGGAAGGCGAAAGACAGAAATTTGGCTGTGGGAGAGAAAGTACTGCTTCTTTTGCCCGGGAGTCAGAATAAGTTACAAATTGGATGGCAGGGTCCATATACAGTTTTAGAGAAGGTGTCTAGAACAAATTATAAGATAGATAAGAAGGGGAAAGAAAAAATCTATCATGTGAATCTCCTGAAGAAATATTTGGAAAGAGAACATCAGGAAGAGACACACTTGTTGACCTTGTCCATCGCCATGGAGATGAAAAAGGAACCACTTTCATCATTTGAATATCCATTACACCCCTGTGAGACAGCAGCACAGGTGAAAATCAGTACACATTTAACGAAAACTCAGAAAGAGAGAGTGCAACAGGTTCTAAATAATCATGCAGAGGTGTTAACAGACCGACCAGGGCATACAAACCTATTGGAATATGATATGAAACTGATAGACCCCACACCTGTCTGTATGAAACCATATTCGATTCCGTTTGCTAAGGAGAAAGCTTTGAAGGAAGAGATAGACTATCTGTTGAAGGAAGGAATTATTTCGCACAGTGAATCTTCGTATAGTTCCGGTGTTGTACTCTTAAGGAAGCCCTCTGGAGAACATAGACTCTGTATAGATTACAGGAGACTGAATGCTATTACAGAAGGACAGGTGGATCCATTGCCGGATACAAATCAGCTGTTTGCCAGACTAAATAAAGCTAAATATTTCTCAAAAGTGGATCTGAGTAAAGGATACTATCAGATTCCAGTAAAGCCTGAGGTTAGACCATACCTAGCTTTTAGTACCTCAGAAGGACACTATGAGTTTAATAGATTGCCATTTGGATTGAAGAATGCGCCTAGTGTCTTCTCTAGAATGATGAGAAAATTATAGGACCCTCTGAATAATCCATGTATAACAAATTTCATGGATGATATCCTTATAGCAACAGAAACATTTGAGGAACACATTGACTCTCTGAACATGCTGTTTGATCGACTTAGGGAGGCAAATTTAACAGCCCGACCAACCAAATGTTGCGTTGGATGTAAAGAATTGGAATTTTTGGGACACACAGTTTATCAGGGAAACATGACCCCTGACACAAAGAATTTAGAGAAACTACAGAAAGCCCCGAGACCACAAACCAAGAAGGACGTGAGATCCTTTGTCTCATTATGTGGTTTCTACCAGAAGTATATCAAAAACTTTAATTCCATATGTGCACCGTTAACTGATTTGACACGTAAAGGACATCCAGATCGCATTACATGGACACCACAATGTGAAATGACTTACCAAGAATTGAAGGAAAAGCTCACAAGTAAACCCATTTTGAAATTACCTGACTTAAGTCAAGAATTCATAGTAAGGACGGATGCAAGTAATATTGGGTTAGGTGCAACTCTACTACAGAAATCAGATGCATTGGATGGGGAATTAAGCCCAGTGGCATATGCTAGCAGAAAGTTGAATAAAGCTGAAATCAACTACTCAACTAGCGAAAAAGAATGTCTTGCAGTAATATGGGCAATAAAGAAATTCAATATTTATCTGTATGGGAAGGCATTTAAGTTGCAAACAGACCACAAACCTTTATCGTTTCTAGCACAGGCTAGGCATGAGAACTCTAGGTTACTCCGATGGTCTTTACTTTTGGCTCCATATAATTTTAGCATTGAGTATATATCTGGAAAAACAAATTTGGGAGCGGATTTTTTAAGCCGCCATCCGTGTGATGAGAATCACCGTAAACCCCAGAAATAATAATAAATTTCTCTATGTGTATATAGAATAAAGGACTGACATATAATGTCTGTTTTAAGAGGGGAGATGTCGTGGAATATTCTAATCCACATATATAAATTAAAAGGTAAATATAAAGCCTAATAAATACATATAATAAAGAAAGGAAGAAGAATGGTAAAGAACAGTGCTGTCACAAAGAATGTACTCGAAATCCCCCTTTTGTTTTATGCTTCGTCTGCAAATTGTAACGCTTTCACGTTGATAGTAAAAGCCTACTGTATTATTACCCGCTTTCTTCAATGAAAAGTGTGCTGTATTTCTTGGAAAAAACAGTGAGATACGCAAGCTGAACAATGACCTAATTTTAATATTTCATTCATACCATTTTATACACAGCGTAACTAAAAGACAGATAAAGCAGGATAGAGAGAAGGGAGAGGCAGAAAGCCGAACGCATGCAAAATTAAACACGCGTCTCGCTATTAATGCCACCCCAACAAGCGTAACGCGATACACAATTACTACTATCACGCGTGTAAGGCCACATGCACTAACTTTTTCGGACGGACAGTGATAAAAACACTAACCTTCCCAGAGTTAGGTTTTAAAATCACGAAAAACGCTTATTAGAAAAGATAACATTAGATGGGTTTACGTTTGAAAACATTACAGTACCCAGACAGCACATCTTCGAAACAGGAGGTAGAAGAAATTGCATATTTTGAACGCAGCCACTTAGCTCTTTTAAATTTGTATATTTGGGTTCCTTAGGGCTTGCTGACAAAGAATATGTAAAACGTTACGCAAATAGTCTAGGAATTAACAAGTTATAACCAAAATAAAATAGTGGGGATGCCTGACAGCATGAAATCATTTCTGCTCATAAAATTTTTTTTATAACGTGTTTGAAAAAACCTTACGTACGGAAATAGCCTACCATGTAAACTCCAAATTGATTGGAGCGCAACAAATATAAGACTAAACACGATTGGTCGGACTATAAATACTATCTTTGGTTGTTAGGGGAGACGTAGGAAGGTAAAATTTTTTCAAACACTTGTCGAAACGTGGCTCCATTGGCCAGACTCGCTGATATAATCACTTAGGAGCGTTAGTTCGAGACCACTAGTTCAAATAAGCTTGATAAAGCAACAGTGCGTTGAAGCCAGCTCATATTTTTGCTAAATAAAAGCCTGGAACATAAGCAGATGGGAATTTGTGCCAGAATTCATTGCTAGTCAACGTATCTGTGTATTTCCATGAATTGTGGTAAGCTTGAAACATTCAGTATCTTTTAATGAAAATTGAATGTGAATTGTTAATTTATGCCTGTATATATGTGTAGTTCAGTAGCAAACATGATGTAAAGCCTATAATGCTCCAGCCTGAACAGAAGGTGTCGGAGGAAAGTAAAACGGCATGGAATGGCCAAACAGTACACTGACACCTAGATGATTGACTAGAAAGAAATAATGCTGGAAGTGCAGAGGCGTAGTAACCATTAAGGAGGTTAATACTGGTATAAAGTATTTCAGATGAAGCTGACAGTTGGCCTAACGCTCTGAACTCAATGTTTGTGATGTATTGTGCTCAGTGTAGAACTAGAGTATCAATTAGTTATGAAGTAGAAGGTACATCCTTCTTGTTTTCAGGGACCGTGGTCTTGATGGTATTGAGCAGCACCTGGTCAGAGCTTTGCTGAATCCAGAGTCGGACAGCATACTCCTTGGTCCATTTAGCTATCAGTGAGGTGTCTCCAGAGCCCAGGGGAGAAATCGAGCAGAGGAGTCTTTTCCTGCCGCCATCACGCAAGATAAGCTGATGTGGCCAGCTGAGCTCAAAATTATGTACCCCCATCTTAAAATAACATTGTAACATAAACTTAAGAGGGGAATTAAATTGTTTTAATATCAGGAACTGAGAACATCTCCAATACTAGTTCCAATAAAGACAAACTATTGAAGTCATGATGACAAATACCAACAGAGCTTGAACAAAACAAAACCAGTATTACCTCATATTACTAATAGACAACTGACACACATAGGATACTTTTAATAATATATGTCACTACAATATTCATATTGATAAATTCTGTACATATAACTTGTAATTAAAATTGATTGTGATTCCTGGTTCCCTTTGTATTTGAATCAGGACACATATTCATTCATGACAGCAATGAATACATATTGTTATTTGAAAAGTTATCAGTGACTCCTTTAAGATATCCTTGTAGAGTGTTTTATGTATGTGAGTGTCACAGTGTTGTCAAGTGTGGTGGAATAAATTAAATTGTTTATCTGTCTGTTGTTGTTATGACTTACACTTCATCATACACATACCCTAGACATACAACGTAGTCATCACACTATTCCAGAATAATTCTGACTGAGATATATATATATATGTGGCAGCAAGTAAGGTTATCTATAATACACTACTCTTATTAGATATAGATACCTTCACAGCTGATCTCAGTCAGTACACTAAGTCCCCTATAAATATTTATAACCTCCCACTTCACCACACCGACCAAAAACAACTTGGCGGAGGACTGTGGAGGCTGAGATGCAAAGAATGAACCAGAGTTGGGGCACTGTACGAAGGATGGCCACCGACCGTGCAAAGTGGAATCAATTTGTTGTTGCCCTACAAGACGCCACTAGGCGTGATGGCCACTGACTGCTTTGACGGTCAGTGGTTAAGGATCGAAGAAGAAGAAGAAGAATAGTGTTAAGGGTTTCATTAATACAATTAACAGCGCCAAGATTGTTTGTACCTCTAATGGTAAACTTAATACCGATCAGACGGTCAACAAAGTTTTTGCTTTGCGTTATAGACTGTCATATATGACGTGTTTTGAACATACTGCCGTACATATTGATACATTACATATCACCTTGTCTACTATGATACGGTGTCTTCTTGTCTTAATGTTAATTTTACCATGCCTACTACGGACAGCAACTTCATTATCTATTCTACTTTTGCTCAGCCAATGCAGCATAAGTTCGTATGTCGTCTTTTTGTCTTGAGAAAAGACATGTCTGTGAAAGTCACATGGACTGCAGACTGCGACAAAACTTTAAATCATATTTTGCCACTTTTCTCCAGGCCACCTATTTTAAGGTTGCCAGATATTTAAAAAAAAAAAATTTTCATTCTCCGTACAGATGCCAGCAATTACGGATTGGGAGGTAGTCTGCTCCAAGAACAAAAAGGCGTACTCTACCCAACATTGTTCATATCAAGAAAACTCAATGATGCTGAAATCAAATATTCGGTGATAGAAAAGGAGCTGTTGGCAGTAGTATGGGCTATCCAAAAACTTGAAAAATTTCTTCTCAGAGCCCCATTTGTACTCCAGACCGATCAGAAGGCGGTAGCATCGCTCCGACGAGCCAATCACAAGAGCCCCAAGTTGGCGAGATTCTCCATTCTGCTTCAACCGTTCCAATTCAAAATTGAGGCAATTCCAGGCATGGAGAATGTAATGGCTGATTCACTATCACACTATCCTTACTCATCGAATGAACATAATTAACGATTCAAGTGTTGATGAACTAAGAAGACTTATACGCTCAACATCTCCATCCATGTTCGTTGTCATACGTACCTGCAACTGATAAGTGACAACTTCTTCTTCTTCTTCCATCCTTAGCCATCAACCGGCAAAGCAGTATGTGGCCAGTATGCCTAGTGGCGTCTTAGGGCAACAACAAATTGATCAATCTATCGCTGTTTCCACCACGCCTAGTGGCGTCTTTGTGGAACAAAAACAGACCAAACAATCTATCATTGTTTCCGTAATCAGATTGGTTGGCAAGCAGGTGATCAGCCCACTGTGCGAAGTTTTTACGGGATGGGGTAAACAGCCCCATGCCCATACCCTCCTTAGTCACTTTTTACGACATGCATGGTAGGGTGCAGTGTTACTATTCTTTGCTCCCCTCTCGGGCCCCGGTAACACACGGGTGATGATAAGTGACAAGGACAGTATTATATACATACGTTTGAACATTTCTAAACTACAACTTTGGTTTACTGTACATACGTGATCATGAACTGAGTGCACGAAAACAAAACATTCGTAACACCTACAATGCACTGAATTCTCTCTCAAATATTGGAAGAATTGGTTGATTTCGTTCATGATTCAATTGTAGGATTTTGGACTTTGGTTAGTGTAAAAAAAAAAATTCTACCACTCGCCGTGATACAGTCTACAATCAATATGCGCTCGAACTTAGGATTGAACATTGGGATATCTACACTTTCGCAGTATCGTTTGAACTCGTGATCATCTTTAGCTGAATGAACTTTTTCATCGAACGTATTAAACGGTACGCTGCATACAGACAGGAACTATTAACAGATTCATCATCAGTATTGACACTGTGGATTCAAAAACTTTAATGTGATGAAATAAAGTAAAACAAAACAATTTTGAAAACACACATTATCACACAAATAATTAATATAATTACTATAGTTATGTAACTAGTAAATATTATAGGTATTTTCATTACTCATTTTAACGTAATTGTTTATAACATGCTATATTATTTATTATTATTGGATAGATTAATTTAATTTAGTTTAAACTCTATTATTATTTTACATGTAAGTTTGCACACATATTTCTTAATTTATTCTATTAATTTTATTCTTTACTACTTACTTCTCATGTGTTCTTAATTTTTTTCTTTCTTTTCTTTTCTTTACCTTCTTAAGTCTGATACAATACTTTAATTAGTTAATTAGATTTAATTCTACCACAATCTACACACATTACATTAAATACTTCAATATATTTAATTAATTATATATTAGGATTTTGATTACTACACCACATAATGCATTAGTTAAGACATACTTTTGGTTAAGTAGATAATCACTCACTATCCTTTCTGACAGTTGACGTTTCTTTAGTTAAATTAGTATATTTTTCATGTATTTTATGACATGTAGTATACTGACGACGACTTTCGACAATGTTCTATTCAGAACATTGTAGGCCGTATGTCGCAATTGTCTTAAAAATTTTTTTTAAAATAATTAAACAAGTTATTAGTTTAATATTTAAAAAAAAATCTATAGAATAGATTTTTTTTAACCCCCATCGGTCAGGGGAATGTTACGAATTGTTTTATGAGATTGGCCACTGTTATTGTGAGCACTTTAAGAGTTACGCATTAAGGGCTTGAAATGCTATAAATATATGTTTCGCACTTCACGGTATTTTGGTGAACGCGAAATTGTATAGTTGTCTTGGATTATAATGACGTGTTGCGTTGTTATGCTAACGCATAACCTAGTTGTAATTGTACCCTTCAGACTCCGGACTTTAACCAAGTCGGACGTGTTTTACTCCTCTCAGAATAAGTGAATTGCGCTTAAGTCTTTTGAAGATATGCTATAGGGTCAGCTATCTGATTAATGAATACGACGATACAGTATTCTTATATTATGATGAAGTTCCATGATTGCGGAATAACGATAAGTATTTAATTTAATGATTTTTGTCATAATCATTATCTTCGTCAAAACTATGACTGTTCATTACCGGATGACCAACTCAATGGCATCGCGCGTAAACAGTTATATATTTTAGACGACAGAGGATTATTATTGAGGAGACTATTGGACTGAGCTAAATTGGATGTAACAATTTAATGTCATTATTCAATGAACTTGTATCGTCATAATAAATGTATTATCTATGGACTCAGAATCACATCGTTGTCGCTTCAATTCAATTGAACTGGCCAGAGTAGCCCCCATTCGCGAAAACACCAAATCAGTAAAAAAAACGGCTCAATTAAGGACAAATTAGGATCAAGTAAGAAGCACAAGAATAACAATATAAAAACCTTATCTGGACTATTTAATAAAAGCAACAAAGAACAAGCGACAGAAACCGTCGCAACAATAAGCAATGGATGAATATGTCTTTTCCTGGTGTTCTTTCACAGTTCCCTGAGGTAATACTGGGTAGGTATTCAAACCATTCGGACTGCGCATGAACCAAATAGCTAAAATGTGCATAACAGTAGAATAGAGCATTGACTAGTAGAACGCATTACTTTTCATCAATTTGTGGATTAGACAGTCTTTAGTAAATTAGACAAGGAATCACTCTGGAAACTGAACTGACACTAAAGAGTTCATTACAATTTTAATAATCTGGAGAAGAAAACAAATTAGATCATGACACGCTGATGCTCGTAAAAAACAACTTATGAGCTGGAAGCCATGTGTCACTATTCCTCATCTTAATGGCAGTAGATTGGATTATTAAAACAACAATCACCATAGATGGAATTCAGTGGAAACTGATGAAACATACAGAAGAACTGGACATTGTCTATGATCTTGTCATCTCTCCCATAATAAAACAGGATGCAGGATATACTGACAATACTAGATGAGAAGTCGTAGCAAGTAAGTCTGGAAATCTACAGAGAAAAAAAAAAGACATTAACAAAAATGTGGCAAATGACAGCAAAACTGCATTTAAAGAAACATCTCTACAAGATGTAGACTTAGAGAAATATATCTTGACAGCAACACTGATACAGCTGGAGAAACAGATTACCCTATGAAAATAAGGCAAGAATGACTTTTACTGGGAAATTTATGGATATTAAGGGACATAAAAATAAAATAAACCCAGTTAACTTCTTTGCACTGTTACACAGATCTCCCATTATTTCCTTCGACTGCAGTTTCATCTACCTCTATAGCCAACTAGTCAGTACATTTCCTCTTGTCTTATTAGTCACTTTTTACTTCTTTGTTTGTTCTTCTCTGGAACTTCTGGTTTTGCTTCTGTTTAAATTTGCTTTCTTATTTTTATTTTTTTCCTATACCTTATTGATGGTTTTCGTTATTATCGATGCTTTGTGCTGAAATTATTTTTTTTAAGAACTTCTTCACGTCTCATTCCAAACTTTTCATACCTTTTGCTAGTGGTCATTTTTAATTGCTTCCTCTAGAAACTGTAACCATAAATTTGTGTTTTGGTTGTTTATTTCATAAATATCCTAAATTAAACTGTTGTTTATAACTGTGCATTTCTGAATATTTTTTTAGTTTCATCTTTATTTTGGCTAACAGGAGTTGGTAATTTAATGCCACACTGCTTTAAGTATTTTTTTTAATGGAAACATGCTTCATCCAACTGAAAGCTTCTCTGAAGCACTTAAGTTAATTAACATTTTTCCAGCTTTATTCACTGCCCCAAATCCATGTTTTTCCATGATATGCTCAAAGCTGCTACTGTCTGTTCCTATCTTTGTATTTAGGGCACCCATCATGATTGTAATGTCTTTTCTCTTTTTAACCATGATATTTTGCAGTCTGGTGTAAAAAAAATTTTCACTAGTTGGTGCTCATTATTGGATTATGCCATTTCTCTTGTATTTCTTCCTTTCTATTCCCCTTCACCTCATTTCATAGAGTCCCAGGATGCCACAACAATAGTTTAACATTTCTTCTGCCACCTGTGCAGTTTTCTCTTGTTTGTTTAGTGTTCGAACATACCAGGCGACCAATCCATGATGAGAAAAAAGGTGAGTCAGCAGCCCAGAATCCTTTATACTTTCTCCAGGCCGTGTCTCCTTAACAGAGGACCTATATATGGGTCAGTTGAATTACTTACATTATTTGCTTTGGTTGGCCTGTTCATGCTATTCTTACAACATTTTTTGGCTTAAAGTTTATATACAATGGGATAGCCACAGTCACCTTCTATGATATGCCTGATAAAGTGCAAGTTACTATACTTTACCCCACTCCCTTCATCAAGTGGATCTGTAACACATGGGTAAATTCTGCCAAAGGGCAAACAATTATTCCAGAATCAAACAGTTAATAACATACAAGAATACAGGAAAAAGGAGAAAAGAAAGGCTGTGGGAACTACACAATCAATAGAGGAGAAGCTAAAATAAATGGAAAAGACCTGAAATTAATTGTGTTAACATGTATACGACAGAACTAAATAGGAAACATTTGCCAATATCTTGTGCCGTAACAGGATCTATGAAAAACAAAAGTTTACCTCTGATGACTTAGCTGAAACTGGAATTCCTGGTGTATCGTTCAGCAGTTCCTCATCACTGACAAAAAACAAATAAACACTGACAATAACTGAACAGTTTACACTGCAAAATTGTTTTATGAACAACACATCTTCAGCGAAATGTAAGCTTATATAGTTAAAATTTCTTTCTATTCTAAAATTGGTTTACAATAACTTATAACAATATAAAATTTAGTCCGCTTAATGACATTATGCAATCACCTATGGCCAAATAACAGCAACATAAAGAAAACCACAATGAGAAAAATAACCAACAAGCAACCTTTAACGAAAACTGTTATGAGCCTCAAGGTCAAAAGAGGAATAACAAATGCATATTATGAAAATGTAATCCTATTAGTAACCACAGAATAATGAAAACTAACAATAATTATAAGTTAAAAACATATTATAAACAGCAATAAAAACTGAAAAATTATTTTTAAAATTAAGCAAAACTTAACTAGCTACTGAAACAGCCATTAACTTTAAAGAATATTCAAATTATCACAACCCAAAATATTAATAACTGTTGAGCTATCACAAGCTTAATAACTAATGACAAATCACCTTGTTTATGGGGTGGTTGTTTCACTGCTCCAGAAATTATTCTCTCAGTCTAATTTTGTATTCTAACTGTTCTGCCAAAGTTGGACTTTAAAGCAGTTGCCCAACATTGGAAGCAATATTTCAGTGTCAGTTTACAATTATCTGTATGCAGCTGTTTCCACATCTGACGGTCTGCATCCCATGCAGTTCCTGCTAGTCTTTTCATGAGAATTTGCTATCTAGCTTTTGCTAGAAATTATCAATGTGATTTTTTTTCATGCTAGTCTGCTGTCAAATGTAATTCCAAGATATGTGAGGCTCTTTTATTATGGCAACTCATGACTATTTAGTTCCAGTATGATTTTTTGCTCCTTTTTCGACTGTGAAATGTGCACCTGTTGTTTTCTTCTTGCTTATGTTTAGTACCCATTACTGTGTCCTTCTACGGTCTATCACGTCAAAACTAAAAACCATGAATAACAAAAAGAGACTAAAGACAAATCAGAGACACATCTCCAATCCAACCTACAAGTCTAGAAGGAAGAGCTGGAGAAGAGAGGGATGATCATAAGCAGCTCGAAAACAAAAACCACGGTGATCTCACGAGAGGAAAGAAGACATCAGATTAAGCTGGATGAATAGGTCCTGGAGCAGGTCGATCACTTTAAATACCTCGGAGCTATTATAGACCGAAAGGGAGGCATCAAAGAAGAGTTGGCTACCCGAAGAGCAGCAGCTGGGAGACTTTTTCAAGCCATAAATTGAGGATTCCTCTGCAAAAGAGAAGTTGGTAAGAAGACAAAGATGGCTGTATACCGCTCCACCTATGTCCCAGTCTTGACGTATGGATGCGAGTCATGGGCAATGACTAAAACCCACAAAAGCCAGATCCAAACCTCAGAAATGAGGTATCTGAGGAAGGTGGTTGAAGTAACAAGAAGAGACATGGTCCGCAATCAGATGATAAGTCAAGGCCTAAAAACCCAACCCCTGCAGACCCAAGTAGAACAGTCCCAACTGAGATGGTTTGGCCATGTCTGCAGAATGGGAGAAGATCGGCTACCACGACAAGCATGGGAAACTAAGAACCAGGGATCCAGACCTCCAGGACGACGCAAAGTCCGCTGGGAGGGACAACATTAGACAGTCTTTGAAGGACCGAGGACTAGAGTGGAACCAAACCAGGAAGAAGACAGCCGATAGAATAGTATGGCGCTCTCTTTTACAAACCTCTACACCTCACGGTAGAAGAGGAAAGAATAAGTAAGACTAAAGAGTATTACAACAGGCAGACATTTTGAACACTCACAAATCACCCAATGAATGCCACTGAAAGGATATGGGCAGGGCAGACTATAGAGAAGCAGCTTTGCACAGAAAGCAAAGGAACCTACCCCCACTTTACGAACATCAAAAAATCAACAAACCTTTCTAGAATTTTATCATTTGAGTATAAGCGCCAACATTTGTACAAATATATATATGCATAAACACACATAACACTTTCATCTTACCTTCCCCACGCATTCTTGATTAATCTGTTCTTGGACATAGTGTTATTACGCTTTTTTAAATTTCCGCATTAGTTCTGTCACCTAAATAGATAAAAGAAAGTTTGAGTTTAAAAATTTACTGTGGCTAAAAAAAAAATAATTATAAAAGCACATTTGCTACACTGGAAGTAAACTTTTAGGTTATAATATGACATTCATGGGGTTTCTCTTCTGTTCTCCCCCAAGTTCATCCAAATCAAATAATTTTTGTTAAATAATAATACTTATCAAACAGATTAAGAAGAACTAATACAAAAGTACATTTTATATATTAATAACAATCTCAACCCAAACACACACAACAAGTTTGCCATATGCAAGCAAAACATTTAATGCTAGCATTAGCTGTGGTAAAATTTACTGGTCAATCTCTACAGATATAGTTAAGGCTTAGGCTTTGAGTTAGTTTTAGTGTTTTTAGGGTTTAGGATAGGCATATGGTTTGGGGGTTAGGGTTAGTTTTAGGATTACAGTGTGTTTAGGTAAGGTTTGGGGGCAGGGCCTGATTTAGATATGGTGATGCCTTAAGCTATAGGAAGCTGTGGAGGCCCTTTTGGAAATTGGTTAGAGAATAACGCAGTGCAACAACTGAACTTGGCAACAGAGGCCCCTTCAGACTCTGAGGCCCTAATCTGTAGCTTATGGCTAAATTTGACCCTGTTTGGGGGTTAGATTTTGGGTTAGTTTTAGTGTAAGGTTTAGGATTTGGGTTAGTTTTCATAATTAGGTTTAGGGCTTATGATTTTGATTAGGCTTTGGGTTAGTTTTAGGATTACGGTTTATAAGTTAGGTTTTAGGTTAGTTTTATGGCTAGGGTTTAGGTTTTGCGTTAGTTTTTGTGTTAAGGTTTTGGGTTTATGTTTAGGGTGAAGGTTTAGTTAAGGCTTAGGGTTTAGGTTTAGATTTAGGATAGGTTTAGGGCGGGTTTAGGTTTACGGTAAGCGTTAGGGTTAGGTTTTAGTGGAAGGTTATAGTTTAGGATTTAGGTATAAGTTTTAGGTTACTGTATAGACTAGAGGACTATAAGGCGATCTGACTATAAGTTGACCCCTATACTTTAGGACTTAAAAACTATTTAAAATGAACGATTCCGGATTTCCGCATTGCACTGGAATTTTTCACTTTCAGCTTAACCCTTTCCCATTCAAAATGCTTGAAATCGCCCCATTAATATGTAAAATTCATGTGAGAATAAATGAATTCAGTATAAAAGATGAGATGAAGGAAGGGCAGAATGTCAGGTGGGTCTGTATGCAGAATTCTTAACCCTTTTAAAACAAAGTTCGTTCGCCCGGAAAGTCTGATTACTGTTGTGAGCCATCGCTAAGTAGCAACAAGATCTCTGTATTTAGCAAGACCTGAGTTACAAACCGATTTCCGTTACATTAAAATGGTTTAGTTTTTCTGAATTATTTTTTAGAGGCGATTGATACGATTTTTCGTGATTTTTTTTTTTTAAGCCAGGGCTTTCCAAGCGGTCCAATATTAGTTTTGGGATTGAACGAACGAACAAACTTTATTTTCAAAGGGTTAAGAATTGGGCACATAGGCCCGTCTTACATTCTGCCCTTCCTCTCTCTGTCATCTTGCATACTGTATCCTTTCAATCGCACATGTATTTTGAGCATTATTTAAGCATACAACATTATCAAGGTAAAATAATAACATACATATGTAACATCCAGCCATAATCAAATTTAAGAATGTTAAAAAAAAATAAAAAAGAGAAATCTGAGAGATGACTTGTTATTTGATCAGGATGCTAACTGTTCGGCCGAATCACAAGTGAATATTGAATAAGGGCCAGATTTAGACACTGTGACAAAATTGAATCTAGTGAAAAAAGTAATGGTATTGCTGATAGATCAAACGAAGAAGGCTGGTCAACAAGGCATACACCAGTTGAAATTTGTGACTTAATAGGAGTTTAAACGTGTATTACTTAAGATATTTTGATAAAAACATTTAATGAAGCAGCAAGTTTATATGTGAAGGGTACCATTGTGCGGCAGTAAGGGTGGGGGCCAACACTGACTGGTTTCATAAATCTTTCTTTTTTTTGACTCGGATAGAAGCCAGAGGTATATTTTTTAAGGCCCAAACAGAGGAAAACATTTCTCTATTTATACTCGAGTATGTACAGTAGCGTGGTTGAAGTAACAAGAAGAGACATGGTCCGCAACCACTGCAGACCCAAGTAGAACAGTCCCAATTAAGATGGTTTGGCCATGTCTGCAGAATGGGAGAAGATCGGCTACCACGACAAGCATGGGAAACAAAGAGCCAGGGATCCAGACCCCCAGGACGACTGAGAGTCCGCTGGGAGGACAACATT
The DNA here is from genome assembly GCA_024509875.1 of Oreohelix idahoensis. Taxonomy (NCBI): domain Eukaryota; kingdom Metazoa; phylum Mollusca; class Gastropoda; order Stylommatophora; family Oreohelicidae; genus Oreohelix; species Oreohelix idahoensis. Next base: position 85,479 of record JAMPIV010014483.1, read on the forward strand.
AGACAATCTTTGAAGGACCGAGGACTGGAATGGAACTAGGCCAGGAAGAAGACAGCTGATAGAATAGTTTGGCGCTCTCTCTTCAAAACCTCTACATCTCACGGTAGAAGGGGAACGACTAAGTAAGTATGTACAGTAGCTTTAGAGTAACGCTAGAGTTTAGGATTATGATATAGGTTTAACGTTAGGGTAACATTTACAATTTGGGTTAGCTTTAGGTTAGGGTTATGGTTCTGGGTTAGTTTTATGGTTGGCTTTAGGGTTTAAGTCTAGAGTTTGGTGCAGGTTTAGAGTTAAAGCTTATGGTTTAGGGGTAGTGATTTTGGATAGGTAATATCTTTATACATTTGAATCCTATGCATAAACCAATGGAATCGCAGAATATGGAACACAAGGTGTTGTGACCAAATGAGTAAAACAAAACAATTCCAGACAAATAATTGTGTGCCTGCATACAATTATCGTCTGCTGCTCCTGTGTGTATAAGTTGTCTTTTCAAAATAAAGTGTGACCTCTGCTTTTTGCACCCGTGTGTTACCGGGGCCCGAAAGGGGAGCAAAGAATAGTAACACTGTACCCTACCAGGCATGTCGTAAAAAGCGACTAAGGAGGGTTGGGCATGGGGCTGGTTACCCCATCCCGTAAAAAACTTTTTACCACAAAAAACTTCAACAAACATGGACAAGTCAAATACAGAATATAAATCAACTCAGCCGCCCAAGACAGAAGAAGGTCCTCTGGAAAGGAGGCGCATGCAGCAGCCTAGAGAAAGCCGAAAGGAGTCTGGGTTGCCGACTAACCTTTTTTCGTCTAGGAAAATCTCCAGGATTGGCACCTGGAATGTTCGCACTCTGTGTGAACAAGGGAAAACTGCACAGGTAGCAGAAGATTGTCAAATTACAGGATTGATATCTTGGGTCTCTGCGAGACACAGTGGAAAGGCATAGAGAAGAAGAGACTGATCACAGGAGAAATGGTGTTGTCCTCAGGACATGAGGAAGAAAGAGCCCACCACAGTGAAGGGGTGGCTCTAATGCTGTCCAAGGAAGCACAGAAGGCACTTATAGAATGGGAAGCAATGAGACCCCGAATTATAACAGCAAGGTTTAAATCTTTATTAAATTAGTTTTTTTTTTTTTTTTTTTTTTTTTTTTTTTTTTTTTTTTTTTTGCGTACACCCGCTAATACTCGAGGCGAAATCTCAGGTTATTATTTATGTCTAACCTGACATTGATTTTACGTGAGTATCCCTTTATTTCTTGTACAGAGACAGGTGTCCCTCGCCATTCAGGCAAATACTCGCCGATTTCGGAGGTACCCATTGCAGCTGGGTCGGCTCAGGAGCCGCCAGTCCCTGGTCGACGACACTCTTTGAAATGTCCTCGCCAGGTCTCGAGTTAATCCAGTCCAAATCCCGGTCGACGAAAAATCCTCAAATGCCGTCGCCCGGGTTTGATCCTGTATCACCCGGTCGCCAGAGCGGTGTTCTAACCACTACGCTAGCGCGGCTCCCACATTAAATTAGTGATCTTCAGGGGAACTCCATAATGCCTATCAATTTCCAAAGTGATTCTCTGTCTACACTGTCAAATGCCTTTTTGTAGTCCACAAATCCGATGTATAATGGTGAATTCCATTCCAGACTTTGTTCAGCTATTATTCTCAAAGTGGCTATCTGGTCTGTACAAGATCTGTTTTGTCGAAAACCTGCTTGTTCATCTCTCAGTTTCTTGTCTATGGACTCTTTTAATCTCTCAAGGATAATCCTATTTAATACTTTTCCTGGCACTGATGGTAAAATTATTCCTCTATAATTTGTGCACTCTTGTAAATTTCCTTTCTTAGGCAACTTAACCAGATATCCTTCCTTCCATTCTGCTGGTATCTCTTCCTTTTCCCAGACTTTACCAAGTAATTTATATAACATCTCTGTAGCCGTGTCGATATCTGTTTTGATGGCCTCTGCTGGAATGCCATCAGGTCCAGACGCTTTTCCATCTCTTAGAAGCTTTATGGCTTTCTTTATTTCTTCCTTCGTTGGTCTTTCACCATTAATTTGTAGCTCTTCTTCTGCTGGCTGGATGTCTGGGGGGTTTTGTGGAGCTGGTCTATTGAGAAGGTCCTCAAAATATTCTGTCCACCTCTTCATTTGCTCTTGTATATTGCTGAGCAGTTTTCCATTCTTGTCTTTTATGAGGCAACTTGTTGGCTTGTATTTCCCTGTCAGCTTCTTTGTGCTGTTATACAGTTGTCTCATATTATCTTTGGCTGCAGCATCTTCTGCCTCTCTTGCCAACTCCTCAATATACTTCCTCTTGTCTCTTTTGATACTTCTTTTAACTTCTTTGTTTGCTTCTGTGTACACTTCTTGAGCCTTGGCTTTGGAACTTCTGGTTTTGCTTGTGTTTAAATCTGCTTTCTTGTTTTTTCTGTCTTTTATCTTATTGATGGTTTCTGTTGTTATCCATGCTTTTTGTTGTCGTTCCCTTTTCCTCAGTATTTCTGCACATGTCTCATTCCATACTGTTTTGATTTGCAGCCAATAGTCTTCTGTATTCTCTACATCTTCCAGCTGTTGGAGCACTTGGAATTTGTTGGATATTGTGACCACAAATTTGTCTCTGTTTCTTGAAACAGAGATGAAAATGATAAGGAGAACGTGGAAGGAACTTGAGATGATGGCACGTGACAGGAGGACTTGGCATGTGTTTGTTGTACGCCTATGCTCCTTTGGGAGTGGAGGGTGAATGAATGAATGAAGGTTTAAATCAGCCAAAAAGAAAGTAAATATAAACATCATTCAGTGTTATGCACCAACAAACGATAAAGAAGAATCTGTGAAAGAAGACTTTTACACCAGACTACAAAGTGTCTTGGACAATAAGAAAAGAAAGGACATCACAATTTTGATGGGGGACCTAAATGCGAAAATAGGAACAGACAACACTGGCTTTGAAGAAATTATGGGAAAGCAGGGATTAGGTATGATGAATGAGAATGGGGAACTATTAGCAAACTTCTGTGCTTCAAATCAACTAGCTATAGGAGGAAGCATATTTCGACATAAAAGAATACATAAAGCAACATGGATATCACCAGACCACAGAACTGAGAATCAGATTGATCACATATGCATAAGCAAGAAGTTTAGGTCATCATTGCATGATGTGAAAGTATGTAGAGGAGCAGATGTTGTATCAGACCACCATCTTCTGTTGGCAAAAACAAAATTAAAACTCCAGAAATTTACTACAGCATATAGCTATAGACAACAGTATAATGTGGGATATCTAAGAAATCAGGAAATAAGAGAAAAATATTCAATCACAGTATCCAACCAATACCTAACAGGGAAATATAAGCAAGCAAATGGCCTCATAAAAGATAAGAATGGAAAATTGCTTAGTAATATACAAGAACAAATGAAGAGATGGACAGAACATTTTGAGGAACTTCTCAATAGACCATCTCCAACTAATCCCCCAGACATCCAGCCAGCAGAAGAGGAGCTACAAATCAGCTGTGAACGACCAAGTAGAGAAGAAATAAAGAAAGCCATAAAGCTTCTGAAAGATGGAAAAGCAGATGGTCCAGATTGCATTCCAGCAGAGGCCATCAAAACAGATATTGATACCTCTACAGAGATATTATACAAACTACTTGGCAAAGTCTGGGAGAGAGAGGAAATACCAGCAGAATTGAAGGAAGGTTATCTGGTCAAGTTGCCTAAGAAGGGAAATTTACAAGAGTGCACAAATTATAGAGGAATAATGTTACTATCAGTGCCAGCAAAAGTATTAAACAGAATCATCCTGGAGAGATTAAAAGAGTCCATAGACAAGCAACTGAGAGATGAACAAGCAGGTTTTCGACAAAATAGATCCTGTACAGACCAGATAGCCATATTTGAGAATAATAGTTGAACAAAGTCTGGAATGGAATTCACCGCTATACATCGGATTCGTGGACTATGAAAAGGCATTTGACAGTGTAGACAGAGAATCGCTTTGGAAATTGATGAGGCATTATGGAGTTCCCATGAGGATCATTAATTTAATAAAGAAGACCTATGAAGATATGACAAGTGGAGTTCTTCATGAAGGACAACTTACAGAATCTTTTAGGACTAGAACGGGAGTGAGACAGGGATGCTTCTTGTCTCCATTTCTTTTCTTACTAGCAATAGATTGGGTTATGAAAACATCAACATCACACAACAGAAATGGAATCCAGTGGAATCTGACTAAACAGCTTGAAGATCTGGATTTTGCAGATGACTTGGCTCTTCTGTCCCATAACCATAATCAGATGCAAGAGAAAATGAAAATTTATCGATGAGCGGTCACAACAAGTGGTCCTGAAAATACACAGGGAAAAGACAAAGATTATGAGAATAAATGCAAGAAATGATAACAAGGTTGAACTTGAAGAAACACCACTAAAAGATTTAAAATCTTACACTTATCTTGGAAGTAATCTATACAAAGTTGGAGGGACAGACAGACTGATATCAAAATAAGAACACAAAAAGCAAGAGGAGCTTTCATTGCATTGGGAAACATATGGAGAACAAGAGAAATCAAGTCCAACACGAAAATAAGAATCTTCAACTCAAATGTGAAGTCAGTCCTATTGTATGGCTCTGAGACATGGAGAACAACAAAAACAACAACCAAAAAGCTACAGACTTTATAAATGGGTGCTTGCGTAGAATAGAAGGACTGAAATGGTATGACAAAGTCACAAATGTGGAATTGATGAGAAGAACCAGACAAGTGCCAGTGGAACAAGAGTTGAGAAGAAAACACTGGCGTTGGATAGGACCCACATTGAGGAAACCTGTTGATAGCATTACAAGGCAGTCCTTGTTCTGGAATCCACAGGGAAAGAGAGGCAGAGGTAGACCAAAAAACACATGGAGAAGAGAGCTTGAAACAGGTGAAAATGATGAGGAAAACATGGAAAGAACTTGAGCGGATGGCACAGGACAGGAAGACTTGGCATGTGTTTGTTGAAGGCCTATGCTCCTTGGGGAGCTAAAGGGTATTTATTGATTGATCTGCTTTTTGAATGTAATTATACGTCAAATTCTGGAAACAGGGCTAGGGTTAAAGTTATGGTTTTGAAATATCTGCCTTCTTCTGCACATTAGAAGTAAGCTGACGAAATGGAAAATATTATGATACACAGTGGTGTGAACAAATTAGTCAAGTCCGAAGAAGACGACTTTGCACATCCATGACTGCAGTCTGCTATTATTTGTGCTCATTTTCCAGTTCACGTTTCTTCAAGGAAATAACCTGGGTCATAAGTGGTTTCAGTGGCAGTTTCAAGTTTGTATTTTTTTCTGAGGTTGGAGTGCAATGGACAAAAGCATGTAGGCATACTTGATTTCTGTATGACAGGGTTTGGTTACACAATGGATGTTCAAAGTGTAAGAAACGCATGCGTCTGATTAAAAAAAAAACGCCAGCAATGGCTTTATGTAGGTTCGCAGTAGGCCTTAACTAAGGATGCCGACACTCAACAGTAACCGGTAAATTGGTATGTTGTTTTGTGTAATGTTCACTGTGATTGTTTGACAGACATTGCTACTGTGTACAAAATATGTAGGCCTACCTATATTTGTATCATAAGATTAAGTGTTAACATGGTAAACGTAACGGTGTATCGAATGTGATGACTGCAGATGAAAAACATTCTGCATGCAGAAATTCTACCTCAGCTTGCCCAAATATCGATCTGGTGGCCAATTAAGTCGATACAGCCTTAAATAACACTTCCCAGATACAATTCTTATTTAATGCCGTAGGCCTAACGATATGTGAGAGCTAATTGTCTGCCGGATTGATAGACATTTGGGTCCACTGTTATTCAATTCAACCGAAAATTAACTGAAGTATATAGACTGCTAAGCATTTGAGTAAATGAAACATAGTCTGTGAAATATTTAAGTATTCCAGCAGCTGCAACTTATTTGCCATAATACGAGGTAGGCCTAGGCCTACTTCATTGTTAGCAACGGCCGAGATACCCTAATGCTAGCAAGAACTGGCAAATAATAATGATGGATTATAGCCTATTGCTAATGGAGAAGGGATCGCTAGAAAAGTGTTACGCGTTTTCTTTTGCTATACAAGACGACGGCAGTTTATCCATATGCCCCAAGCTTACTGTCCTTGCTTGTTTTTAGTATCACAGTTATTAAACGGTCATTAGGCCTAGGCCTAATGCTTCATTCTAATAACTTAAAGTACTCGTGTTCTTTCATTTCTAACCCAAAAATGCCTCATAAGTAGCCTTACCGCAAGTTCCACCTAGTATAATATTCCGCAGTCTTGAATATTCAAATATAAGTTTACGAAAATCCAATACATACGAGGTAAAACGCAAAAACTATGTGTATATATAAATTTTTTTTTCCTCTGCATCAACAGCCATACGACCGTTTGGCCAGACTTTTAACAATTTTACTTTTGCATATAATTGTAGAGCTATCAGTAAATAAATATTAGACAAACATAAAGGTATGTTTTCAGGCACTCGTAAGAAATAAAGAAGTAGAAAACTAGACAACAGAAAAACAACAGACGTGAGTGGCTTACCAAGGACTCGAACCCAGGACCTTCCGTGCGACAACCCCGCCTAGCTACGCAAACGAATCACACTTTCCTCCCTGCCATCTAGGCATCACCAAAATATGATGCTTCTATGACGGGTCACTAGTGCGACCCGCAACACATAACACCGGAAATTTACCATGGGCAGTCCAGCCTATTAATGACGCAATCACTTCTGTTGTTCCCCTATTATACAGTATAGGTCAGACTTACACAAGACAAAGACCTTCATACTGTGTCTAGTAAATGATAGAAGACTAAGAACAGTAAGTACAGGACAGAGGGTAGATTTTGGTATTGTATAAATATTTATAACACATAAGGAAGGGAAACCCGAGGCCTGTAAACAGTAAATAAATATTAGACAAACATAAAGGTATGTTTTCAGGCACTCGTAAGAAATAATGAAGTAGAAAACTAGACAATAGAAAAACAACGTCTTGGAGATTGCCATCATAACACCAATTTTCAAAAAAGGTGACAATCGACAATGTGGAATTCACAGAGGCATATCCCCTCTCAGTGTCCCCGGTAAAATCTACTCTAGAATCCTAGAGCAGAGACTCCGACGCCTAGCTGAGTCACAATTGGATGAGATCCAGTGCGGATTCCGAGCAAACCGAAGTACTCTAGACCTAATCTTCACACTCAGACAGCTGAGTGAAAAGGCCCTTGAGTATAAGAGTAAGATCCATCTTTGTTTCATAGATCTGGAAAAGGCGTTTGACAGGGTCCCCTGGAGCAAACTTTGGGACTGTTTGGCAAGGAAGAACATTCTAGCACCTCTGATTCATGCTATACAGAGCTTCTACAAGTCTTGCAGAAATTATGCGAGGACAGCAAACCATAAGTCAGAAGAGTTCAGGACCACCACTGGTGTAAGACAAGGTGATATCCTGTCACCTTATCTTTTCATACTCCTCATGGACGATGTTATCAAGGCATGTAAGGAGAGAACAAGAAAGTATTCAGTAGGGTACTGGAAGATGAGACAGGAATGTATTTCAGAGCTGGCATTTGCTGATGATGTTGCCCTGATTGATAAATCAGAGGCACATCTCCAATCCAACCTGCAAGTCTGGAAGGAAGAGCTGGAGAAGAGAGGGATGATCATAAGCAGCTCTAAAACAAAATCCATGGTGATATCACGAGAAGAAAGAAGACATCAGATTAAGCTGGGAGAACAGATCCTGGAGCAGGTCGACCACTTTAAATATCTCGGAGCTGTTATAGGCCGAAAGGGAGGCATCAAAGAAGAATTGGCCACTCGAAAAGCAGCAGCTGTGAGACTTTTTCAGGCCATAAATCGAGGATTCCTCAGCAAGAAAGAGGTTGGTAAGAAAACGACGATGGCTGTATACCGCTCCACCTACGTCCTAGTCTTGGCATATGGATGCGAGTCATGGGCAATGACAACAACCTACAAAAGCCAGATCCAAACCTCAGAAATGAGGTATCTGAGGAAAGTGGTTGAAGTAACAAGAAGAGATATGGTGCGCAACCAGATGATACGTCAAGGCCTAAAATCCCACCCCCTGCAGACCCAAGTAGAACAGTGCCAACTAAGATGGTTTGGCCATGTCTGCAGAATGGGAGAAGATCGGCTACCACGACAAGCATGGGAAACAAAGAGCCAGGGATCCAGACCCCCAAGACGACCCAGAGTCCGCTGGGAGGAATACAGTAGACAATCTTTGAAGGACCGAGGACTAGAACGGAACCAGGCCAGGAGGAAGACAGCCTATAGGATAGTCTGGCGCTCTCTCTTCCAAACCTCTACACCTCACGGTAGAAGGGGAACGACTAAGTAAGTAAGTTATGTTTAAAGCAGTGTAATAGCACACATTTCTGAATATCTTATCTAAAATAACCTTCGTTCCTTATTTTGGTTGATATGTTCTTCGATGCTATCCAATAAGTCGCCCACGTAGGGTTTGGATTAAGATTATGCTAAGGGTTAAGTTTAGGATTCTTAAACCTAACCCTAACCCATATTACTGCATCTCTGAATTCTTTTTTAAAGTCGTATCCTACTGTTCTTCATTTCATCCCCTTATTTTTGTGTTTGTTGAAAAACTGGAGGTGGGAGCCCGAGGCGCCCCCCCCCCCCCCCCCCCCCCTTTAGTGAGCACGGATCCGAATTGGGTCAAATCGGTTGAATCGGGCAAATGCCGGCTTTGGATATGCCATAAGGCAGGAGTCGGGAACCTTTCCGTGACAAAGAGCCAAATTTTTAATTTTGTCTCCATTTTAACATATTGTGAAGAGCCGCATGAAAAAAAAAAATCACTTGGTATCCCTCATTCTTGGTACTCCAAGTGGTAATAATTCAACAAAACTCAAATTCAACTTTAGTAAATGAATAAAGCTGTTGAATACAATTAATATATCCTCTTTATTTACTTCTATCTAATTTTGTAATGAATGGTGGGTGTTGGAAGATGGTGTTCAGTGGATAAGTATATTTACAGCTGATGATTGTACATTTATATATATCACTTAATAAAATATAAGTTTGGATTTTCCAATTGAATTACACAAAATGTTTTCCACACACACAAGTTGTTGGCACTAGTCTTCAACTATCCTGGACTTTAGTAACGTTTATCATCATAGACTATCGTTCTTGACTGCACACAGAATCACCGGAATGTGTTTTACTATACTCATCTTTTGTTAAACAATGTCCTTTCAAGGGTGTGACACACCACACTGTTGCTGTCAGTCTTTTCCTTTAGCCCACCCAATGACTAAGGGGGACTAAGGACTGGTACAGATTCAATCATTGTGCTCCTTGAGAATATAGGCAGCGGGATTGACTGACCTGACTTCAGCTCAAGACTCGAATATGAACCTGGAACAAGGAGTAATATGTGGCTATTCTGTGGTATGGAGCACATATATTCCTTACTGTTCATGAGGCGACTTTGTCTCAGTGTATGCGTATTGGATGAATGATACATGGTTCAGTACAAGTTCAGGTGTAGTATGATAGATAAGTGTCTACTTGTGGAACATGTCAAATAATAATATACATAAATAAAACAAATAATATGATCACATGGGTATTATGCAACCTTTGCCTTCCCCCTATACCTCCCACGTCAGTGATGTACTTGCTGGTAGGTTATAATATCCCAGACAAGGACTAGCATGGTTATATAGCCCTGACAAGGACTGGTTAGGTAAGCCCTGACAAGGACTGGTTAGGTTATAATGGTTGGTTTCAATCTTCATCCTGCATACCCATATAAACAAATATTTGGCCTGATAGACTCAATGTTTCAACAAAACCTGAAATAAAATGATATTCACAACAAATAGCTCTAGTAAACCTTCATACTAGAGATGGCTACTGTGTGTGTGTGTCGAAACATTGCTTCGAAACAGCATTGAGTCCGAAAGATTCGACACATAGCCTGCTTGTTGTTTCGAAACAGTTTCAGTTCCTGTCTGCCTCGCTGTTTTGCAAAGAGACACACTGTCTCACCTTCCGTAGGCCTTTGTAAAATTTGAGTCAACCGTCCGGGACATTAGTATGGAATATCAAACATATCATATTTTTCAGGGATGTGTTATGATGACTTGATTTTACAAGTGATATTATTTTTGCTAAGAAGTTATAGACACTGGAAATTGTGTCAATGCTGCAGTTGTCAATGTTTTAGGCACTATGTTAAAGTTGAAAGTGTCCGTGTGTTCGTATAAATGTAATGGACACTTTATTAGCTCTGCTGATTTCTGTGTACTCGGTGTGGATTTGAATCATTGTCTACCAAAACTAGCTTACTCTAGTTTGATATCATGTGTTATTATTACTGTTATTATTATTGTTTTTATTTTATTTTATTATTTTCACATATACTGCAGCTATCATCATATCTCCGTTTTATTTCATCATAATGAAGACTTGTGTAAAAATATTGAATTGTGGTCACACGAAACGCCATAGATTTTCACACACGCCAGTAGCGCGCAAGCAAAAACAGAGGAGATTGTCTCACACAGTTCATGTATAGTAATGTATACTGTCTATTAGAGACTTCTTTCTCCCCGATACGGGCAAAAGTGCCGTTGTGTCGAAACAGTGTGTCGACACAGTTTAAATAACTGTGCGGAATGTCTCGAAACAGCGGAGTGTGTCGATTTGCCCACCTCTACTTCATACCCTCTAGAATCGGTATAAGCTCAGTGCAGGACTGGTTTGTAGTGAAGTATGCCTGCACTGCATCCAGATAGGATAGTATTAGTTTGGCATCCACTTTTCTCCTCAGTCTCTCACTCTGGCGGATTTGGTGTTAGTGTGTGTTTTCAAATTGGTGTTGTTGTTTTGAAAAGGTTATGGGTGGAGAGCGGCACTTAACAGCTGACCATTATTGCCTCTTCTCGTTGCATCTTGGTCTACCCTGTTCAACCTGAAAATTGGTTATAAAATGGGGTATTTAGTGTCATTTTATTTACTAATTTTGTATTAAATTTAAATAACTATTGTCTTTTGCAGTTTCTGGTTTTAATTTACAAGGTATGTTAGAAGTTGTCATTTTATTTTCAGTTTTGTATTGTATATAAATAACTATTGTCCTTTGCACTTGGTTTTAACTTGTATTAGTATTTGTTCTTTTTGAGTTGGTGTTTTTTTTAAATACCTCGTTGTCTCCCCTTGTCCTATGAGTAGTTAGTAAGTTTGCTAATTTTTCTGTTTGTTTTTTTTTTTTTTTTTAATTTTTCTTAATGATTTGTTAGTTTTTGTTGCTTAATTTCTATTTGGTTGAATGTATTTTCTGAAGTATTATTTTTGTTATTATTACCAATATTGTCACTGTTATTAACCTTATATATTTTCCTTTGTTTTATGTAAATATCGTTTAAGTATTGTTTGGGCTTCTCCTGGGGCATCTATACTTAAAACCTTATCACCTGTCATGTCTATATTGTGATTTCTAAAGTATGTTTTTAATTCTAGCCTCTGTTGATCAAAGCCCCTTCAGTTACACTGTAGCTCTTCTTAATTCCCCACTGTGGTATTACTACCCCTGCACCTAGTTGCCCACTATCACCCTTGGATCCATCAGTGTAGACGGCCAGACTTTGTTTTGTAAGTTGATTTATGAACTTTCTACTAATCGTTTTAGCTTCCTTATCTTCTATGTTTTGTTTGATCTTTTCAGTAAGTGAGTAGTCTACGATTGGTCTTTTTAGTTCCAAGGGTGGTATTGTGCTTCTATATTTATTACTATTTTTAATTGTGTTTGACAGTTCTTTGAACTGTGTTAGATCTTCTATAGTTCTCCACCATGTTGGATATCTTACTTTATTTAAAGGGACATCCCAAACACTTGGATGGTTTTTGACAAATGCTTTATGTGCTGGGTGAGTCACTTTTTGTGCTACTTTACTCCAATAATTTAATCTTAGTTCTTTCCGTCTTAGACCAAGGGTCGGTATGCCAAGAACTACTTCTAGTGCTTCTACTGGTGTTGATATAAATGCACCTGCAATGGTTCTCGTGGCTGCATTTTGAATTCTGTCTAGTTTTGCTTTGTTAGAAGCTGCAGCGGAGTCATAGACTATGCTGGCATAATCTAGTTTCCCCCTGATGAAAGACTTGTAGAACATAAGCATTATTTTATTGCTCTCCCCCCTTCCCCCCCCCCCCCCCCATCCATTACCTTTTACTATCCTCAGTATATTTAGGGGGTCCCCTACAGCTTTCTACTAAATTGTCTATATGTTTATTCCAATTTAGTTGTTTATCTAAAGTCATGTCCAGAAATCTAGTTGTTGAGGAGGTACACATTTTCTGTCCTTTAATGGTGACATTAATTTTTTTAATTTTTTTAAAATTTCCTTTGCTGAATATCATACCTACTGTTTTGTTTACATTAATTTGGAAGCCCCAACTTTTCATCCACTCTGAAACTTTGTCTATTTGTTTTTGAAGTTTTTGGTAAACATGGTCCAAGTTTTTTCCAGATCGCCAAATGGCACAGTCATCTGCAAATTGTGATAATGCATTCTTAATGTCGTTAAATTCATCTTCTAAATCATTTACAGCTATAGTGAAAATTGAAGGTGAATCACTGATCCCTGAGGAATCCCATTCTGTTGTTCATATATTTCTGACTTATCATTGTTCACCTGTACAGCAAAATACCTGTCCTGTAAAAAATTTTCTAGATACTTATAGGTTTTACCAGTGATGCCAATCTTTTTCATTTTGTAAAGAGCTCCATCTCTCCAGCATTCATCATATGCTCTAGCGACATCCAAAAAGACTGCCACTGTTTTCTCTTTCCTCTTGAATCCTAGCTTTACATCGTGTTCTAATCTTACAAGCTGATCTACTATACTTCTGTCTGCTCTAAACCCTGACTGGTTTGGGCTATATAACTGATTTATTTCCAGGTAGAATTTAACTCTTTTGTTAACAACAGTATCCAGTATTTTGCCTAGTTGTGATGTTAAGGAGATAGGCCTATATGAACTTACATCATGGGCTTCCTTATTGGGTTTTAGGATGGGTACTATCATAGCTACTTTCCATGCTTTTGGTATCTTTCCTAAGCTCCAGATTTTGTTATAAAGGGAAGTTATTATGTTTAAAGTTTTTTGTGTACTTTCTTAAGGATTTCATAACTAAGTATATCAGGCCCTGAGGCAGTATTAGATTTCTCTTTTATTGCACTAGTTACTTCTTCCTCTGTTACATCAGCATCTAAATAGTTTGTTTCATCTATCTGGTCTGGTAATTCCTTCAAAAACTGTATCTTAAGTCTTTCTCTTCTCTCATTTTCTTCCTGTCCAAGACTACTTTTTGCACTGACTTTATATAAATATTCGGCAAGGGCATTCGCTTTTTCTTTATCTGTTTCTGCTCTCTTTGGTAGTTTGATTGTTGGCATTATTGTTTTCTTATTGTTTCCTTTGATTGCCTTAAGTTATTTCCATACTTCTTTAATTTGAGTGCAAGGACTAAGTGACTGACAAAACTCTTTCCAGTTGGTTTCTTTGGCTTTGAATATCATTCTGTTAGATTCATTCCTAATATGTTTATACTCATCATAGTTTTCTTCTGTTCTGTTATTTCTATATTTTTGTAAGGCCATTTTTCTTCTCTCGTGAATTTCTGAACATCTGTTATTCCACCAGGCAATTGGTTCTTTATTATAGTAAGTCTTTCTTTCCTTATTAAGGTTACTTATTGGTTTTAGGTGGGGTGGCATATTTTTATTTGGTATATATTTTATTGCTATTTTTAAAATTTCATTGGTCAGTGTTTCTGCCCACAAGTCAGTATCATCTGATTCCATGTCTTTATATTCCATCACCTCGAACTCTGATTGGAAGGCTTCCCAGTTTGCTTTTTTATAGCTGAAAGTCGGTTTCTCTGGTTCTGGGTTTGGAATGATGTTTTCATGCATGGTTATTACAATGGGCAGGTGCTCTGAGTTTGTGTCTTGCAACACTACCCAATTTATATTCGCTAGGTTGTTAGTTCTATACTTATGTCTATTGTTGAGTCTGCCCTGTTAGCTTGTGGATTAATCCTAGTTGCAGTTCCATCATTCAGTATTAGCAGGTCATTGTTTTCTATAAAGTTGTCGTGTATGATTTATCAGATAGGCAATAGATGTTTATAGCCCTGTCTGAGCAGAGGTGATAGTGATGACAATGTGAAAGTAAGGGTTAAGAAATAGTTTTATCACGATGTGATCGTGTAAGAGAAAGGACAGTCTCTGGATAGAATAATTTATCTAATCCAGCCTATCTGGACGACGATATTTAAATCAGACGCACTTTCTCTCCTTGTACGAAAATACAAGTTACACTGCACTCACATGCACACAATTCTTTGACAGATACGCACGAACGTGAAAACAAACTATGTATAACATATAGTGGATAAGGGTTGACCGACACGATAACTAAAGGTTTATTAAAGTTTATTATCAATAAAAGATCACAACAATAAGCATGTACATCACTAGATTATGGTTTACAGACAAAATAAAAATTAATCAAATAGGTTCTCCCCTCTGGTAAAGGAAAAGAAAGGACGATCCCAACAGAGGTTAATTAACCCAAAAGATCAAAGGTTAACAATAAGTTATGAAATAGTCAGTATGGGAAAAGAATAGGTTCCTAGTGTAAACTATCCCGTGACTAATCAGATTATTGAGATTTAAAAAAAAAAGAAAGAAGAAAACATGTAAGTATATGATGTTAACAAAAGACATACGTTTCTTTCTCTGTTCGTTCAATTCACATACACGCAGTGGCCACTTTCAGATGCACTTACCCCAGTAGTTGTCGCAGGCATTCCATGGAAATACACTAATAAGTAATATATATATTTAGTGTCACATTTAAGTTTGCCAAATCCAGCCCCAGACTCTCCGTAGTTGCTGACTGCAAATTTCACAGGAGTCGCTAGAGTCGGTGTTAAATTTGTGCTGGATACAATAATGTGATAGGGTGGGGCGAGATGATGATGATGATGTTGTGATATTTGATCACTCTCTTTTCACACTCGCACCGACCCGAACAACAATAAAACTCTTGATTCTGAGGCAGGGGCTGTATTTATTTTTACAACCCATTCAGTGACTAAGAGCACACTGAAGCAAACATTAAACAAATAAACCAACGAACATAACACCAAACAAACAAAACACCCAGCTAATGCTCAGTTCCTAATCCTGAAACGCAAACAAAGCACGGGCTAGTTAAAATCATAGTTGAATAACGATACTCTCACCTGCCAAACAGTCCTTCCACGCCACCTGACACCCTCAACTTTCACACACGCACACACTCTTGCGTGTCGTCAATGCGACTAGTAAGGTTGGCAATCTCACCGTGTAACATCGGTTTCTACCAAAACCACTACTGCAAGAGCACACACTCAGCTATCATACACACACACACACACACTCATGCATGTCGTCCAATGAGACTAGTACGGTGTTGTGCATGAGGCTGGCAATCTCACCATGTAACACAGATTGCTACCGAAACCACTACTGCAAGGGCACACTCAACTATCACACACACATACTCATGCATGTCGTCAATGAGACTAGTATGGTGTTGTGCATGAGGCTGGCAATCTCACCATGTAACACAGATTGCTACCGAAACCGCTACTGCACGAGCATATGAATACTTCATGCGGAGGCAAACCACACTGGTGGCCCCATGCTCCCTCAGGACGGAGAAGAGAAATATATATCCCCAAGTGAGCCCACGTGCTCTCACAATCCATTCTACACATAACCATAATTAAATAATAATAAAATGGACATAAAATAATATTCAACTATCTGTACAACAAATACTCTCAATAATGAGAATAAACCACCACCCCGCAACTGATCCATCTCAATACTTGTTCCTGCACTCTGAGCATGTCGTAAGTGACGACTGGTGCGCCTAGCCACAAGCGTGTCGTATATGACCCCTGATGAGATTGGGAACTCATCACATGAATCACATTGTTACAGAAACAACCCTTGTAATAGCATAGAAATGCTTCTTGTGGGCCTGTAATGGACACCAGCTGCATTGGTGTTTCCATGCTCCGCCGGGAGCAACAAGAGAAACACATGTCTCAACAAAGGAGTGGCCTCGCGCTCTCCAGAAATCTAAATACGTATCCTCACCTCAATCAAAGTAACCCACTAAAGATATACAGTAGAAATATCAATAATCGTGAAATACACTCAATTACTTTTACATCAAAGAATAAAATATAATTATTCTTAACTTAACAACTAGAACTAAAGTCATCACCACGTGGCCGCCATCTTGATATTTTTGCTAACAGGTAGATATTATCTAAATTCACGTGAAATAGCTTCATACCATATTTGCCTTTCTGATAAATGAAATAATCGCGCTTAAACTTTCACATCTATCTATCTATTTATTTCACTAAACATTAAAACAGACTCGTGCTGAATATAATTTCAGACCTATAGAACACAAATGCTAAATTCTACAAAATGCGCTAAGAATTACAGCTCACGTACTCTGGTCCATCTGCTACCTACACCGGTCACCTCGTCTCGTTTGTTCTCTCGTCTGGGCTGATACTAGGAAGGGCCGCTGCTGGCTACCGCACGCTTTATATAGGCACTAGGCTAATCACTCAACTTACTGCGCGCTAGGCGTATTAATTTGGCCGCATAAATAACACTCGCGATATTTGCTTTATTAGGCACGAAAACACAGATAAAACCTACCGCTATTAAATATAACACACGACTACCAAATATAACACATAACAACTAATTCTTAGGCTTTATTATGGCCTATACTAATATATCTTCTTGAAGACTTTTTACACCCCAGCATGCTGCGCGCACATCGAAAATATATGGGCGATAAATCTGCCTTGAACCTGAAGGGAGAAGCCGGGGTGTCTTTACGTGAAGGGGGAAGCCGGGTGTCTTTCCGTGAAGGGGGAAGCCGGGTGTCTTTCCGGCCCCATCACAATAAATTATCTATGCCTTCAGTATGTTGGAGTAACGTTCATGCGTGGTGATCGCCGATGTAGAATAAATAGAACATATACAGTTCATATGTTGTTTAGCCTCAGGTGGCTGAAACGCTAGGTTTAAGTTACACAAGTGTTGCTGACAATATATTGCCACAGATCGTTGATGATATATATATATATATATATATATATATATATATATATATATATATATATATATATATATATATATATATATATATATATATATATATATATATATATATATATATATATATATATATATATATATATATATATATATATATATATATATATATATATATATATATATATATACAAGGGGATTGACATAAGTCTTGGGCCTGACCATGAAGGAGTCACAGGAGGAAGATGAAACTTGTCACATTTAAAGTTCATCATATTTGCACAGAATGTGTGAAGTACGCGTTTGTTTCTTCAGTGGGTTTTCCCGCTACGGTGCACTGCGCAATGTACCCTATTGAACGGATCTGCTGCACCAAAGATTTGACAAAACAATGGAAAAGAAGGAGGCCAGAGCTTGATAAAATTTCTGATGTTTCAGGGAAAAACACCTACAGAAATACACAGGGAGATGGAACCAGTGTTTCATGATTCTTGTCCTTCATATACTTCGGTAAAAAAACTGGTGTCAACAGTTTAAGTGCGGCCGCTCAAATGTTGCTGATCTGCCAAGATCTGGTAGACTAGCCTTAGAATGCAACGATGAAAATGCAACAAGAGTGAAGAAAATCATGGACCAGGATCGAAAAATGACAATTGTGGAGATAGCTAATAGAGTAAAAGTAAATGAAAGAACAGTTTATAGAATTTTACACAACAGACTGAACATGAGAAAAGTGTGTGCACGCTGGGTTCTGCGACTGTTGACACGTGAACAGAAGCAAACGAGGGTAAATTGCTGTCAACAGTTGCTCAAAAAGTTGTCAGTCAAAAATTTTTTTGGAGACCATGGTGACAGTAGATGAAACTTGGGTACACTATTATGACCCCGAATCCAAAATTGCCAGCATGCAATGGAAAACCCCGGGCTCCCCAACACCTGTCAAGCCGAGAGCGCAGAAATCTGCAGGAAAAGTGATGCTGACTGTTTTTTGGGACGGCAAAGGTGTCTTTTTGAAAGATTATCTGCCTCGTGGCAACACAGTTAATGGACAGTACTATGCAGATCTTCTCACAAAACTAAGAAAGGTTGTGACCAGGAAACGAGGGATAAAGTGCACTCAAAATCTTCCTTTGCTTCAAGACAATGCGCCCTCTCACAAAGCACGGCTTGTGCAGCTAGCAGCCAACGATTTGAATATTGAAAATCTTCCACACCCACCATATTCTCCAGATTTGGCTCCATCAGACTTTTTTCTATTCCCAAATCTTAAAAAAAACAGCTAAAAGGAAATCATTTTGACAGCGATGAAGAGGTTATACTGGCATGTGATGACTGGTTTAGTTTGAAAAATAGGGTGTTCTATGTAAAGAAGTTATTTCTTACTACACCTGTAGTACACCACTGTAAAGTTCTGTTGTTTGCGACTCCACTGTAAAGAATCGAGTGTGGTGTATAGAACCTCACTGTAAAGTATGATGGCTGGTAGTACTGTTGTATTCAAAGAGGTGCTGTCACCGTGAAGACAGACACAGGTCAACTCGACCTACACAGGGTAGTGTAAACATTGAAGTGAGAGTACATTGTACGCGAATGGTAGAATGGTTCTGAAGAGTTGACAACTTGGTAACAATATATTCATACTCTCACATGTAGAAGTCAAGGATTACTGGAACTACTGTGTTCTTTTTATAATATTTAATGAGACGCACACTGGAACAGTACGTGTATGGTTACAGGAACACATGACGACATAAACAGCATGGTGTTGATCAATGGTGTATCATCTTAAGTTAGCATACATGCTGGATAACCTCATACTGGAACATTTGTAGACAAGCATTCAGAGTTCTGTAGTTAATCCACATCTATATATATATATATATATATATATATATATATATATATATATATATATATATATATATATATATATATATATATATATATTATATATATATATATATATATATATATATATATATATATATATATATATATATATATATATATATATATATATATCAGGTTGTACTGACAGATCACGTCAGTTTATACATAATGTTCATAGTGACTCTTGTACAGAATCTCTCTTAGCATGAGTGTAGCTTGTACTCTAGCGTAGATTCTTTCAAATAGCATTCAGCACATATCTTCGGAGTAAATGCTAAATCTCCCATAATAGATCTTTCTTTCATAACTGTGATCTCTGGATCATTATCGGGTAGTAAGGGACAACCCTGTTCTCTGATGAATGATTGACAATAATTCGGATTCCAAGATGGCTTCCTTGGTCCTTAACATCGCTCACACAACGGTGAGATGACAAAACTTCTAGAAAGATTCACTTCATAAGGATATCAAAGTTTCCACCAATATCAGCATTATCTGTCCTCATAATTGCTGTGTAGAAACATTCTTAGTGCTGCTAAACGATATGTCGTTCTGACATCTGAACATAAGTAGATTCATGTAGGCCTAAACATAACCCATCGTAAGCCTAGGAACGAAGTCAGTAAAAGTACGTTTACCTTGGCCAAGAATCAATAGCAAGCACAAAAACACTTTTCTGGCGTAATAGAAACAATACTGGGGAACACATAGACTAAAACAGTCCTAGAAGACACAATCTTCTTCCCCATGATAACTTGAGATCACAAAACTCTGGACCGCTCGACATTGGCGTCCCGCCAGACTCCATAACCGAAGAACACACTCTGGTATCTTCATCCGCTCAGAGTGTAAGAACAAATAATCCAGCCCAGACACACAAAGATAACATGATATAAGACGGAATCGTCTCAAACAGACAAACAGTAAACCTAGATTCAGACTTTCAATATTCCTGCAAAACCTTAAGCGAGAACAATCTGTTTCCAGCTATGATATAAAATCTAGATTCCTCCGCTTGTTCAATCCACGGAAACAAAACAGGAACCGATCACTCAAAGAATAAAATACACATTTACTATTCTGAGTTATTCCCCTTTCTTAAAAGTTGTAAGTTCATAAATAAATATCCTTTTATCAAACAGATAGTTACATTTTCATTTGTAATCGTATCAACTGTAATCTGTGCGACATATAAAAAATATGTACGCAACAGACTACCGCAACCCCCGGGGAAAAAAAAATGAAATTTTTTTTTTTCTCTGAGAGCCACATAAAATAGGCCCCCCAACGCACATATGATGCGCCGATGAGAAGTATCAAGAATTTATAAAGCCAGATTAAGGCAAAGTCGCATTATAGGTCGAAGGGTGAGAATATATATCTCAACATCTCAGAGAAAGTATTTCTCTAAGTGTAAACATTTCCAGGGAGTTGCCACCAATGCCTACTACCATATTGGCAATGACACAATGTATACAATAATTTCAATAATCATTTCATATTAGGTATCATAAGTTCACGATTGGCAAAAGAAACATCATCAAAGAATTAGCAGTGAATCAAAATAAGTGAACCGCTAAGTATTTATACAATCACCAAATCATATATTACAAATGTGTACACATTTTGATATAGAAGAAAAAGAATAACTGATGTAAAGTTATACATGTTAGGAAAGTCCAATATTTAACAGTTAAGTGGCATCATGTGGGCATCTCGACAGAATGTCCGCCATCACATTTTCTGAACCACGGATAGCTCGTACCGAAAAATGAAAAGGTTGAAGAGCGATCGCGTATCGAGTTGATCTCGAGTTCTTCAAGTTCTTACTTTGGATAGCAGTAAGAGCTTTCTGGTCAGTTTCCACTATGAAATGTGCACCAAGAAGGAATCTTTGAAGTTTGAGAATTGACCAAACCATCGCCAATAATTCCCGGTCTACAACCGAGTAATTCCTTTCTGCAGCATTACGTTTTCTGGATATGTACATTACAGGATGCAGAGTTCCAGAGTACTCTTGCATTAGTGCCGCTCCAATCCCAGTGGATGAAGCGTCACTACGAAGAACAAATGTCTTATCTGTAGTAGGTAACACTAAAATAGGTGGTGTTGAAAACATAGTTTTGATCTTATCTAGTGATAATTGGCATTCCTGAGACCAGTGAACCATATTAGGCGACCCTTTCTTTAGTAGTGTCGAAAGAGGTGCCATGATAGAGGACAGATTCAGAATGAATCGTCCATAAAATTGTATGAGACCTAAAAGACTTCGCACTTGCTTTTTAGTCTTAGGGATAGAGATGTTAAGTATTTTAGTGATATTATGGTCCTCTGTCTTCAGGAAACCATGACCTACTCGATGGCCTAGGAAAGCAATTTCGCTAAAACCAATGCAAGCTTTCGATGGTTTTGCTGTCAGGTTATGCTCGCGTAGAGTTGATAACAATTCAACTAACCCTGAATAGTGATCTTCCCAAGTATCGCTAAAAAGACAGATGTCGTCTAGATAAGCAATGACATCTGACCGATACGATAGGATTCGACGCATCATGCGTACGAATGTAGCTGGTGCGTTCATAAGGCCGAAAGGCATAAAATTCCATTGGAAAAGGCCTCTAGGAGTAGAAAAAGCGGTAAGAGGTTTGGCGCGTTCGGATAATGGAACTTGCCAATATCCTTTAGACAAATCAAGTTTAGTGAAAAAATGAGATTTAGAAAGTCGAGTAAGTAGCTCTTCTAGTAAAGGCATAGGTTCAGCATCAAACTTTGTCACTTGATTCAATTTGCGATAGTCAACGCAAAGACGTATGTTATTGTCTTTTTTTCGAACAATAACCATCGGCGAAGAATAAGCAGAATTGGATGGTTCGATTATTTGTAAATCTATCATTTCATCTAACTCCTTTTCAACCTGTGCTTGAAAATGTATAGGGATAGGGTAAGGTCTAACCCTAATAGGAGTATGTTCAGTTAGAACAATGTCATGCTCAATGACATGAGTTTGTCCAGGGACGTCAGTGAGGACATCCTGAAATGTTTGTAACATAGACGAAACTTGTCGCCGTTCTCCTAGAGACAAATCAGGAGAAACAGTAACGTCTTTCCATGATTCACTAGAATGAAGTGGGATCATTGGAAGCGGAAGATTAACATCCGAAAAACTTGTTTCCTCATCCTGTATAACGGACAGTGATGAGTACTGACCATGTTGAACTGGAGAATCGTCCGTTGCCTGGAAAATAGGCTGTAAATAGTCAGGACGTTCATGGAATTCCGTAAGCATATTGATGTGGAAGGTTTTATGCTTCCCGTTAATATCGACAATATAGTCAACATCTGATGTGATGACTGGTTTAGTTTGAAAAATAGGGTGTGCTACTCCCAAGGTCTTTTCAAGGTCAAGCAGAGATGGCAGAAGTGTGTCACTTCAGACGGTGGCTGTATTGAAAAGGAATAAACACTATACAAAATTTCAGCTCTCTGTGACATGTCCTTCATGGTCAGGCCCAAGACTTATGTCAATCCCCTTGTATATATAAGTAAATCTGGTAATAGTTCTGATCCAGTTAATATTATAATTATTGTTCTAGTTTGGTCTCTCTCATAAAATGAAGAAGAATGGACCGCACAGGTCATAGCTCAAAGACTCAACAATATTATAAAGTTTCTGGTTGCTTGTACAATTATAAAACTATAAGAACTCAAGTTCATGTGGCCGTAAGTCCGCTAGTACGCAGGTTTGATCAGCCTAAATTTTAGGAAAGAAAATATGAACATTTAACCAAATTATCAATATCATATCTAACACGTGTTAAAAATAGGACCTCTACACCACTCTGTTATAAATTAGATTTAAAACACACGGGTCTAGCTTATCCTATCATTCTGTTAACGCGTGATATGAACACTAGTCATTTAAAAAAGTTACATAAAATGGATAGAAGTAAATAATACTGTATATGCTGTCAGTAGACAGTTATTTAATGTATGTACTAGTCAATTTAAAACATCTCTTACTGGAAAAATAGCGAGTAATTAAATTTACTTTACGGCTGGAAAGTTAGCTATAGGTTATTTAATTAGCACAGAAAATCTCAGTGAAATATATATTGAAAATTTTAAACACACTAAATCACTTCAAATCTAGTATATAAATTACCGCAATCAGAAAAATGAAACACTCCACGGAATCTATTAATTTTCACTCTGTACGAGAAATCTTAAGATAACGAGCTAGTGAATTCAGATAGATTTCTGGCAACTGATCATGGCTATCGGAGAGACATGGTACATA
Source organism: Oreohelix idahoensis (assembly GCA_024509875.1). Classification (NCBI taxonomy): domain Eukaryota; kingdom Metazoa; phylum Mollusca; class Gastropoda; order Stylommatophora; family Oreohelicidae; genus Oreohelix; species Oreohelix idahoensis. The sequence continues at coordinate 108,932 of JAMPIV010014483.1, forward strand.
ATGATATGTTCCGTACTATCGTTCTTTAATGCGAAAGTCACACCACTGCCAGACCCGAGCCAATTTGCCGTTCGATTTCTTGAATCAAAGGTAATTTTACCATCTCTTGACTTTCATCATCTCCGCCTTGCCGAAAATCAGCTACGCATTTTTCACCGGAAAGTTTTACAATCCAAGGTCCGTTTCACTGAATATCGTGTGTTCCTCTGATCAAAGAATCTATTACGCCATGCTCCGCGCTTCGCTCTCTGTTTCACATAGGGCTTGATTGCCAGATGGCCCACGTGTTAATTAAACTGGTGAATCCTTCGTTCATGTAGCAAAAGTATACTCTAGATGGGGAGGGGAAAAAGTGGATGATTACTGCTGCACTATTTTCATCTGTGACAAAAGTCAAGTAGGCGCTTTCCTGCATTGTCTGCATGTTGTCCACCCAAGCATAATGATGGGAAATAAAATCCCCTACTATGACTGTTTTGGGGCCTAGTCTGGTGCTTATGGCGAATATTTCTTCATCTTTAATTGTACCATTTTTAGCGTATACATTTAAGATTGTTAGATTGTTTGGTTCAGCTGCTATAGTGACCTGGATACTTTCTATGTTGGTTGTATCAAATACTTCCCAGTCTATAATTTTTAATGTTTCGTTAACTAAGACTGCAACACACCCTCCTCTACCTTCTTTCCTATCGTGCCTAAGTATCTTAAAGCCCTTACAACTATATCTACTATTAGGGCTTAAAAGTGTCTCTTGAAGAGCATATATAGTGTTAGTTCCTCCTGTCTCTGCAAGTAAAAGGAAAAGGGTAAAGGATCCCGTTACACGCCCATTGAGGCATATTGGGAATATGGTGTTAGGCCCATATTTTCTTGATCATCGGCACACTAGGGGTGATGTGGTCAGCATCCCGCCGGCCGCCTTAACCTTCCCAAAGTTGCTCTGGTACCCAGTTGGGGCTAGGTCGACCCAGGAGCCGTTTGCGGCCCAAAAAAATCCCACCTCATCTGGGGATCGAACCATAGACCACTGAGCTAGGAAGCCAGTGCACTAACCACAATGCTACCGCGGCTCCCGTCTCTGCAAGAAGGGGTGCAAAATTCTTTTTGAAACCCCTACAATTCCAATGTATAATTCGAAATCCTTCTAAGTTGAACTTTAATATCATCTAGTATCCCTTTTGTTTTTTGGTTAAACTATCAAATTTGCTCTTATTCTATATTTCCTGAACTCATGGGCCCATTATCTACCATGTTCTCAAGGAATTCCTCATTCAGGCTTGCATTTTGTCCAAAGTTTTTTTCACTAAGTATGGTACAAGTCCCTCAACTTGTTCTTTGATAGATTCTTCTAGGTTGTTTTTGTTTTCCTGTTGTATTATGCTCTTTTAGTTTACTTTCCTATTTTCAGCTGTTATGATTGTTCCCCATCTGTGTATGTTAAGCTCTTGCCTTTCATTTTCTATTCTTTTTAGTATTATTTGATTTTCCTCTTTTAGTTCCGACAATTTAACTAGTAATATTTCATTTTCCTCTTTCAGTTCAGACAATTTTACTACATCCTGGGCAATTTGGTGCTGTATGGCTTTTATTTCTTCGAGCCCTTCCTCTGTACTTTTCAGCGCACTCATATTTTCCAATGATGTAGCCGAATTGTCTGACTGGTTCTTTGTTTTGTTAATAACTTCCTGCTCTTTTCCTTTTGACAGTTGAGTTTTAATTATCCTAATCTCTTCTTTTACAGATTTTATTTCTACTGCAACTTTAGTGTCTGTGTTGGTGGCTTTTTCTTTCATATCTCGGATCACCATTTTGAATGGTGTCCTTGTTAAGATCGATTCTTTTAGTGCTTGTTTGGTTTGCGCTGATATACTGGACAGCCCTGAAACCTGGCATTGTGGTTTCCCTTGCAGTTGCTACACTTTCAGTTTAAATTCGTTTTTTTGTAATCGGCATCAGTCTTTGCCTTTTCACACTGCGCAGCGGGGTGCATACCGGCACAGTAACTGCATATTGTCTTGCCTTTGCAGCTGTTTCGGCCATGGCCAAATTTCATGCAGTTTGAGCACTGCAATACTGGGGGAATGAAGGCTTCTGTGTTTTTCTGTTATTTCTCAAACAGTAATATCTCGGGGCATTCTCTACCTTCCGTTGTTAAGACAACCACGGGTGTATCTACATTCCCTTTGACTTTTACCCTTTCGACATGCACCATCTTTATGCATGTGTTCTGCTTGACCAGGTTGTTTAGAACTTCCTCGCTTGACAGTTTGGTGCTTATCCCCTTTATAACACATTTGTTTGTTTCTTTGGTTAGTTCTAGCTTTATTTGGATGTCGTGAGCAAGAGTCGCTGTTTTAGCTTGTAGTTTAAGGTCTTCTAACATCTCTTTTATTTTGTCACTTTCGTTTGGAATAATAATTATGCCAAAATGGGTTTTGTATATCTTGGCTATCGCCTTTTTGCATAACACTGGTTCAAGAATGGTTATTATCTTGTCTTCATCTAATGTCTTAAGTTTTACTACTTCGCCAGCAACTTGAGTGATCTTTATCCGGGCTCTGGTCTCCGCGTGGTCATCTTGTTTTCTGGAACGATGTTGGGTACTTTTGTGCGCTTTCGGTCCTGAATTTTTATTTTTGTCTTCTTTGTTTTCTCCTCCTCTGGTTTCCTGATTTCTTTTGGTTGTGTTTTTCTGGATGTCCTGATTTTCATCTTCCGTGAGTCCTGTCTTTTTGTTAGCTGTCCCGGTTCCTGAGTTTTCGCCTTTGTTGTTTATGCTTACTGTTCTTTTTACTTCTGAGCCTCCTTCCAGGTTTTCCCTTATTGTCTCTATTCTGTCCTTTATGTCTGTGTCTCTGACTTTATGGTTCGTGGTCCTGTTCTTTTCCGTCAGGTTTGGTGTTGTGTCCTTTTCTGTTGTCTTGGCCCACGCTTTACCTTTGCCGGACTGTGCCCTGGTCATTGCTTTAATTTGTTACTACTCTTTTTATTATGTGCTTGGTTTTGTATGAATTTTAATGTTTATCCTTAGTATCGCTGCTTTAATCTTAAGTTATGTATATCCTTGATTTCTCCTTTCTTTTTTATTTTATAATATTATTTTTTAAGAAACACTTTTAAACCTGTCCAGCAGACCTTGTTGAACAGTTAAATCTAGTTCGAATTTCGCCATGTAACTTTGATATATTTGTTTTACTTAAATTATAGTTTGATGGTTGTTTATTATTACTAGTAATTTATGGTTTTTGGTTTATTTATTTTTATTTTTTTCCTCACTAAAATTCCTAAATTATACAAATATTCGAAGCAATAGTTAACTATTCCCCTAATACTCAATATTACCTGCAATAATCTAGTACTTAAATCAAATTAAAAGGGAAATCACCACTTATCTTTATTATTCGTAGCAAGATGGCTGCCGTATCTCACACAAGCAAATGCCATGTTGCGCTTGGATCTATTTAATTTCTATTATTTTTTTTCTTTCTAAAATTTCTGAGTTATACTAATATTCGAAGCGATAATTAACTAGTGTACGATTCTACATCTTGTATTGGTGCTTCTTCAAGTTCAACCCTGTTTTCATTACCTGCATTTATTCTCATTATCTTTGTCTTTTCCCTGTGTATTTTCAGACCCAGTTGCTGTGACCTCTCATCGAGTGTTTTCAATTTGTCCTGCATCTGATTACGGTTATGGGACAGAAGAGCCAAGTGATCAGCAAAATCCAGATCATCCAACTGCTTGGTCAGAGTCCACTGGATTCCATTTCTGTTGTGTATTGTTGATGTTCTCATAACCCAGTTTATTGCTAATAAGAAAAGACATGGAGACAAGAGGTATCCCTGTCGCACTCCTGTTCTTATCCCAAAAGGTTCTGTAAGCTGTCCTTCATGAAGAGCTCTGCATGTCATGTCTTCATATGTTTTCTTTATTAAATTAATGATCTTCAGGGGAACTCCATAATGCCTCATCAATTTCCAAAGTGATTCTCAGTCTACACTGTCAAATGCCTTTTCGTAGTCCACAAATCCGATGTATAATGGTGAATTCCATTCCAGAAGTTGGAAGGACAGACAGTGATATTAAAATAAGAATACAAAAAGCAATTCAACCAAGCTGGACTGGTCTGTGTGGGTAGGGGTCAGACAAAAGCTGGTACCCTGGTCCTCCAGGTTGGGGGTTTTAGCATAGGGCTGACACCCCTGTCTATGTAAAAAAAAATAATGAAGTTACGGAAACAACATCAAATGAACAAACTTTGCTGCGGGATGGACATTCGGAGTCTGTGGCTCGTATGACTGTCAGTGGTGAAAGCCGAAAGGAAGCCACTGACATGAAAACGGATGTCCTGACCGCAAAACAGGATACAAGAATAGGATTTTGGAATGTCAGGACAATGTACGAGACATGTAAACTAAGACAGGTCACGGCAGAAATGAGAAACTATAAGTTACACATCCTGGGGATAAGTGAGAGCAGATGGACAGGGGCAGGAAAAGTTAAAACAGCAACAGGAGAAACAGTACTTTACTCTGGAAGAGAGGATGGACAGCACAGTGAAGGCGTAGCCATTATTCTACAGAAAGGGATAGAAAGGACATTACTGGAATGGAAACCCATCAACAACAGACTGATACGATTGAGATTGAGAGGGAGATTCACCAACACTACAATAATACAATGCTACGCACCAACGAATGATAGCGATGAGGAGGTCAAGGATGAATTCTATCAACAACTGCAGAAAGAAATGGAGGACACACCTAGATATGATCTTGTTATAGTAATGGGAGACCTCAATGCGAAAGTTGGTACACACAATACATATAATGAAAGAACAATGGGGAAATGCGGCAGCGGAACAGCAAACGAAAATGGGGATAAGCTAATAAGTTTCTGTAGCATTAACAACCTGGTCATTGGAGGAACACTTTTCCCACATAAGAAATTCACAAGTTAACATGGGAATCACCAAATGGTCGGGACAGAAACCAGATAGACCACATCATGGTTAACGGTAGATGGAGACATGCATTACAAGATGTGAAGGTAAGAAGAGGTGCAGATGTGGGAAGCGATCACCATTTAGTAGTTGCAAAACTGAAAGTGAAACTAAGAAGGGCTGGACCAACTGTAACTACACAGAAAAGGTTTGACATCAGCAAATTGAAGGACCCCCTTACCAGAAAAGCTTTTGCGGCCGACATTAAGAAACGATATCAATTTGCCAAAAGCCAGGAAAAGACATTGACTGATGATATAGACCAGAATTTAACACCATTTCAACAATATATAAGGAAAGTAGCAAATCATGCTTAGGATTCCAGGAAAGGAAGAAGCAAGACTGGATAACACCAGAAACACTAAACACCATAAAGATGAGAAAGGAAATGAAAAGAAAGAAAACAGAAGCGAAGTCCCCCAGGTTAAAGCAACTATATAGCGAACAGTACAGTCAACTGGACAGGGAAGTTAAACGCCAAACCCGAGCCAACAAAAGGAATTTCCTAGACGATCTTGCAAAACAGGCAGAAGAGGCAGCACTGAGAAATGAACAAAGCACAGTATACAAAATAACTAAATTCATCAGCGGAAAACAAGGTGCAAACAATATTACATTAGTAAGAGATAAGCAAGGAAATCTCATCAAGACAGCAGAGGGACAGGAAACAAGATGGGCAGAGCACTTCAGAGAAACTCTGAACAAGGAAATACCAGAGACACAATTGAATGTTCCTGAGGCTGAAAACGATCTAGATGTAAATACAGACATTCCACGAAAAGAAGAAATCATCACAGCAATCAAAGGGTTAAAGAACGGTAAAGCTCCGGGCCATGATAACTTAAATGCAGAGCTATTTAAGACAGACCCTGAGCTAGCAGCAGAACTATTAGAACCACTATTTGCACAAGTGTGGAAAACGGGGACAACACCATCAGAGTGGAACAAAGGAATAATTGTCAAATTGCCCAAGAAGGAGATCTTTCAGACTGCAATAATTGGAGAGGAATCACTCTTCTCTCAGTTCCCAGCAAAATACTAGGCAGGATAATTATACAGAGAATTTCAAAGGCAGTAGACTACAAACTGAGGAAAGAACAAGCAGGATTTAGAAAGAACAGAAGATGTGTAGACCATATATTCACTCTCAGGAACATTATAGAGCAGTGCTCAGAATGGCAAAGACAGCTTTACATAAATTTTGTTGATTTTGAAAAGGCTTTTGACAGCATACATAGGGACAGTTTATGGAAAATACTGAGGGCTTATGGAATTCCAAGCTGCATAGTGTCAATCATAAAAAGCCTCTATGCCAACTTTACGTGTAGTGTTGGGCAGAGCAACCTAACCTTCGAGGTGAAGACAGGAGTACGACAGGGATGCCCCTTATCAACCACTCTATTTTTAACAGTCATAGACTGGGTGATGCGCCAGACAACAGAGGGCAGTCCAAGAGGAATAAGATGGACTACATTTTCAACATTGGAAGATCTGGAATATGCAGATGACATTGCACTGCTGGCACATTCACATCAACACATCCAGGAAAAAACGGATAGACTTAATAAATTTAGCCAGCAGGTGGGCTTGAACATCAATTTAAAGAAGTCTGAGGTCATGACGCTCAATGTGAGCAACCCTGAGCCCATATCAGTAAGGAATCAGCAACTGGTACAGACAGATACCTTCACATACCTAGGAAGCATAGTAACACCAGACGGTGGGGCAGGCAAAGACATCAACATCAGAATGAATAAGGCAAGAACAGCCTTCTTTAGCCTAAATAACATCTGGAAGTCCTCCCAATACAGCACAAGCACAAAATTAAGATTATACCAGAGTTGCGTGCTTTCTGTGCTTCTCTATGGTGCGGAATGCTGGAGAGTCACAGAGAAGGAAATGTCAAAATTGTCCTCTTTTCACACAACATGCCTAAGAAAAATTCACCGCATCTTTTGGCCGAATACCATCACCAACCAAGATCTGCTTACTCGTAGCAAGCAAGAGGACATGCATACCATCATAGCTGGCAGACGCTGGAGCTGGGTTGGTCATGTCCTCAGAAGAGACCCGATGCCATCACAAGAACAGCTATGCTTTGGACCCCTGAAGGAAAGCGAAAGAGAGGCCGACCAAAAACAACTTGGCGGAGGACTGTGGAGGCTGAGATGCAAAGAATGAACCAGAGTTGGGGCACTGTACGAAGGATGGCCACCGACCGTGCAAAGTGGAATCAATTAGTTGCCCTACAAGACGCCACTAGGCGTGATGGCCACTGACTGCTTTGACGGTCGGTGGTTGAGGATCGAAGAAGAAGAAAAAGCAAGAGGGGCTTTCATTGCATTGGGAAATATATGGAGATCAAGAGAAATCGGATGCAAGACGAAAATAAGAATCTTCAACTCAAATGCGAAGTCAGTCCTATTGTATGGTGTGGTGGGTTTAGATGTTATGACTGTTGGTGTTATTGTTATAGTGTAAATGAGTGAGGTCAAGCTGTGAAGGCCTCCGAGTCTAATAGATAATAAGGGTGTGTTCTCAGAGAACCTTTCTGCTACCACCCTAAGATCTCACTCAGACTTATTTTTGACTAGTATGTCTGACAGCTACGTCTAATGTCTAGGGTAATGAAATTGTGGTATAATAAAATGACATCAAATACACTTAAGAACTCTATGAAAAGTAATTAACAACACCCAGAGTTAAGTTTAAAATGCGAAATCTTTTTTACAATTTATTGTTCCAGTATCACAATTTTGTGTATACCGGAATATTGAACTCAAAATAATAATTCAAAGTATTTACATAAAATTAATTCAATTTATAACTGAGTATATTAATATTTATAACTGTAATTAAATGTGTCAATCTGGAACAGTGTCAATTTATTCTTGCTCCTATGAATGGGTATTGATTACAAGAACGTTTGTCTTCCTCACAATCTGAATGATCTAATACACATTTCGGGAACTGAGAGTAGTTGAGGTTGATATATCAAGTGCCCGGAGACAATTTCTTAACTGAGTAATGCTGGTATGCAGGATGAATTATGGTTAGATCACCAGCCTTCACTGCCAAATAAGGATTCTGCTGTTGCACGATAACACGGAGGCACACAGTCGATACTGCCTCAATTCTCTAGTTGCAGAAATATAGACAGGCATAGGTTGACCTGGGCTCACTGTGAGTCATAGATGAAACCCTGGAACGATATAAATGCGTCCTACTCAACCTCTGATATACTCTCTCTTTCCCTAACTCTAAACATTTTTAATCATATTCAGACTCAGCATGGTAACTAAACAATTAGTTAACGTTCTTAAATTGGTTGTATACCCATTCATGGTCAAATAAACTTCAAACTACAGTTTGACACTTTCCTTGACAAAGGAAACATTTTAAGTTAATAATATCAAATCATGTACAATCACGGTAACTTGCTGAAGAAGACGGCCAGTGCTTTGCCTGGTCTTATGTCATAATACTGTACAATAATTTCCCCATTAATATTTAATTTTTCTTTCTCCCACAATGTCAGAAAGCCTGTCTGGCTTTTCTACAACATGTTAATATATTTCCTAACAACTCTGTGAAACAACACAAAGTATGATGTTGACTTCCCTCTAGATAAACTTGTGCCCACATAATTTTCATACATATTCAATAATACATACATAATAATAATAATACAATGGTGATATAAATGTTTTCTTTCTTACCGCATCAGAGAAATATTAACACTAATAAGTGTGATTTGCGATAAATATGGTCAAATCCAGATCGCTTGCTGGTGCAGATCAGCAAAGTCAAGATAGTACTATTATCTTTCTTGTTGAACAACTTTAGTGTAGAAAATTTCTTTTACAAGTGGCCCCGAACACTAACTACCAATTAGTTTTATCCCTTCGTTAGTATATTAGTCTCCAGCCAATCAGGGACTGTTTGGCTTCTAGCGTCTTTTTATTCAAACTGAACTCAAATTTTCAAATCTTGGACTAACTTCACCTCTATCACCCCACTACAGGGCAAACTGAGAAAGATTCAAGTCTGTTCGCCCATCTGCCTTCGTCAATATCTCAGTTATATCCTACAAGTTTATAATTCTGACAAGTAATTAGTGATCCTGTTGCTGTCTGTCACACAGTGGTTTTATATTTTATTCTTTTATTTATTATATTCACTAGTATCGTTTTTATTCTTCATTTCCTCAAATAACATATTTTTCTATCTTACCAATTCAAATCTGTAAACACGAACTCGTGACACTAGTCCTATACTCCTTTTCTGCCCCATATCCGTACTGTATTTTCAAAAATCTCCACGTTAAATCGTAATTTTTTTCTTTTTTTCTTAACTGTCGTTCTCATTCAGAACGAAACAGCGCTTTTGTAGTACGTCACAAAATTTCGACAACGCGTTGGCCGCATGTTACCTTATAGTTAATTTTTAACCCGAATACGACTGTGTGTGTGTTTGGGCTGTGTCGCGTCCAACAGCGTGGATATATACAGAGAACGGCGGGTCGACCGAAGAGGGGTTTTGCAAGGCGGTGGTAATATTTGCATTAATTCTTACTGCAGTTTCATTCTACACTTCTGGAAAATGTCCGAATTACTACTATTGGTGGCGTTAAAGTTAAAATCGTTCGTTAATTCAGAACGGCAGTTTGCTGTCGCAGTTCTGGCACAAGTTAATTGTTAGTCTCAAGAACGAAACTAGGAAAGCGTATAATATTTGACGGCGGGATCATTGTCTAAGCATTACTGCTGCATACAATTCAGCGCTCTACTGGCGTTGAAGACGACGATAGGCAAACACACACGGGCGGGTTTATTTATTATCAAAGGAGTAAAATCTTACTGAATTTAGCTATTGTTTCACAGATTTCGCTACACACCTCCCTTCCTAAAACATGCATTCATTGCAGGTTATAATCTGAGAGACACTTAGCGCAAATGAAATCCTATTTCCTAGTCGTTTTCTGATTTTCCTTATAAGGATGCCTACTCAAGAAGCCCGCTCCCACATTCTGCGAACCCGATATATATTCGATTGTAAATGAATAAGGTTGGATAAGTAATGACCACCTTAATAGACGAGCATTTTCATGCTTGGCCTGTGACAAGAACACGAGGGGCTGATGGTCAGTTTGGACCACAAATGTTCTACCATAGAGATAGATCTGGAACTTTTTTATAGCCCAGATTAAAGCTAAACATTCTTTTTCACTTGTTGGATAGTTTTTCTCCGCCTTATTCAACTTGCGGCTAGCATAAGCAACTGGGCCTAATTCCCCATCAAGTGAAGTGGACCTTTGTAATAATGTGGCCCCTAATCCGACGTTGCTAGCATCCGTTCTCACCACAAATTCCTGACTCAAATCAGGCAATTTCAATATCGGCGAATTCATCATGAGAACTCGTCTGACGGTGTAATCATCAAAGATGCGATCGCAAGAAGAAGGAAGAAGAATATCGGCTTGCTGGTGAGTTTCTCTTTTAACTCTTGGTATGCCAATTCACACTGCGCTGACCAAATAATTTTATCAGGTTGACCCTTACGACTTAAATCTGTCAGTGGTGCACATAAAGAGTTAAAGTTCTTTATGTATTTCTGATAAAACCCGCACAAAGATACGAAAGATCTCACATCTTTTTTCGTTTGTGGCCTCAGTGCTCTTTGCAATTTCTCCATGTTCTTGGGGTCAGGGGTCATGCTTCCCTGATATACTGTATGTCCCAAGAATTCCAGCTCTTTACAACCCACACAACATTTTGTTGGTCTAGCCGTCAAATTTGCTTCTCTGAGCCTATCGAATAGTATATTCAGAGAGTTAATGTGTTCTTCGAATGTTTCAGTAGCAATAGGAATGTCATCCATGAAATTCGTTATACATGGATTATTCAGTGGATCCAACAATTTTCGCATCATTCTGGAAAACACACTCGGAGCATTTTTCAACCCAAACGGCAACATGTTGAACTCATAATGGCCTTCCGAAGTGCTAAAGGCTGGTTGTTCGTCCATCACGGGTGATGAAGACCACTCTGTTCATCCAATTATTTAAGAATATGTTAGGTTAGTCTATGGGTACGAAGGTGACTGAAGAGCCCGATGCGGGCCTGGAAAGATCTTGGACAGTGTGGGCAGGGAATGTTTGCTTCATGTGAAGGTTTTATTTCACGGTCCTTTCTAGCTTGTCTCCGCTGTTCTGCTGCTGCTCTTCTGGATGATTCGCATGCTGCTGCACCTTTACGAAGAGATGTGCGCCAAGCAGTTCGGTCTTGCGCAGCAGCTTCCCATGTGTCTGGGTTTATGTCAAAGGTTTTCAATGACGTCTTTAACGTGTCTTTGAAGCGCTTCTTTTGGCCACCATGGGAGCGTTTACCCTTCTGCATCTCACCATAAAAGAGTATCTTTGGCAGTCGATGGTCTGGCATGCGGACTACATGACCTGCCCAGCGAATTTGTGACTGCATCAGAATAGTATCAATACTAGGGATACCAGCTCTGTCAAGAACGGCGGTATCCGGGATCTTGTCTTGCCATTTGATGTTCATTATCTTCCTGAGACAGACTGTATGGAAGTGGTTTAGCTTCTTTACGTGGCGCCTGTATACAGTCCATGTTTCACATGCATATAGCAGCACTGGAAGCACCGCAGCTCTGTATACCTTCAGCTTTGTCTGTAGACTAATGCCACTTCGATGCCAAACGTTGGTGTATAGTCTGCCAAATGTGCTGCTGGCTTTGGAGATCCTGGTGTTCACCTCATCATCAATGACAATGTTCTGGGATAGTGTGCTACCAAGGTATGTGAATCTGTTCACAACATTCAGTTTCTCACCATTAACCTTGATGACTGGCTCAGTATAAACTGTGCCAGGAGCTGGTTGGTACATGATTTCTGTTTTCTTCGTGTTGATGGTAAGCCCAAAGTTGGCGCAGGCTTCGGAGAATCTATCCACACTATGCTGCAGATCAGCCTCTGAGAAGCAATTGAGGGCACAATCATCAGCAAACAGAAGATCTCTGATGGTGTGTGATTTGACCTTGGTTTTTGCTTGAAGCCTCCTAAGGTTAAACAATTTTCCATCAATACGATAACTAATGTCGATTCCTGTGTCCCCGTCTCTAAAAGCATCAGTCAGCATAGCAGAAAACATGATACTGAACAGAGTCGGTGCAAGTACGCACCCTTGTTTAACTCCATTTGAGACGGGGAAAGGCTCTGATAGCTCACCGTTTTCCTGAACTCTAGCCTGCATTCCATCATGCAGTTGCTGCACTATTGTGATAAATTTCTTTGGGCAGCCGTATTTTGCCATGATCTTCCATAGACCCTCTCTACTGACCGTGTCGAACGCCTTTGTCAAGTCGATGAAAGCTGTGTACAGGTCACAGTGCTGTTCTTGGCATTTTTCTTGTAGCTGTCTTGCAGCGAACACCATATCTGTGGTTCCACGTTCTTTCCGGAATCCACACTGACTTTCAGGTAAAAGACCTTTGTCAAGATGAGCCGTAAGGCGATTCAAAAGGATTCTGGCGAATATCTTCCCAGCGATTGATAAAAGAGAGATGCCTCGATGATTGTTGCAGTCTTGGCGATTACCTTTACGTTTATATAGATGTATAATTGAGGCATCTTTGAGATCGTGTGGGATGGTTTCACTCTGCCACATTTGCTGGAAGATCATATGAAGTTTCTCTATCAGAACTGCACCGCCATCTTTATAAACCTCAACAGGAATTGAATCGGAGCCAGGGGCCTTTCCACTAGACAGTTGACGAATCGCTTTTTTAGTTTCCTCCAGAGTTGGTACATCATCTAATGCTTCATTTATAGGAATTTGGGGCAGGCGGATGATGGCTTCGTCGTTAATAGATGATGGCTGGTTCAAGATATTATTAAAATGTTCAGCCCAGCGTTGGAGAATTTTTTCCTTGTCTGTAATTAGTGTTTTTCCATCTGCATTAAGGAGGGGAAATGATCCTGATGATGTTGGACCATAGACCGCTTTGAGTGCAAGGTAAAAGTTTTTCAAGTCATGGCTGTCAGCAAAGCCTTGGAGCTCATCTGCTTTATTACTCAGCCATGAATCCCGCATCTGGCGTAGTTTATGTTGGACGATTCTACGCATGTTGTTGAAAGCGTCTTTCTTGGATGTAGATTTTGGATCATTTAAATATGCTTTATGGAGATGGTGTTTCTCAGCCAACATCTGCTTTATATCATCTGAGTTCTCATCAAACCAGTCATTTTGTTTCTTGATGGAAGGACCCAGGACCTCTGTAGCAGTGTTGTAGATCTGCTCACTTAGGGCTGCCCAATTTGTTTCCACACTTTGGCCGTCTAGCGAGATAGATTTGAGACGGTCTTCTAAGGTGTCAGTAAATGACTGTTTGATTTTTGTCTTCTTTAGTTTGGTGACATCCAGCCTCTTTTGAGTTTTCTTCCCCTGAGGGCGCCTGGCTGGTTGGATACGAATTTTAAGTTTAGATACAATGAGGCGATGATCAGTCCAGCATTCGGCACCACACATGGACTTGGTCACCCGGACATCTTGCCTGTCCTTCTTCCTAACAATTACATAGTCAATTAGGTGCCAATGCTTTGAGCGAGGGTGCATCCAGGAGGTCCTGTTGCGGGTAGGAAGTCGAAAAATGGTGTTGGTGACAAGGAGGTCATGTTCTGCGCAAGTCTGGAGGAGACGAAGTCCATTACTGTTACAGCGACCCACGCCGTACCTACCAATAGTGCCATTCCAGGAGATGTTATCTGAGCCTACTCTTGCATTAAAGTCACCAAGAATGATGAGCTTATCTGCTTTAGGAACTGATGCAATGACTGCATGTAGTTCTTCGTAAAACTTATCCTTGACATCATCCTGGTTTGTCATAGTTGGTGCATACGCGCTAATGATGGTGGCATGTTTTCTTCCATAGAACAGAGGGATCTTGACCGTCATGAGTCGGTCATTTATTCCCTTTGGGGGCCCCGCTAACTTGCTGACAATTGCTGTTTTGATTGCAAATCCAACCCCTGCTTCTCGTCTTTCTTCAGTTCCTCTTCCGCTCCAAAAGAATGTATAACCTGCACCCTTTTCGCAAAGTTGGCCCTCGCCTGCAAGTCGAGTTTCACTCAGTGCTGCTATGTCAATGTTGTACCTGGCCAGTTCTCTCCCAATCAGGGCAGTTCGTCTCTCAGGTCTGTTTGCATTAAAGTCTTTGTCAAGTAAAGTGCGCACATTCCATGCGCCTAGAATGAGGGGGAAAAATCTGTCCTTTCTTTTTCTTATATGTCGACCGCCGAAGTAGGGTACCCACCAACCGCGGTAAGCTGGTTAGGTAATGGTGAAGCAGGCAATGTTTAGGGCACCTTTTCTAGCCCCTTCCTCATGCCATGGAGGTGAGCAGTGCTTTCCTAAAGAGGGCTGCTCAGACACTCAGGGGGCTGCCGAATCCCACTGCTGCTCCGATCAGTGGAAGACGACCATATGGCCTGAGCCGCCTGTGTGTAGGTCTGCGACTACGACTGCCAGCGTACCCACGCCTGCCGCTTCGCCGCTCGCCCATCGCCACAGGACTTGTTGTGAGTGGATGGATGAATGGATGAATGGATGAAAGAGTGACTTGCGCGGTGATTTGGATTAAAGTGAGGAAGAGTTGCGCAATTCGTCGACCTCACTCTCTCGCCTGGGTCCATCTCAATCCAGTGGCAAGACAAGTCAAGACGACTGGAGATGAAGTCAGGTGCAGTGGATGACCAGGGCTTTCTACGTGCCTCGCCGTGCTCCTTACGCTCCACAGCGCGTTGCTGGTAATCGCCGTCATGCCCGTTGAACCAACAGGTGGTTTCTTCCGCGCAGTCTATCGAATCCAGTCTTCGCATGCATGGGTAGGCAGACCCTAACTCACCGAAGGTTTATAACCATTCGGCTACCCTCACCTAGTTTAGCCGGCCTGTCAAAGCCGTTGTCCGGGGGTGGCCGCTGTCGCATGCTGACAGCTACGAGGAGCCACAGGTGAGAGCTGGATGCCAGGTTTGGACCAAAGGTGGCTGAGCTGCCCTAAAAAGGGCATGACAGCTCCTTCACCAGAGGTACTACCAATACCTGACTTCCCAACACCAACAACAAGGCTAAATAAGGTCGAACCTCAGGCTTTACTGGAATTTGATAATAGCCTTTGCTAAGATCCACCTTAGAAAAATATTTTGCCTTGTTCAGCCTGGCAAACAGCTGATTTGTATCAGGTAATGGATCCACCTGATTTTCTGTGACAGCATTCAGTTTTCTGTAATCTATACACAGACGATGTTCCCCAAAGGGTTTTCTCAGCAAAACCACACCAGAGCTATAAGGAGATTCACTGTGAGAAATAATTCCTTCCTTCAACAAATAATCTATCTCCTCTTTCAAAGCTTTTTCCTTAGCAAACGGAATAGTATAGGCTCTCATACAGATGGGTGTTGGGTCTATTAGCTTCATATCATATTCTAACAGATTTGTGTGCCCCGGTTTATCCGTTAACACGTCTGTATGTTCAATCAGAACCTTTTGAACCTGCTCCCTCTGAGCTTTAGTCAGATGCTTACTAATTTTCACCTGTGCCTGTGTTTCACCTGTTGTTAGGGGGTACTCGTGAGAGGTGAGTGGTTCATTTTTCATCCCCGTTGCTACCGACAAGGTCATTAGATGTGTCTCATCCTGGATTTCTCTATCCAGATACTTCTTTAGGAGATTCACATGATAAATTGTCTACTTACCTTTTATGTCGATTATATAATTAGTTCTAGACACCTTCTCTAAAACCGTTATTGGACCTTGCCATCCAATTTGCAACTTGTTACTGCTGCCGGGTAGGAGAAGCAATACCTTCTCCCCCACAGCTAATTCCCTATCCTTCGCTTTCTTGTTAAAATAAGCAGCATGTTTCTTCCTGGCTTGTCTGAGATTATCATTTGCCAGTTTCCAGCCAGTTTTGAGACGAGTGGTCAGCTCGTTCACATACTGATACGATAAGGTAACAGTCTCTTCTGCCTTCTCATCTGTCCACGTCCTTAACAAGGCTTCCAATGGACCTTTGATTGGCCTCCTAAATAACAGGGTTGCCGGTGCCATTCCGGTCGAATTATGTGGAACTTCCCGATACGCAAACAACGCAGCGGGCAAATATTGATCCCACGTATCAGGTTTTTTATGGGCCAGCTTTCGCAGGATAGAAATGAGAGTCCCATTGAACCTCTCCACCTGCCCGTTCCCTTGGGGGTGATACGGACTACAATGAAAGTGCTTGGCCTGGAAGATCCTGAAAACTTCTTCCGTTAATTTCCCCTTGAACTGTGAGCCGTTATCCGTCAAGATTTGGTGCGGGAAACCTAACCTCGTGAATATGGTGAGTAATGCCTCTGCCACATGCTTCGAATCAATTGATGACAGGGCTACCGCCTCTCCCCACATAGAACAAGTGTCCACCAGAGTAAGGATATAACTGTTCCTCCTCTTGGTACACGTGAGAGGTCCCACAATATCTACTGCAACCCTCTCAAAAGGGGTTCCCACTATGGGCATCTCCCCTAGAGTTGCAGGAGCAGTCCAATGCTTTGGAGCTACCCTTTGATACTCTGGACAGGATTTTACATATCGTTTTATATCTTCGGTTATTCCTGGTCAGAAGTAATGACAAGCTATACGCTGTCCTGTTGCGCTGATCCCCATATGACCACTGAAGGGAATCACGTGCCATAATTCCATCACTTTCTCCCTATACGAAGTGGGAAGGACCAGCTGTCCGTGACCATTGGATCCAGTTCCAGCCTTCCTATAGATCAGTTTATTCTTCATATAGTAGTCTCCTTTGTTTGGAGGTATATGGCACTTAGGCAATTTTTTAAAGTACGGCTTGAGTGACCTATACTCCGCCTGTGCCTTCCTCATCTCCTCTGCATGAGTATTTATTGGTTCATCCTCCTCCTTCCTTGACTGTGACCTGGTCTGCACTGTTGCCATGATCACAGGTCTCTTGGGATTCCCCAAGAAGACATATCTACACCCCAATATTAGAGGGTAGATTGGTTCATTTATCACTGCTGCTCTAATCACTTCTTCCACATAGCGTGTTTTTACACTTATTCTACCAATGGGAAGTGTCATGGTTGCTACGTCCTTGGTTGCTCCTTGGATCTCCACTGTTTCGGTGGTGTATTGATCTGGACGCACCAGGTGAGAGCTCACGACTGAGTCATAATCTAAACCTGTATCATAAAGGCACCTAATGGTGACCCCGTTACATACAACATCTTCACACACTGGGGTGATAAGGTTCCTGCTGTCCAGTAGGTTTCACCTTTAATCCCTGATTCCCCGTTTTCATAGCAGCGAAGGTAGAAGGCTTCTTAGTACACACTTTGGTGTCATGAGTGTTCCTCTTACACCATTTATTTCCCTGAGGGAAAGTTTTTCTTTCAATGAATTGCGCGTTTCTATCGCGTTGGTCAAAACTTGGCTTATCATAATAGGCTTTACCTTTATTAAACTTGTCCCTATGTTCAAATTTAGGTTGGTTTTGGTTTTGTGGGGCTTTATTATGGTCCATAGGCTTCTTCTTTATGCCTGCCATCTCAGACTGGGCTGCCTGATATCTTTCAGCCACATTTAAGATCTCCCCCAGTCTCTCAGCACCCTGTTCCGTGAGAAATTTTCTTAGGTCTTAACTGCTCAGTCATAATCATTTCCCTTAAATCTTGGGTTTTCCCCAGAGCAGTCCATTTCTCCAGGTATGTCTCCAGGCGTGCAGAGAACTGGTGATAAGTCTCCCCAGTCAGCAGTTTGGCATTTCTAAATTTCTTCCTATAAAATCCGCTATTCTTCTCATACCTAACTAGAAGAGCTTACTTAAGAATGTCATAGTCATCTTGATCAACTTTGCTCAGCTTGGCAAATACCTCATATGAGGTCCCCCTAAGCCCCTGGGATACCTTCATACTCCATTTTTCTTTCTCTAACCCATACATGGTAGCTAGTCTTTCAAAGCAGCTTAAAAATGATTCAATATCATCATCTTTCTCCAGAAATGAGTCTAAATGAAACCCCATGGCTGAGTTGGAGGCACCCTGGCTTGCAGCAGAGTCAGAAGTGGATGGGCTATTTCCATTTTCAGGAGCATGGCCTTGCAACTCTAACTCCCTTAGTCGTAGCTCATGTTCCCTTTGGAGTCTTTTATCTTCCTTCTCAGCCTCCATCTGTAATCTTTTCTCCTCCTTTTCAGCTTCCAACCTCCTTTCTTCTTTCTCCCTTTCAGCCTCAAGTTTCTTCTCATCTAACTGCAGCCTCTTGATCTCCGCCTCTCTCTCAGCCTCTAACTTGTTAGCCTCCATAGCATCTTCTAATAAAATTCTTTTCTCCTCCGCTAACCTATCAGCGTCTAATTTCTTGGCTTCCCGGGCATCTTCTCTTTCTCGTTCCATATATTTATCACATTCAGCTGTGACATAAGCAATCAGACCTTGACCTTCCATCCCCATTTCCTTTGCAGCCTGCACAGCAGCAGATCTGAATTTGGCTAAGTCTGCCATCTTATTGTTAACAATATAATAATCAAATGTTATCAAACTAATTTAACTAGTTAACCAACACAAAACAATGGGCACTGATACCTCAAACCACTCTCAAATTATTTTTAATTTCCTACTTAAAAAAAAAAATCCCGAGCGAGCTACCCAATATATGTGGTGGGTTTAGATGTTATGACTGTTGGTGTTATTGTTATAGTGTAACTGAGTGAGGTCAAGCTGTGAAGGCCTCCGAGTCTAATAGATAATAAGGGTGTGTTCTCAGAGAACCTTTCTGCTACCACCCTAAGATCTCACTCAGACTTATTTTTGACTAATATGTCTGACAGCTACGTCTAATTCTAGGGTAATGAAATTGTGGTATAATAAAATGACATCAAATACACTTAAGAACTCTATGAAAAGTAATTAACAACACCCAGAGTTAAGTTTAAAATGTGAAATCTTTTTTACAATTTATTGTTCCAGTATCACAATTTTGTGTATACCGGAATATTGAACTCAAAATAATAATTCAAAGTATTTACATAAAATTAATTCAATTTATAACTGAGTATATTCACATTTATAACTGTAATTAAATGTGTCAATCTGGAACAGTGTCAATTTATTCTTGCTCCTATGAATGGGTATTGATTACAAGAACGTTTGTCTTCCTCACAATCTGAATGATCTAATACACATTTCGGGAACTGAGAGTAGTTGAGGTTGATATATCAAGTGCCCGGAGACAATTTCTTAACTGAGTGGTGCCTGGTATGCAGGATGAATTTTGGTTAGATCACCAGCCTCCACTGCCAAGTAAGGATTCTGCTCTTGCAATATAACACGATAACTCGGAGGCACACAGTCGATACTGCCTCAATTCTTTAGTTGCAGAAATATAGACAGGTATAGGTTGACCTGGGCTCACTGTGAGTCATAGATGAAACCCTGGAACGATATAAATGCGTCCTACTGAACCTCTGATATACTCTCTCTTTCCCTAACTCTAAACATTTTAAATCATATTCAGACTCAGCATGGTAACTAAACAATTAGTTAACGTTCTTAAATCGGTTGTTTACCCCATTCATGGTCAAATAAACTTCAAACTACAGTTTGACACTTTCCTTAACAAAGGAAACATTTTAAGTTAATAATATCAAGTCATGTACAATCACGGTGACTTGCTGAAGAAGACGGCCAGTGGTTTACCTGGTCTTATGTCATAATACTGTACAACAATTTCCCCATTAATATTTAATTTTTCTTTCTCCCACAATGTCAGAAAGCCTGTCTGGCTTTTCTACATGTTAATATATTTCCTAACAACTCTGTGAAACAACACAAAGTATGATGTTGACTTCCCTCTAGATAAACTTGTGCCCACATAATTTTCATACATATTCAATAATACATACATAATAATAATATAATGGTGATATAAATGTTTTCTTTCTTACCGCATCAGAGAAATATTAACACTAATAAGTTTGAATTGCGATAAATATGGTCAAATCCAGATCGCTTGCTGGTGCAGATCAGCAAAGTCAAGATAGTACTATTATCTTGCTTGTAGAACAACTTTAGTGTAGAAAATTTCTTTTACAAGTGGCCCCGAACACTAACTACCAATTAGTTTTATCCCTCTGTTAGTATATTAGTCTCCAGCCAATCAGGGACTGTTTGGCTTCTAGCGTCTTTTTATTCAAACTGAACTCAAATGTTCAAATCTTGGACTAACTTCCCCTCTATCCCCACTAAGGGCAAACTGAGAAAGATTCAAGTCTGTTCGTCCATCTGTTTTCATCAATATCTCAGTTATATCCTACACGTTTATAATTCTGACAAGTAATTAGTGATCCTGTTGCTGTCTGTCACACAGTGGTTTTATATTTTATTCTTTTTATTTATTGTATTCACTAGTATCGTTTTTATTTTTCATTTCCTCAAATAACATATTTTTCTATCTTGCCAATTCAAATCTGTAAACACGAACTCGTGACACTAGTCATATACTCATTTTCTGCCCCTATCCGTACTGTATTTTCAAAAATCTCCACGTTAAATCGTAATTTTTTTTTTTCTTAACTGTCGTTCTCATAGCATACGGCTGCGTGACTTGGACACTCAATAAAACAGTTGCAATAAAGATTACATCATTCGAAATGAAATGCTACAGAAGGATGTTGAGAATACCCTGGACAGAAAAAAAGACCAACAGAGAAGTACTGCACTCACTAAACGTACAGGAACATTGGCTCCTAAATACCATCGCAATAAGGAAGGTGAAATTTTTCGGTCATATAAAAAGACATAATAGTCTGGGAAAAAAACAGTGATGGAAGGCATGGTCCCTGGAAAAAGGGGAAGGGGTCGACCTAGACGACGGTGGACCTAGGACATCACAGAGAGTCTGAACTTGTCTTTGGCTGATGCAGGTCGACTTGCCCAGAATCGTGATGCGTTCAGAGCAGCTGTAATGGAGACAACGTTCTGGAAAGAATACGTCACATGATGACGATGTCGTTCTCATTCAGAACGAAACAGCGCTTTTGTAGTACGTCACAAAATTTCGACAACGCGTTGGCCGCATGTTACCTTGTAGTTAATTGTTAGCCCGAATACGACTGTGTGTGTGTTTTGGGCTGTGTCGCGTCTAACAGCGTGGATATATACAGAGAACGGCGGGTCGAGCGAAGAGGGGTTTTGCAAGGCGGTGGTAATATTTGCGTTAATTCTTACTGCAGTTTCGTTCTAACTTCTGGAAAATGTCCGAATTACTACTATTGGTGGCGTTAAAGTTAAAATCGTTCGTTAATTCAGAACGGCAGTTTGGTGTCGCAATTCTGGCACAAGTTAATTGTTAGTCTCAAGGACGAAACTAGGAAAGCGTATAATATTTGACGGCGGGATCATTGTCTAAGCATTACTGCTGCATACAATTCAGCGCTCTACTGGCGTTGAAGACGACGATAGGCAAACACACACGGGCGGGTTTATTTATTATCAAAGGAGTAAAATCTTTCTGAATTTAGCGATTGTTTCACATATTTCGCTACATATGGCTCTGAGACATGGAGAACAACAAAGACAACAACCAAACAGCTACAGACTTTCATAAATGGGTGCTTGCGTAGAATAGAGGGATTAAAATGGTATGACAAGGTTACCAACGTGGAACTGATGACAAGAACTAGACAAGTGCCAGTGGAACAAGAGATGAGAAGAAGACGATGGCGTTGGATAGGACACACACTGAGGAAACCTGTTGATAGCATTACAAGGCAGTCCTTGTTCTAGAACCCCCATGGCAAGAGAGGCAGAGGTAGACCAAAAAGCACATGGAGAAGAGAGCTGGAAACAGAGATGAAAATGATAATGAGAACGCGGAAAGAACTTGAGATGATGGCACGTGACAGGAGAACTTGGCATGTGTTTGTTGAAGGCCTATGCTCCTTTGGGAGTGGAGGGTTATGAATGAATGAATGAATTACTATATATTAACTGTAATATGCTAATACTTAAATCAAACTAAAAAGGGATCGCCACTTATCTTTATTATGTCTATCAAACTGTCTGCTGTATCTCCCAAAAGTGAGTGCCACGTGGCATATTTAATAGAATTACTAAGTTATAATAATACTTTTAGCTAATAATTACCTAATTCACCTAAAACTAAATACACTAAGCTAATACTAACGATAGATAAAAAATTATTTCAACTTATCTGAAAACTTGAGTCTTCTTTCTTCTTCTTTGATCCTTAGCCGCCGACCGTCAAAGCAGTCAGTGGCCATCACGCCTAGTGGCGTCTTGTAGGGCAACAACAAATGTATTCTACCTTGCTCGGTCGGCGGCCATCCTTCGTACAGTGCCCCAACTCTGGTTCATTCTTTGCATCTCAGCCTCCACAGTCCTCCGCCAGGTTGTTTTTGGTCGGCCTCTCTTTCGTTTTCCTTCAGGGGTCCAAAGCATAGCTGTTCTTGTGATGGCATCGGGGTCTCTTCTGAGGTACATGGCCAATCCAGCTCCAGCGTCTACCAGCTATGATGGTGGGCATGTCCTCTTGCTTGCTCCGAGTAAGCAGATCTTGGTTGGTGATGGTATTCGGCCAAAAGATTCGGTGAATTTTTCTTAGGCATGTTGTGTGAAAAGAGGACAATTTCGACATTTCCTTCTCTGTAACTCTCCAGCATTCCGCACCATAGAGAAGCACAGAAAGCACACAGCTCTGATATAATCTTAATTTTGTGCTTGTGCTGTATTGAGAGGACTTCCAGATGTTGTTTAGGCTAAAAAAAGGCTGTTCTTGCCTTATTCATTCTGATGTTGATGTCTTTGCCTGCCCCGCCGTCTGGTGTTACTATGCATCCTAGGTATGTGAAGGTGTCTGTCTGTACCAGTTGCTGATTCCTTACTGATATGGGCGCAGGGTTGCTCACATTGAGCGTCATGACCTCTGACTTCTTTAAATTGATGTTCAAGCCCACATGCTGGCTAAACTTATTAAGTCTATCCGTTTTTTCCTGGATGTGTTGATCTGAATGTGCTAGTAGTGAAATGTCATCTGCATATTCCAGATCTTCCAATGTAGAAAATGTAGTCCATCTTATTCCTCTTGGACTGTCCTCTGTTGTCTGGCGCATCACTCAATCTATGACTGTTAAAAATAGAGTGGTTGATAAGGGTCATCCCTGTCGTACTCCTGTCTTCACCTCAAAGGTTAGGTTGCTCTGCCCAACACTACACGTAAAGTTGGCATAGAGGCTTTTTATGATTGACACTATGCAGCTTGGAATTCCATAAGCCCTCAGTATTTTCCATAAACTGTCCCTATGGATGCTGTCAAAAGCCTTTTCAAAATCAACGAAATTAATGTACAGCTGTCTTTGCCATTCTGAGCACTGCTCTATAATGTTCCTGAGAGTGAATATATGATCTACACATTTTCTGTTCTTTCTAAATCCTGCTTGTTCTTTCCTCAGTTTGTGGTCTACTGCTTTTGAAATTCTCTGTATAGTTATCCTGCCTAGTATTTTGCTGGGAACTGAGAGAAAAGTGATTCCTCTCCAATTATTTCAGTCTGCAAGATCTCCCTTCTTGGGCAATTTGACAATTATTCCTTTGTTCCACTCTGATGGTGTTGTCCCCGTTTTCCAGACTTGTGCAAATAGTAGTTCTAATAGTTCTGCTGCTAGCTCAGGGTCTGTCTTAAATAGCTCTGCATTTAAGTTATCATGGCCAGGAGCTTTTCCGTTCTTTAACCCTTTGATTGCTGTGATGATTTCTTCTTTTCGTGAAATGTCTGTATTTACATCTAGATCGTTTTCAGCCTCAGGAACATTCAATTGTGTCTCTGGTGGTTCCTTGTTCAGAGTTTCTCTGAAGTGCTCTGCCCATCTTGTTTCCTGTCCCTCTGCTGTCGTGACTATATTTTCTTGCGTATCTCTTACTAATGTAATATTGTTTGCACCTCGTTTTCCGCTGATGAATTTAGTTATTTTGTATACTGTGCTTTGTTCATTTCTCAGTGCTGCCTCTTGTGCCTGTCTTGCAAGATCGTCTAGGAAATTCCTTTTGTTGGCTCGGGTTTGGCGTTTAACTTCCTTGTCCAGCTGACTGTACTGTTCGCTATATAGTTGCTTTAACCTGGGGGACTTCGCTTCTGTTTTCTTTCTTTTCATTTCCTTGAAAACTTGAGTAGTTGGATGATTTTCTCCACAGTGTCTCGTCCTAAAAAGGACGTATCAGCCTTGTGTAATTTGAGTGTCGCAAAAACACGTCTTTCCGCTTCAGAAGTCGGAAGTCGAGTGGGAATAATGGTGTGTTTTTAAATCGTTCGTTCGTTCGTTTGTCTACTATTTTGCTGTTATACCGTGTTCAACCTGGAAATTAGTTATAATTGGGGTATATTGTGCATTTTGTGTTTTCAAAACGAGCGCTGATCCTTTATATACTGTGAGCGCGGGCGTATCGGAGAGCTTACTCGGCTGGGGACATCTGTCTTCTCACGAATCCATCCTTCTGAGTGACTATCTGCATGTATCCCACCAACCTTTCCTCCGTACCACTAAACACTGTCAACTGTCCCATTCTTATCCACCTACTTTTATTTTCCTTATTGGGAGCTATCATTTCATATGATTTATATCGAAATCTGCTAAGGCATGTACTTATTAGGATTTTCTAAAGTCTAAATGTGAAGACTAAGCAAAATTTTAAATTTCTTTAATACTACTCACGTCTTCGCATCTTCCTTCTGGATTTTCATTAATCAAAATATCCTCTCACACATTCGAACATATTCATCTGTATTATACACTGCATACTCTTGTAGCTTTTTAATTTTCTTTCCCGAAAATGCAATTTTCAGATCGCCATGTTTTTCTGCTCTCTGTCCTGCCCACACTTTCCCCCTAACGTATCCAATAGACGGTGCAAATCTTGGCTGTATGGCGGTACCTTCAAAGCAAAAGAAAAAAATGACACACCATGCCATACCCCTAGTCTGCGCTGCGTTTCGCCCTGCTTTCTTAAAACGAAGCAGGTGTTGACAAATTATGCTACAGTGTGTGTGTGTGTGTGTGCGTGTGTGTGTGTGCGTGTGTGTGTGTGTGTGTGTGTGTGTGTGTGTGTGTGTGTGTGTGTGTGTGTGTGTGTGTGTGTGTGTGTGTGTGTGTGTGTGTGTGTGTGTGTGTGTGTGTGTGTGTGTGTGTGTGTGTTGTACAGAGTTATAAAAATTCGAATGAGAAACTTTTTTTGTTTTGTTGTTGTTGTTTATTGTTTGTATTTGTTGTTTTTTTATATTGTTATTGTTTGTTTCTTGGAAAGGGGAGGTCACACACAAATACATTCACAGAATTTTGGTTTTAATTTACTCTGTTTGGACTGAGTGGAGGAGAAGAAGATACTATACTTAGATATCGGAAATCAGATTTTATTGTCTTGAATTTATTACACTATATGTCCTAATAACCCATCACAGATTCAACGGGACACTTTGTTTAAAAAAAATAAATAAGTAAATAAAGATTTGTAAAATAAAATGCTGTCGATTTGTCACTGCTGCCATAATGATTTGCGGCCGTGGTGCCTTTACTGTCTCTCCAGTACTTATTTGTACTTATCCGCTGGATTCCAACGCTACAGTTCAGTTCTGCAGGTGGATGTTTGGTGAATTCCCCGATGAATAAATGGCGATATTTTACGACTTTTCTTTCTCGGCTCGTTGGCAATCTATGACTTGATTAACCCAAGCAGAAAACCTGCAGTATATTTTGTGCAGGTTTGCAGTGCTGTTCTACGTACGTTTTATTTTTTTTTTTAAGTATCCCATTCAACCCTTGATGGGTTATAATTAGGACATATGGTGTACTAATTCAAGAAAATAAAGTCCAATTTCCAATACCCAAATATTTTTTTTTCTTAACCAGCGGCACTTGGGCTTTCAACCCTTCGGCCCAATGACATGTCATTGCGAGGCTGGGGAACCTGAGGACTTTCCTTCCAACCCGGTCAGGAGCTTAGCTCCTTCCCATCCACAGAGATACCCAGGCCGGCTCTACCGACGGCGCAACACGTGCATTTGCACGGGGCGGCAAGCTTTGGGGGGGGGGGGGCGGCAAAAAATCTTTTTACTTATTTTTA
This sequence comes from Oreohelix idahoensis, assembly GCA_024509875.1. NCBI lineage: Eukaryota > Metazoa > Mollusca > Gastropoda > Stylommatophora > Oreohelicidae > Oreohelix > Oreohelix idahoensis. The sequence goes on from JAMPIV010014483.1 coordinate 135,142, forward strand.
CAATCCCGCCAAAATATTCCGCTTGGGAGCATCGCTGGTGTAATGGTTACCACACTGCGCTAGCGATCATGTGTTTAAACCCGGGCGCAGGCATTTGTAAGAGTGTCATCGACCAGGATTTTGACTGAATAACCTGAACGGCCCCTGAAATAAACCCTCTGTGGATGGTGTCGCGGAGTGTTTGAAGGTTTCGTCTAGATTATTTTAAAATTCCTTACTTTTCTATTCCTTCACATTTTGTCTGTTTTCTCTAAGAAATATTTGCACCTGCGATCTGTCCTTTAGCTATTTTTCAAGTCTTCACTAATAGTTCTACCATACGATCCTAATGATAGCTTCTCCTCCTACAAAGGCAGTAAAAGGTATTTCTTTAGAGACGTCAGTACAATTTATTGGCTTGGTCGAAACCACAGTTGTTCCAAGAGTATTATTTTTCCATGTTCAGTGGTCAACTGAAGACCGCCACGATAAATTTTCCGGCATGGCTGAACGGGAGACGGGAATTAATTAACTTGGCGTGGGAATCAGGAGTTTATTGTTTTATCGACTGTTCTATGTTGGCGGTTCGAATGTTTCAAATGTTTTGGAGTGTGCATTCAAGGAAGTTACAGTGATAAATAAGTTTTTAAAACGTTTTATGGAAAGGAGTACAGTGCTTCAGCCTCCATTCATTACTAAATAATACACTTTATTGTAGGGTTTATTCATCATCATCATCTCAACCCATAACCCGTCATGGGTCGTAGGGGTGCCATGGTGGAAGCATCAGCAGACATGGTCCTCCACTGCTCTCTATTCTCAGCAATGCGTACAAGTGTGGAAAAACCGTGTCCAGCCCATTCTTTGATGTTATCAGCCCAGGATTTTCTTTGCCTTCCTCTTCTCCGTTTACCTTCGACTGTTCCCTGGAGGATCGTTTTCGAAAGGGAGTCATGACGAGTTACATGCCCAAACCAGGCAAGCTTTCGACGTTTCACTATTGACAAAAGTGGTTCTTGGTGGCCTGCATAGGTGTTTATCTTCTCTCTAACATAGACATTTGTTTTGTGCTCTTTATAGCAAATGCGCAAAATTCTTCTATAACATTTATGCTCGAAAGCCTGAATCCTTCGCTCCGTATCTGCAGTGAGTGTCCAGCCCTCACACCCATACAAGAGAATAGATAATACAAGTGATTTGTATAATTTGATCTTCAAAGGGTTTATTAAAACAGTTTTAATATTCAAATAGATATAATGTCCGATAAAAGAAAAAAACTATCAGGTGCTGAATATCGGAAACGGAAACTGGAAAAAGAACGCGATATTAAAAAACATAGCGGGGCTTTACATAAATATATAAAAACTGAAACAGCTGAGGTAGGACAGAAGAAAATAAACAAATGTGCCGAAACAAATGATTCTGAGCTCATGGCAAGTACTTCTAACTCGGACCCCAGTAACGTAGATATTACTAACAATGTCAAAAATGAGACTGATTTGACTGTTTCCAATTCCAGAGATTTAAGTGATGAGCTTAAGAGGTACACTGATCCGGCAAGATGGAGTCCTTCTTTAAGCGATACCGAAAGACTGGAAATCGTAAAAAAAGGCCTGCCAGAGAGACCAAAAAATGAGTTCGTTTTTCCGCGCAGCTCTAATGGTCGGAAATTTTCCCTAAGTTTTTACACTAGGGAGCAAAGCATTGGAGAACATATTAATCGATCATGGTTAGTGTATTCAAAAGAAAAAGATTCTGTATTTTGTTTCTGCTGTAAGTTGTTTTCCTGTAATAAAATGTCACTCACTACTGATGGCTATAATGATTGGGGTCATTTGTATGTGTATCTTAATGAACACGAAAAATCTAAAAATCACTTGGAGTCCCATACAAAGTGGATTGAATTATCGTCCAGGCTTAAATCAGTACAGACAATTGATTCAATGCAACAAGAGTTATTAAATTCAGAAGTTCGACACTGGAGGAGCATAATGGAACGCCTAATTGCTATTGTCCAGTTCTTGAGCCAACAATGCTTGCCATTTCGTGGAACATCTGATAAATTATATGACCCTAACAATGGAAATTTTTTAAAGCTTCTCGAACTGATTGCCAGATTTGATAGTGTTATGTGTGAACATTTAATGAGAGTAGCTCGTGGATTGACTCAACATTACCTTGGGAAAAACATTCAAAATGAATTAATTCCTCTTCTCTCTGGAACCATAAAAAAAGAAATAATTTCTACGGTGGAGAAAGCTAAATATTATAGCATAGTTGCAGACAGTACTCCCGATGTAAGTCATATTGAAAAATTAACACTAATTGTAAGATTTGTTAATACGAATCCAGATGATATCAACATTCATGAGCATTTTCTTGGTTTCATTGCTGTAGAAGCCACTACAGGCTCAGCGTTAACCGAATGCATTCTAAGAAAATTGTCAGACATGGATATTCCAATCGCAAACATGCGTGGCCAGGGGTATGACAATGGATCAAATATGAAAGGAAAACATTCAGGAGTTCAACAACGTATTAGGGACTTGAACCCGAGAGCTTTTTATATCCCTTGCTGTTCTCATTCTCTCAACTTGGTGGTCAATGATGCCGCGATGTCATCTAGAGAAGGGATTTTATTTTTTGAAACGGTTCAGAAATTGTATGTGTTTTTCTCAGCGTCAACACTGCGTTGGGGAATCCTTAAGAAACATATTACAACTCTAACGCCCAAGCCACTAAGTACAACTCGCTGGGAATCTAGAATCGAGGCCATTCGTCCTTTAAGATATTATATTGAGGAATTTTATGATGCATTGATAGAAATTGCTGATGACGAGTCAGTAGACAAAATGGCGAGACATGAAGCTGAAACCCTTGCCCTAAAACTCAGAGATTTTAAATTTTTATGTTGTCTGGTTATATGGCACTATGTTTTAAACGAAATTAATGTTGCTAGTAAACTGTTGCAAAGCATAAAAATGGAATTGACTAGTGCCATAACAACTTTGAGAAATGTTCTCCAGAGCCTTAAGAATCTCAGAAATGATAAATCATTTCAAAATTTTCTTGTTGATGCTACAACATTAGCTGAGAAAGTTGAAGCTGATCCTGATTTGATACCAACGTTTGAATGTACTAGAGTGCGTCGGCAGAAAAAGGAACACAACTATGAAGCAAGAGATGAACCTATTTTAGATCCCAAAACCAAATTCAAAATTGAATTTTCTTTTTTATTATTGATGTTGCAACTAATTCTATTGAAGAAAGGTTCGAGCAATTGGAACATCACAGTTCACATTTTTCCTTTTTATATAACATCCCTAAATTGAAGTCTGAGATGACAAATGAGCTCTTAAACAAATGTAGAAACCTAGAAAGCATTTTAACACATCAAGAAAATAGAGACATTGATGCCATTGAGCTATGTGATGAACTGAAAGTAGTATCCAAATTAGTACCAGAAAATACTCCACCAATTGAAGTTCTTCGTTACATTATTGAAAATAACATTGCTCCTAATGTCGCTATAGCCTTAAGAATATTACTAACTTTGCCGGTAACGGTAGCAAGTGGTGAGCGTAGTTTTTCAAAACTGAAGCTTATTAAAACTTATTTACGCTCAACAATGGCCGAAACTAGATTGGAAGGACTTGCCATGATTTCAATTGAACATGAAATCGGTCCAAAATTAGACTACGCAGAACTTATTTCTGCTTTTGCAAATATGAAAGCAAGAAAAGTGTCTTTTTAAGCAGTATATACTTCAAACCATATAAATTCAAATAATGTGAAAATAGTGCTAAAAACTATAATATGTACATACTACAGTTAAGTGTTTGTGACTCAGCAGTTCATCGTTCCACATGAAAAGAGCATGCCCTATATGTAAGTAATGTAACTACATTTATTTCATATAATTGTCTCTAATAAAGTCAATCTTTTATTTTATGATTATACAGTATTTTCATCAATTTATCAATACATTATTATTAATGGTACTATTTAAAATTAGGCTAATGGTCATGAAATTAATGTTGAAGCATGTTTAATAACATGATGGTTTCAAACATTTCAAACGTTAATTTGAGGTTGGGCTGGGGCGGCAAGGTATGGTATTGCACGGGGCGGCAAAATTCCTAGGGCCGACCCTTCTTCTTCTTCTTCTTCTTCCGTCCTTAGCCAAAGACCGACCAAGCAGTCAGAGGCCATCACGCCTTGTGGCGTCTTAAGGGCAACAGCAGATTGATTTTCTCTGTTGTAGTTTCCCATCACGCCTAGCGGCGTCTTTAGGGCAACAACAAATAGATCCATCTGCCGTTGTTTCCGTAATCGGTGTGACAAGCCAACGGGTGATCAGCCCATTGGGCAGGGCCGGCCCTGGAGATACCCAAATATAGTACCCCCCTTCCACTCAGTCCTAATACGGTAAATCAAAACAAAATTTATATGAATGTTTTTTGTGTTTGACCTCCCCTTTCCAAGAAACAAACAAACAGTAAAAATAAAAAACAAACGAATAAAAAAGAATGAAGTCTCTCATAACTGCCCTATTGTTAACAAGGTGAAAAGGGTGATAAAGCCCGAGGGATTACACCAAATTCACCAATTATCTGCCATACATGCACCCCATCTGACTACCCCTTTTCCTCACCATCTTTTGATTCTTGTACGTAGTTAGAACCACTGGCATCATAGACTTCAAGTGCGCCTTTCTATTCACAAATTTGTACGTTGAAAATAGGAACCCTCCAGACACAACTTTACTTCGAGGATATGTGGCTTGTAGCTTATCACAGTGCAAGTCAGATCGTCGTCTTTTCAGCTGTATGTGTATGATATGAATTCGGAAAGTATTTAAACTGTGTCTGAAGCGGGCTTATTTACCTATTTTCAGCCAGTCTGACTGAACCTGCGTTTTTAGTAGTTGCTGACCATTTCATCTTTGCATATTTTTTAATTTTTTGTTGCTGCGGGTTTTGCCTTCTTGTAGCGAGGCACGACTTTTTCAACCTAGACTTACGTCCTTTGGTTATATCGGAGCGCAATTTGCCATTCAAAGATAAGTGAACTCTGTTAATTGAAGTGCTGATAAACTCTAAGCCCTGAAAAGGATTACTAGCATCTACCAGCTATAAATACTTACGTTTCAAAGCAGTGTAAATGTCCATATGAAAATATTCATTTAAAAATTAATGAAAGTTTCAAACTTTTCAATCAGTGTAAACATAAATAAAACTGATTCAAATTATTTTGTGAACACTTTTCAATCAGTGGAAATGTAAATGAAAACATATTCTATCTGTATTATTAACCTTTTCCTTTAAATGTAATGTAAAGCTAAAGCTATTCTATTTAAATGTAAAGAAAGTTTTATCCCGAGAGATTAAATTTAATTCTCATCGAGGGTAAATTCTGAGATAACATGGGATGGTAGAATAGAAGGAAGGGGGCACAGTATGTGTCGGAAAACGCAATACTCAGTAGAGCGTTTCGTTCTATTCGTTTACCATAGTTATTGGTGGTACCAGCAGAAAGTACTATCTCTGGAACCAAGTGAATGTAGAAGTGGATTGACGTTGTGTGAGATGCCATCATAAGAGGGTCTTATAGACAGACGCAGGACCAACTTGGCCGTTACTCCTTGACGTTCTAGGAACGTGCGGCGCCTTTAAACTTGACAAGCTACTAGCGAGAGCAGGGTAAATAGAACCCATCAGCAGGAGCAGAAACTACTATTGGCAGCTAAGTGAAAAATATACGCTGCCAAAGCAAACTTTTCCCCATCATCTCTACTATAAATCAATGATGAAACTTTTCTTCTAAACTATTCAATTTATTTTTCAAACTGTTAAAATCTAAAGTGATTTTTAAATTTTGTTATTTGTATTGTTACAAATTTAACTTCAATGTAATCATTTTAAAGTTACTGCACGTTTGTCTCAGTCAATTTACTACACACACTCTAAACATGGCTATACCAGAATAGTAAGAATTCCACTGAGTAAATCAGGGGCTTGAACCAGCTGAAATAAATAAGTGCTTACTTCCTTCATAAAAGTTGTCGGCAGATTCTAGAATTAACGTGCTCAGCCAAAGCAGCATTGTTTACGATTATCTGAATATCTAGTGAAGACTCCCTTTGTAATAGAAGTGTCATTACCCTTCTATCTACATCTCTGCCAAGAATAATCTTGTGCGAAGGTAGATGCCTTTGAAGCTCACATTAGATACTCTTGAGTTTTGGCCAATGTTGGACCACTACTGCAAAGCAGGGGAGGCAATGCCGTCACAGTACAAGTTGAGGGTACCATCTCTGGAACAAGTGAGGGTATAAGTGGCCTGAAGTCAACGCTAGACACCATCACCATTCGGGTCTTAGAGACGAGGTATCAGCTTGGTAGTTACTCTTGTTGGAACGTGCTACAACTTTCAACCTTGACAAGTGACAAGTGTGATCCAGTCATCTATCTACAAAAAAAAAACAAATGTCAGCTGGAGTAGAACAGACAAACTCATTGGCAGCTAAGTAGAAATATAAAAGCTGCCAAGTGAACTCTTCAGTTTTTAACCCCATAACATCACTCGATGATGTATTGTTTGTTAAAGATTTATTCATTTTTACAACTGTTAAAACATAATTGATTATTAAATTTGTTACTTGTATAAAGACAAATCTAAAGTTGATTTAATCATTTTTAATGTACTACAACCGTATGTCTCAGACAATTTCTTAAACACACTTAAACAGAGCTATATAACAATAAGAGAAATTTCGCTGACTTAACTCAGCTGGGGGCTTAAACGAGCTAACGAATTATAAGAAAACCCTATCCTTCACAAAGGTTGACGGCAGATACAAGAGTTAACATTTGCTCAGCCTCCTGCAGCATTGTTCACGATTTTCTGAATATCTTGTGAACACCCTTGAGGTAGAAGCATCATTATCCTTCTACCTACAACTCTGCCAAGAGTAATCTTGTGCGAATGTAGACACTTTTGAAGACCCCACATTAGTTTTGGCCACTGTTGGAACACTTTAAAACATTCTGCACAGTAAGATTCTTCTATTCTGAAATAACCTTTTCTCAAAGTCTGAAACGTTTCTTTTTACTGGAAATGTCAATTCCCTAGATATCTTATATTTTCTTGTTGGAGTCTTGAACAGTTTATGTGCATGTCTTCCTTTCAGATTTTATCCCACGTAGTGAACCATTAATTTGTTATTATTCATTTAATTAAGCGTTTAATCTTTGATCCTACATTTATTAGATTTTTATGAGATCTACACTTCTTGGCTTCTGTGACGCATAATGGAAATAGAGCCTACAGTATCTGACAGCCTTTGCTTTCCGTTAGCGTCCTAAGATTCGCTAACAAAGTCACGCATTTCTCTGCCTGTCTGACTCACCTTTTAATCCACGCCTCTTTTTCTTGAGACGTAAACAAACAGACAAATTACCAACTTCCTCGACTTGCCAGGAAGTTAACGGGGAGCTAATCTGGTTTGTTTACCTGAGTTTCTCACGCGAGCGGATCTGTCAATCATCAGACACCAGACAGATGCACGTGGAAACATCGGACCTCGTTTGAAGTAGCCGCACGGGCTAAAACAAATTCCCCGAGAATCCAGGGAAAGATAACGCTTTGATCTCGAGAAGCGTGGAAAATATCGGAAGAAAGCCCGTTACACGGTTTAAAGCCCTGTTGTCGGTTAGCAACGGCCAACAGAAGTGACCGTAAACCTTTTATCTGGGGGAAACGTGGTTTCAGATTTCTCTGCTAGGAAACAGTGTGAAAATTAACACCCTCTAGAGATCATCATAACATGATTGTAAATAAACTGCGTCTTTCCAAAAATCTGTTTTCAGTTGTAGTACAGAATCTTTCAGAGAGTCTAAACACGTTATCTAGAACCATTGTGAATAGATGTGTTAATAGTTTCGTGCGGATTTCATTTCTGTATTTCTGGCACGACCTGATCAACGGCGACCATCGTTTTTTTTTAATTAGGCTTTATTTGATCTATATTTTTGTTCATTGTTCTATGTTGGTCTTTTCTCCATTTACTGATTGGATTAACGTTGTCTTCGTCTGGCTTACGCGTCCCCAAGTTCAGTTGTGAACAGGACCGACCACAGAGACTAACTGACATTTTAATAGTAAATTAACTGGACTATAAACACCAGAAATTATTTATGCAATTTTATCAGCCCACTGGGGTGTAAAAATATAACATTTCTCCCGACTTTTGACAGTCGTTTGTATCGGATTTATCCAGCAAGTTACGCTGTTTCAAAATCGGCACTCACCACAGAGGCAGCCGATAGGATTTACCACCATCATCAATTAACAATAATTAACAGTTTAAGCAATCAGATGTTTTCCTACTGTTTACGGTGAACACCAGATCTCAGAGAGTCTCGGTACTAACTATTCAAGGTGACATTGTTTATCCAGGAAATCAACCACCAAATTAGGCGTTCCCCTTATACAATTTAATTATTGCAAAGGAGGAACTGGGGCTTAATTCGGAAGATAATTACTCTGGACCTTATATACATATTCGTATATTTTTACGTCCAACAGATTGTTTCACCAAGAATAGGGAAAGAAGCGAGATTGTGTGGCCACGTATGACAGAGAGAGAGTGAACAATTTTCTTTAGTACAGGAAACATTGAAGCATCTGCACTCTGTTTGACTATTGGATAACGTTTTGTTATTTTTCTATATATGTAATTCTGATGTATTTGATCTTTCTCTTTTAGATATTCGATGTTGTAAAGTTTAATGATAATAAACAACAAAAGAACTAAACTTTGTGTGTTGGTCAGACCCATACCCAAATTTACAATAGTTTTTCACGTTTGTGTGTCTTGTTGTCCCATAGCTATGTATGAGTGTTAGGTAAACTTATATTTTTCAATATAGGGAGGTGCAAGATTGTCTTATACTAAATTATAGTCGTATAGATAGGCTGGACTAGAGAAACTACTCAGTCTAGAGACAGATCTTCTGCTTAAACTATCCACTCGTGAAAATCTATTTCTTACAATGACGTACTATTTCCATCCCCTATACTCAGGCGGGACCTTCATTCATTCATAACCCTCCACTCCCACAGAAGCATAGGCCTTCAACAAACACATGCCAAGTTCTCCTGTCACGTGCCATCATCTCAAGTTCTTTCCACGTTCTCCTCATCATGTTCACCTCTGTTTCCAGCTCTCTTCTCCGTGTGCTTCTTAGTCTACCTCTGCCTCTCTTGCCCTGGGGGTTCCAGAACAAGGACTGCCTTGTAATGCTATCAGCAGGTTTCCTCAGTGTGTGTCCTATCCATCGCCATCGTCTTCTTCTCACCTCTTGTTCCACTGGCACTTGTCTAGTTCTTGTCCTCAGTTCCACGTTGGTAACCTTGTCATACCATTTTAATCCCTCTATTCTACGCAAGCACCCATTTATGAAAGTCTGTATCTTTTTGGTTGTTGTCATTGTTGTTCTCCGTGTCTCAGAGCCATACAATAGGACTGACTTCACATTTGAGTTGAAGATTCTTATTTTCGTGTTGGATCCGATTTCTCTTGATCTCTATATATTAGTAGTATACAATGCGCTGTGGCGGGGCGTGACTTTTTATATAAGGAAAATATCGCGGAGCGCTGTGGCGGGGGCGTGACTTTTATGTAGAGATATATTTTAGTCGGGGTATCTGACGAGCAGCTTGCGTCCTGGTAGGTTATGTGTTACAGCGTGTGTTGGTGTGTGTTGATTATGTATGTTATACGTACATATTACAACATTTAGTTATACATTACAGACAATATTGAGACAACAGTTATATGATATATATTTACAATAGGAAGACTTTTAGACAATATTGAGACAACAGTTATACGATATTTACAATAGGTAGACAACAGTTATATAGACATGCGTAACAAAGAATTTAGTTAATATATTTTATTCTTTTAAATAATATCGAGCTAAAGCACAAATCTCAGACGCTTTTTAGGTTTCTTCTTCGTCTTCGGTTGTAGATTAGAGACATCGGTCAGGGGGTTGTCTGTGGTGGGAGCTGACGTACAAGGGTTGTTGTTAGGAAACCAACTCGGTTCTGGGGATACTGGACAACTGGAGTTGATGTAGTCGACAAACGTGTTACTGGGGCAGGTAGTAGCTCTCTGCGTCTTCGATGGTAGATTAGAGATATCGGACAGGTGGTTGTCTGTGGTGGGAGCTGACGTACAAGGGTTGGTGTTAGGAAACCAACTCGGTTCTGGGGATATTGGATGGTAACAGCTGGAGTTGATGTAGTGGTCAAACGTATTACTGGTACAAGTAGTAGTAGGATAGGTATCCGTGCGTGGTGACTGTGGTCGGTCAAATTCGGCGAGGATTTCACACTGTAAAGTCAACAAATGTTCAAACTCAGAACGAGTTAACGTAATGCCATTCTTGGTAGGAAACTTGAGGTAGGATTCACCAAAATATTTTCGCACGTGTAGTAAAGGCTGGCCTCGGTAAACACTTACAGACGCGGCCTTCAGACCACTAGCCAAAGGTTTAAGCATTTCATCACAGCTTTTGATGTAGACCCAGTTGTTGGGAACAGTGGAAATCATCTTCAACGAAGTGTAAGTATCTGTCGTTATCACACCACCGCTTCAGTAAAGTATGAACGTGAGTGTCTTGGTCTTCCAAGTATCTGTTTATATGCAGGAATACCAGTTTAATCTGGTTTCTGAAACGTAGCCAATCTTGTGCTAGCCAGGGCGTGATAAGTCGAAATATTAATCGATAGTTGACGCGTTGTCAATGTGACCAGCTTTGATGTGAATTCGCCAGGGTGTGATTAGTCGAAAAACTAATCGATAGGTGACGCGTTGTCGATGTAACCAGCTTTGATGTGAACTCGCCAGGTTTTGATTAGTCGAACAACCAATCGATAGTTGACGCGTTGTCGATGTGACAAGAACTTGCTGTGTGCTAGCGTTGTAAGTGTATGACTCATGGACGTATTGGCGTGAGGAAAAATCCGATAAAAAGGCGGGTAAAGCCTTGTAGAGGGAAAATACACACACGTGTCTATTGATCTCTGCCTTTGTCTATGAAGGAAAAACAGTCTTGTGGTGTGCTAGCCAGGGTCTGACTAATGTAAAAACTAATCGATCGTTGGCGTGTTGGCTAGCCGAAAAGGGTAGTAGGACGCGCTGCATAGTACCACCGCGTACATTGATCAAGATGAAATAAAGGGCGTAGAGGCCACAAACATTGGTAACTACATCTTGTAAATGTCTAGCATTGTAGTTAACAGATCGGGTAGAGTTTCTGGCTATAAAATTAACCAAGTCCGGGTGTCTAGGCGGTAGTCCGAAAGAATCAAAATATTCAAAAGTCCCAAGTCCATTATAATATAGAGCGACCCAGTGGTCACCGTGGCGATAGCTAGGGTCAGTGTTGATGACGAAAGCAGCCGTCTGGCTCGGATCGATACGTACAGGTAATTGGTCACGAGCTAAAACTTTAACGAGTCCAGTTCGTTTAACAAATATATCCGACAGGAGGATGGTGCGTATCTCGTCTGTATTCATCATCTAAGTGGTGTAGTCTGTCAAAACTTGGCGCGATTTCGAGATCTCCAAGATCGAGTCTTGTTCGGCGTAGACGATGACCTGTAATGGTTCGGGTGTGACCTCGGAGAATTTAAGTTCTATTGAGACAGGGCCCGACTTGGCCATCTCGAACTGGTCACCGTCTAGTAGACTGGGGGTGAGATCAAAGGCGTATAAGGCGTACCAGTTGCTCTATCACGTCGACGTAACGAAGACTGTTGGTTTTGGTAAAGTAACGCCACGTTTTTTCTTTGAGGGTTCGATTAAACCTCTCGACAATAGCTGCCTTGGTATCCTCATTTTCCGTAGTGAAGAAATGGACACCTTCGTCTTTAAGAAACTTTAAGAATGTTTTGTTGACGAACTCACTGCCTTTGTCTGTTTGAAAATTTATAGGTTTGCGACTGTTAAAAAGGGTCTTCACCGCTGCTACTAAAGCTTTCCCAGTTTTGTTTTTCAGGGGAACAGCCCAAGCGAATTTACTAAACACATCGATACACGTCACTAGATAGGAAAACCCATCGTTGAATTTTTTTAAACCCCGCAAGTCTATTAAATCAGCCTGGAACTGTTGATCGATACCACCAGCGATGATCACCCGTCGTTTAAATTTTCTACGCACCGGTTTGTGTAAGGTGTACGTATCCTAATGACCTAACCACTCTTCAATTTTTTTTACGAGTAAGTTTGGAACTACGTTGCAAGGCGCTGACTCCCCCATACGACCCGGGTCGTTTCGGCTCGTAGTAATGTTGTTTTAAAATCTTATTCACTTCTTTGGCCATGCTTCCCACTTTGGAGTCTTTTTCCTTCTTCTGAGCGAATACGAAGATGTTTCTCGCAATTTACTGGCAACCCCCTTTTTTCGATTAGTGGGTGTGACTTGTTCGGGTGGGGACTGGAGAGTTTTGTTGACAATCTCGTCTTTAAGTACAGTGGGTTGCTCGATGGGAGGTTTCGAGCTCTACTCGTTAAGTGGAGACTTAATATCCACGAGACCTAGAGGCACGTGACTGTACTGCTCTAGACGATTCAAATAACGCTGCAGTGTTCGTTGATATAGTCTAGCTTTGCCACCCAACGGCAAATCTTCTCGATCCAAGACTAGTTGCATTTGACTGTCCAATTCTCCCAAGTTATCTCTCAGAGCATCGGGGGGTCTATAAGGTTTTTGAGTCTCTAACAAACGAGGGTCCATCAAAATTATTTTCTTAGCCATCTACAAGATCCCTCTTAGCACGACTAGTAGGGGTTTTAACAACGCACTTAAAAATCCGCCAGTTTGTAAAAATTGTTTCCGTCTTTTGAGCGACAAGCGCTTCTCGGTGAGCGCTCGCAGGGTGTTTTTGTAACGACGCATACGCCTCTTCTGAGGGGTGTCAGTGTAACGTTACCTTTTAATACGTTGTGACAACATTCACAAAGTGTTCCTACAAGATCGGGTGACGCTGTTTTCATAACAGTCTTGATGACTGGTGGTTTAGCCGTACCTAGAAACTTTAACATATCAGCATGGCGTTTCACCTTTTCTCTCATTTCGTTATTTCGGTACGTATACGACTTGTTGTTCGTGGGGAAATATTAGGCTACGAAGTCTTAAAGCGTCGGGTGTTGTCTGACGAAGGTCGATTAGCAAATAACCGTGTGGGGCCGACGTCGCGTTTTTAAAACTTTCTTGGACATAGGCAGTACGACCTGGGTACATCTGTTTGGCTAGATTAATAATCTGAGATCCATTGCGTGGGTTTTTTTAAAGTACTATATAATGAGAATTCAAGCTAATGGTTCTATGTTCTTTGTTCTTGCCAAATAGATTTTGCACAAGGTACATTACACTTATATTTTTATGATGGCTCCCTTTTGTGAATAATTTAGTTACTCTATTATCCGTCTCACTCATGAGATCATCTATAACAAACAGGCGTTTCTTATCACCTGTCCACTGTTCAATGTCCGGCGGTCCTTCAATAAACGGAATACCCTCCATGGTTTGGTACAGGGGTTGCCATGCCCCATAACACCATGTAATTTCGTCAGGTACAGGTACCATCATATCTCGGCTATGTTGCAAGAAACGCTGTACAAAGACAGTTTTCCCAGAACCGGTTGGTCCTGCTATCAAAGCAGTAAAGGGATGAGGCCAGCGTGGGTCCATAGCTAACAATGATAAATTACACTTACACACAGTTATTTTATTGTATTCAACGTATTTCCAACAACGTGAGAACTACTGCGACGTGTTAAAAAACATTCACACAATGTTTCAAACCACCCAATATGAGAACCACTGCGCAGCTCTAAAAAAGTTACTCAGTCACGTGCAGTTTTTTACCGTTCATTCTTCGTCAACAACCCATAAATAACGAAAAACCAGACATGTATGTAGTATCACATGTGTTAAAGCTAGTATTTAATATCATTGTTTTACAAAACGTGACCAGGTGCGGAGAACATTGTCACAAAAGATCTAGTTTAATGTTCGAGCGTAATACAATGGTACCAAATCAATTATTCACGAAAACCTGCGAGCAATTAAACATCATTTCCTTGATGTTAAATTAGATAACGGGTGTTCCGACCATTGTGACAGCTTGTGTGGGTGAACGTTATCACTTGCACACGTGCGCACATCTGTGCTAGGCTTTTTATAAATGTCCTCCTCTGTTAACATGTAAAAAGCCATTAACTTTTTCCGACCAGAGAATAATTAATTATTCATAACCGATCTGGGCGCAATTAAAATTCGTTTCTTTGTAATGAAAATAATTGATAACGGTTTCCAAAAGTTCTGAGTACGTTGCGTGACTAACAAAGCCGCACATGAAGTTTTCGCCCGGAACAACTTGTGGACGCATGCGCGCTGCGAACGCCAAACCTTTGTCTTAATCAAGAATTGTTTTAGACCTGTCTCATTCATCCAACAACCGTCAACCAATAAAGACCTCCAGTCGTTTTGAAAAATCAGACGTTGAAACCAAGAAACATCCTTCTGAAAACGAGACCACGTCAAGATCACAACGAAACGTATGTTTCTTTTATATCTCTGTATCTTAAATATTTCTGTCTGGTTCTCTATTTAAAAAATGTATGGTTGAGTGTGTGTTTGTCTTTGTTGTTTCGCTAGGAGTATTTTCTTAACAGTCAGAGACTGGAAGAAAACTCTACACAAAGTTCTAAATGTAAACTCGGTATATGTGTGTATTCGTCTGTTTTTCCCTATAATAATATAATAATAATAGGAAGTTTTGCTTGTATTCGTTTGCTCGTTAGGAAACCTAAATTATTTTATTTTCTCGATTAAACTCAATAATATATATCTCTGTTGTTTTTATCTGTGTGTGTTTTGTTAGGATGTTAAATCCTTACACGTCATTTTTAAAATGGTTGTTTTCGATAAGTTAAGACTTAACAGACTTATTTTTTATTGTATATACACTAGGAATAAGTCTTGGTTCTGAAAAATTTCCTTAGTTTAAAACTTATCTTCGTTTCTCGCCTATTGTTAAGCAAGTGCTTGGTTCATTTTCTGCATACAGGATGACTGTTGGTGAGTCATCATCGATATTACACCACAACTTGTAATACTTTCTGATCTACAAACTAAACTCGTACGAAATCAAATTATATTTGGGTTTTGAAAAAAATTGTCCGTGATACTTACAACTTGCAACGGGTGGGTAGATCGATAAATTGATTTGTTTCCAAGTCGCCACAACACGCGCGCACGTGAGGGGTATTTCTGTACTCAGAAGCTGATACTATAAAGAACTTCTCATAGTAACTACAAATAACTAACATTTAAAAAATACATAATATAAAATTTTAAAAAGACGTGCAGCGTTTATTTCCCTATTTAACAAAGATATAAACTCGGGTGTTTGTTTCTATTCGTGTCTTTATTTTTAATTTTTTGTATTTGTCTTTGTCTACTGTCATTAGGAAACCTAAATTATTTATTTTTCTATAAAAATAAATATTTGTATATAGCTGTTCTCTTTAGAAAGTTACAATATATAGCATTTATGTATTAAAACAATGTATATATGTACTTGGCAGTGTTAAACGACATGTTCATTGTTAGTTCTTGTGTAAAATTAAAAAACCACACCTTGGTTTTGTTTCATTGTCTACTGGTGACTCATCGATTGCACCACACTTAGAAATCGAACATAATTACAGCTTGTACGAGCCTGGCTGTTTCAAATAATTACAGAACAACAGAGAAGTCGACAATCGATAGTCTTTGATCTCGCGAATTACAGAGCAATAATCATAAAACAAGAATAATTAATTAGGCCAGGTCTCTGCTATAAAAAACGAAACAATAGCAACACTCTGTTTGAGGGGACAAATGTAATTTCGCGTGTTTAATAATTCACATACGATCCTATTTCCTGATGAAAGATGGCTAGTTAGTACTTTGATCAGTGGACACCTGCACGAGTGGGAATACTTAGCAATCAATATGGGGTTAATAAAACACTTGATAACTTGGGAGAATTGTTGGAAGTTTTATCTTTCGTGAAAGTAATTACAGAGCAGGTTGTGAGTGGGGTAGCTCAATATCTTTGGTTCCACAACACGCGCGCGGGGACCTTTCTGATATGTTAAATGAGATGTAAAAGTTAATAAAACGCTATATTACAATAACTAACTAAGGAACCGACCCAGTACAAACTACTACATACAGATTAAGCGGCCAGTGAACATTAAAAAACACTAGCTTTGAGGGAGCCTCGCTAGCGTAGTGGTTACAACACTGCTCTGGCGACTGGGTGATTCAGGATCAAACCCGGGCGACGGCATTTGAGGATGTTCGTCGACCGGGAATTGGACTGGATTAACTCGAGACCTGGCGAGAACATTTGAAGGAGTGTCGTCGACCAGGGATTGGCGGCTCCTGAGCCGACCCAGCTCTAATGGGTACCTCCGAAATGGGCGAGTATCTGCTTGAATGGCGAGGGACACCTGTCTCTGCACATGAAAAGGGATATTCACGTAAAATCAATGTCAGGTTAGACATTAACAATAACCTGAGATTTCGCCTCGAGTATAAGCGGGCGTACGAAAAAAAAAAACTAGCTTTGAAAATAGTATATTTTGGATTTTAAACAATGTGTTTGTGTGTGTGTGTGTGTGTGTGTGTGTGTGTGTGTGTTTCTGTCTATAAGTCTTATTTATTATTTATATTCTCTCTCTCTTTCTCTTTCTCTCTCTCTATTTCTGTCTCTTTCTGTCTCTTTCTGTCTCTTTCTGTCTCTCTCTCTCCTCTCTCTCTCTCTCTCTCTCTCTCTCTCAGTTTGTTATATTTTTATTTATCTGTGACTAACTTCTTTTTGTTCCTGTTCTCTTCAACAGATGGAGTCAACTCAACGATATGACTGCACGAAGTGCAATCGGTTTTTCACAAGGAACCGCAACCTATCCAGGCATTATGAGACAGTGCATGCCGAACAGAGACACCCCTGCCGTGTCTGTCCTCAAGTATTTACAGACCCTGATGCGGTGAGACGACACATCGAGATCGAACATGGACCAGGCGTACCGCGTACAGACACAATGGTACAAACCACCCCAGGGGAACATAGCCTGCTGTGTGCCCGGTGCGGGAAGACTTTCGCCCGACGTGACAATCTATTGCGTCACATCAAGACCGTCCATTCTATGACTCTTTTTTCTTGTGACATTTGTGACAAAAGATTTACCCGTGGATATAGGTTGCGGGTCCATACACTACAACCCCCCACTGTCTCTGTGCAGCTTTCGACCTCAACACAGAACCCAGCAGGCACCAAAACACACCCCACAGCACCATCACCAGGCTCTTCAGCATTATCATCAGCAGGCACCAAAAGCTTTTCAAACCCCACTGCAGCATCGGTGCACAAACAGACACTACCAACAGGTACCACAACAACAACAACAGCAGCTACAACATCAGCGCCCTTCATAACATTTCCCTCCACCCTGACTCACCCACAGACATCCGGCCTCAACCTGGCGCACCAACAGACATCATCAGCAGACCCAAAGACGTTATCCTCATCTACTGCAACAACAGCGATATTATCTTCATCAGCACCCTCAGGACCCGCTACTTCTTCAATACACGACCCCATCCCATCTCATCCATCAAATGCAGGTCAGACCAAGAAAAGACCAATGTCCAGTACCCAACAAGTCCCTAATAAAAAGAGTCGCTTTTCCCCTGACCAAGACACGATAAATGACTTACCAGCTGACATTAGAGAGAAATACACTGAAAATTGGAATGCGATCAAGACACATACAAACAAACAAAAATATCTATCCACATTCACTTTTTTCCACAATAATCAAAGAATAGACTGGGCAAGTCTTTTGACACCCGTCTTTGCACAACAAACAAAACGATTCAAGATTAACTATAGTCATCACATGGTTTTGAGACACAGAGACACCCAAGAATTACGTTTCTATCATGCCTCACATAATAACGCCTGTGTTTTAGAACAACCTCACTTAGTCAACAACATAACAGATTTCAAATCTGTTGTCTCAAACTTACACGACAGCGATATTCTTACTCATGCACAAATAAACAGACCAAATACTAAATATTATGACGAAGCAATCCAAGCCACATCCTTCTATATCTATCACATTCAAGACTTTCCAATCGGTTGCTGCTTACAAGACATTCCCTCCTTCATCACAGATAATAAACATATTAACACATTACAACAGGACTTAAACTTACAACCTTACAGTGATAACTTTTGTTTTTTTTAGATGTTTAGCCGTTTTTAGGGGTGCGCGCGTTAAGAATGTTAGAAAACACACGCGCCGGCTCGTAGAACAGTGGCAAACACAGCAGGGACTAGCGTCCCTCATTGATTTCCCCGGGGTTAATTTAATTGATATTCCCGTGTTAGAAAAATGTTTCAACATAAATATTGATGTATTCGAGTTTGACGACGCGGAAAACCTGACCCCCAAAACTTAGAGGTAGCGATAGTTTTCAGGACACTTTGCGTCTTTTAATGTTTAAAAACCATTTCATGTATATAGATAATATTGATAGGGCCAACCATTCCTTTTCGTGTCCCAAATGCGGTAAATTATGGAAGATTTTTAGGGACATGGCGCGCCATGAGCAGACCTGTACCGGCGATAAGAGAAAGGAAATATTTAAGGGTGGGGTGTATACCCCGCCAGAGACCATTTGGGAATTAATCGATGCACAGGGAATAGATGTCGATACAACATTCGTCTTTCCCTATCGAGCCACCTTTGACTACGAGTGCTATTTCGACTACTCTGTAAAGCCCAGTGGTAGCGCAACTACCTACCCAGCCAGACACGTCCCCCTGTCTTGCGCGGTGGCTTCTAACGTCCCCGGTTTTGAGGAACCCGTGTGTTTTATCACAACGGGTGATCCACAAGACTTGGTGAATAGAATGTTGGATCATCTGACCCAAATTTCCGAGGCCTCTTATGAGATTTTGCGCGAGCGTTTTGATGAGGTGTACACTCAACTCGGTGATTTAGAGAGGCTCGGTAATTCAGAGGGGCTCCTTGATAGATTAGATGAGTATTTGCAGGAGCTACCAGTGTTAGGTTTCAATTCGGGAAAGTATGACGGGAATGTGATCAAGCCGTACCTCATCAAATATTTCCTTGGTCAAGATTTCAAATATTTAGTCAAGAGAAATAATAATTTTATGTGTATTGCCACTCCCGAATTACAGTTTTTAGATATCATCAACTACTTGGCCCCCGGATTTAGCTATAGCAAGTACTTAGCGGCGTATAAAGTAACAGAAACCAAAGGGTTTTTCTGTTATGAGTATATTACAGATTTAGACAAATTAAACGAAACGGCGCTACCACCCCACTCGGCTTTTTTTTCCGCCCTTAAAAACACTAATATTTCTAGTGACGAGTACGCCGAATGTCAGCGCGTTTGGACCGATAACCGCATGACCACTCTACGCGATTTCCTGACATGGTACAATAATAAAGACGTAGTCCCCTTCCTAGCGGCGTTAGAGCAACAGGTTAGTTTTTACGCGGGGTTAGGTGTAGATATGTTTAAAGATGCGATCTCGGTACCCGGTGCCACGTTAAAATATCTTTTCAAAACCCTCTCGTCAAATGTATCGTTTTCGTTATGCTCGGAGCGGGAGGCAGATTTGCACAATACGTTGCGCCAAAATATAGTTGGGGACCCTGCATTATATTTCATAGGCTCCATGACCAAGGTCAAACGTGCATTAGAGGTGGCAAAACGGCACAATGCATTAAAGGTTTTGATGCCAACGCCCTTTATTTGTGGGCAATAATGCAGAAAATGCCCACTGACTTTCCCGTTAGACGAAACAGGGAGGATGGTTTCAGGTACCACAAGCTCCATAAATACACCGTGCAGTGCCGTGACTGGTTGACGTGAGTCTCGCATCAAAACAAGGTGGTTTTGAAAACCCAGTTTAACGGCCGTGAGATGTCGTTGGGTTATAGGCACATTAGGGTAGACAGTTGGGACAAAGATTCTCGTACCGCCTACCAGTTCCATGGTTGCTTTTTCCACGGCCACCCCGACTGCCCACTAACCATCGGTCGTGACGTTAACCCAGTCAACAAAAAACCTTTGGCTGAATTGTACGAAAAGACGCTGGAGATTGGTGCCTATTTGAGGAACGATTGTGACGTCATCTTGGTCGAAATGGGGGAGTGCGAGTGGCAGGAATTGAAGGAAACCGATCGATCAATCGGTCGCTTTCTGAGCGCCACCTTCCCTACCCGGAAACCATCTTATACCAAATGTCGGTACCCGCTAACAGAAGAAAATATTCTCGCCTCTGTGCTAGACGAAACCTTGTTTGGTTTGGTCGAGTGTGACATTCATGTCCCCGACTCCCTAAAGGAACATTTCTCGGAAATGACACCCATTTTCAAAAATGTCGACGTTACGAGAGATGATATTGGGTCTTTCATGCGGGAATACACCGAAAAGCATAAACTCCTGACTACTCCCAGAAGAAGAATGATCGGCAGTTAGATGGGCAAAAAGATTCTGTTGGCAACACCTCTGCTTCGATGGTACCTGACCAAAGGTTTAAAAGTCACCTGTATTTACCAGGTAATTGAATATACACCTGTGACGTGTTTTAAACAGTTTGGGGACACTGTTTCGAACGCGCGTCGACTAGGTGATAGAGATGATGTCTACGCGATAACTAGCGAGACCATGAAACTGTTGGGTAACGCCGCCTATGGTAAAACGTTGACCAATAAGGCGAAGCATGTAGAGGTTTCATACACGACGGGAGAGGGTACGTCTAAATTAATAAACTGCCCCCGGTTTAGGAAAATGACTCTAGTGGCGGACGAGATTTTTGAAGTAGAGATGGCTAAAAAGACAATTAGTTGGGACCTACCCGCGCAGATAGGATTTTTCGTGTACCAATACGCTAAATTGAGAATGTTAGAATTTTATTATGACTGTCTAGATAAATTTGTAGATAGGACAGACTTTCAGTTGTGTGAGACAGACACAGACAGCCTTTACTTGGTCCTTAGTTCAGACAAATTAGCGGACGTTGTTAAGCCCTGTGTGCGACAAGAATTTTATAGTACCTACCACCAGTGGTTCCCCGCCGAAGTATGTCCCGACCACAAATCCGTTTTCGTCGCTAGCGAGGGTAAAACGCGCGCCGTTTGTCAGAAATGCCGCGAACAAAAATTATACGACAAACGGACCCCGGGCCTTTTCAAATTAGAGTACGAAGGGAGAGGGATGATTTCCCTCTGTAGCAAGACTTATCACTGTTTTGGTGAGTATGACAAGACCACAACAAAGGGCTTGAACAAACACCACAACAAAGTAGACAAAAATACATTCTTAGACGTCCTCAATACACAACAAGCACAGGGTGGGAAAAATGTCGGGTTCTGAACACACAAATCCGCCGTATACACATACGAGCAACACCGCAATGCCCTGTCTTATTTCTACATCAAGAGACAGATGCATCCCGACAACGTCACCACATCACCCCTCAACATCTAAACTCTCTGTACACAATACAACAAAAAACCCAATACATAAACAACCTACACAAAAATCTCTCTTCCACAATACAACACAAACCCAATACAATACACTCTCTGTCCTATTTTTACGACAATGACGACAATGTGACGACACATGTCCCTCAAGGTCTGGTCTGCAGCTGTACCCCGGTGCTTTATGTAAATATTGTATAAAGAATACACCAAATCTGTGATCATCTTTGAAAACACACTGTCTTTCCAATATAATAGCCCTATATGTTATTTGATAAAAAATTACTGCACAATGTATATTCATATGTGTTATTTATCAATTGTACAATGTAAATGTATGATAATGTTATTTTTGAAAAAATTGTATACGAATCTTACCAATATATAAAGATTGTTATTTAAAAGAATAAAATATATTAACTAAATTCTTTGTTACCCATGTCTATATAACTGTTGTCTACCTGTTGTAAATATATTGTCTAAATATAGCGTCTTCCTATTCTAAATATATATCGTATAACTGTTGCCTCAATATATGTCTAAATATATCGTCTTCCTATTGTCTAAATATATCGTCTTTCTATTGTATGTCTAAATATATCGTATAACTGTTGTCTCAATATTGTCTGTAATGTATAACTAAATGTTGTAATATGTACGTATAACATACATAATCAACACACACCAACACACGCTGTAACACATAACCTACCAGGACGCAAGCTGCTCGTCAGATACCCCGACTAAAATATATCTCTATATAAAAGTCACGCGCCTCCTGCGCTCCTGCAGATTTTTTCCTTATATAAAAAGTCATGCCCCTGCAGCGCTCCTGCAGATTTTTTTCTTATATAAAAAGTCATGCCCCTGCAGAATGATACCTGTTTCCTCCCTACTATACTACTTATATTTCCCAATGCAATGAAAGCTCCTCTTGATTTTTGTATTCTTAGTTTGATATCACTGTCTGTCCCTCCAACTTTGTCTATATTGCTGCCAAGATATGTGTACGATTCTACATCTTGTATTGGTGTTTCTTCAAGTTTTTCTTCCCTGTTATCATTACCTGCATTTATTCTCATTATTTTTGTCTTTTCCCTGTTTATTTTCAGACCCAATTGCTGTGACCTCTCATCGAGTGTTTTCAATTTGTCCTGCATCTGATTACGGTTATGGGACAGAAGAGCCAAGTCATCAGAAAAATCCAGATCATCCAACTGCTTAGTCAGAGTCCACTGGATTCCATTTCTGTTGTGTGTTGTCGGTGATCTCATAACCCAGTCTATTGCTAGTAAGAAAATAAATGGAGACAAGAGGCATCCCCGTCGCACTCCTGTTCTTATCCCAAATGGTTCTGTAAGCTGTCCTTCATGAAAAGCTCTGCATGTCATGTCTTCATATGTTTTCTTTATTAAATTAATGATCTTCAAGGGAACTCCATAATGCCTCATCAATTTCCAAAGTGATTCTCTGTCTACACTGTCAAATGCCTTTTCGTAGTCCACAAATCCGATGTATAGTGCTGAATTCCATTTAAGACTTTATTCAACTATTATTCTCAAAGTGGCTATCTTGTCTGTACATGACCTTAAATACCTCTAAAACCTATCTAAGCACGACAGCTTCCTTATCTGCCTTTTCATGTCCCTGTATGCCAACTCTACAAGTCTTGCAGAAATTATGTGAGGACAGCAAACCATAAGTCGGAAGAGTTCAGGACCACCACTGGTGTAAGACAGGGTGATATCCTATCACCTTACCTCTTCATACTCCTTATGGACGATGTCATCAAGGCATGTAAGGAGAGAACAAGAAAGTATTCAGTGGGGTACTGGAAGATGAGACAGGTCTATATTTCGGAGCTGGCATTTGCTGATTATGTTGCCCTGATTGCTAAATCAGAGGCACATCTCCAATCCAACTTGCAAGTCTGGAAGGAAGAGCTGGAGAAGAGAGGGATGGTCATAAGCAGCTCTAAAACAAAATCCATGGTGATATCACGAGAAGAAAGAAAACATCAGATTAAGCTGGGAGAACAGGTCCTGGAGCAGGTCGACCACTTTAAATACCTCGGAGCTATTATAGACCGAAAGGGAGGCATCAAAGAAGAGTTGGCCACTCGAAAAGCAGCAGCTGGAAGACTTTTTCAGGCCATAAATCGAGGATTCCTCAGCAAGAGAGAGGTTGGTAAGAAAACGAAGATGGCTGTATACCGCTCCACCTATGTCCCAGTCTTGACATACGGATGCGAGTCATGGGCAATGACTACAACCCATAAAAGCCAGATCCAAACCTCAGAAATGAGGTATCTGAGGAAGGTGGTTGAAGTAACAAGAAGAGACATGGTACGCAACCAGACGATACGTCAAGGCCTTAAATCCTACCCCCTGCAGACCCAAGTAGAACAGTCCCAATTAAGATGGTTTGGCCATGTCTGCAGAATGGGAGAAGATCGGATACCACGACAAGCATGGAAAACAAAGAGCCAAGGATCCAGACCCCGAGGACGACCCAGAGTCCGCTGGGAGGACAACATTAGATAATCTTTGAAGGATCGAGGACTAGAATGGAACCAGGCCAGGAGGAAGACAGCCGATAGGATAGTCTGGCGCTCTCTCTTCCAAACCTCTACACCTCACGGTAGAAGGGGAACGACTAAGTAAGTAAGTAAGTAAGTATGCCAACTCCTGAAGTTACCTAAGGTATTTTCTTTGTAACGTACGCCCGCTATTACTCGAGGCGAAATCTCTGGTTAATATGTCTAACCTGAGACTGATTTCACGTGAGTATCCCTTTTTTCCCTATACAATGACAGATGTCCTCTCGCCATCCAGACAGATACTCGCCGATTTCGGAGGTACCCATTAGAGCTGGGTCGGCTCAGGAAACGTTCAGGTTATTCCAGTCCCTGGTCAACAACTCCGCTTCAAATGTCTTCGCCAGAGCTCGAACCTGGATCACCCGATCGCCAGCGCAGTGTGGTAACCATTACATCTGCGCGGCGCTCATCCTTATATGATCGCCAGCTATGCACAATGCTATAGTAGGTAGATTTGGATGTGAACCCCTGTCTGTGAGGATAATTACGCCCTCATTGACTCTTGAAATCATCCACACACTTCCAGGAATTCCCCCTGTGGTGAAACATGTTGAGAACCCAGCACTGCACACTAAGCTCGGATGAGTCGCTTGAGCCCCAGACATAACTCTGACTTTTACTTGGTTGCCTGCATGCAGGAGGATTTCACTATTGACCCCATGATAGGCAAGAGGAGCTGAATTTTCATAAGCTATTAAAGCTGAACATCCTCTAGAGTATAAGTATGCAGTAGCCAGAAATATCTCCCTCGCTATATCAGGTCTACTGCATTCTCATAAGTATCTTATCGCTTGAATTGTTGATAGTGAGTCTGTTAAAACTGTTAGTTTCTGGGGATGGTTATAATTAGAGAAGATTTCTAGTGCTTTTAGTATTGCCATCATCTCTGCAGTGAAAATGGATGTATTTGCTGTGATACTTTATCCTTTTGCCATTTTCCACAGATTATATATTGCTATTCATAATTTCCATTATCTCTTGGATCCATCTGTGTTTACTGTAATGATGTAATTTCATATTTGTTGTATATATTTATTTGGCTGTGTTTTTATTTTATTTTATATTTTCGGTATTATTTACAAACAGCTCCCGGAATAGTCGATCGTTGAGAGCAGGACCTTTAATTTTATTCACTGCAGTAAATATTAATCAATATCCGTTAGTTCCCCAAGGAAAAAAGACCTTCAACAAACACAAGTCCTCCTGTCCCGTGCCATCCGCTCGTTCTGTCCACGTTTTCCTCATAATTTTCACCTCTGTATCCAGTTCTCTTCTCCATATGTTTTGTGGTCTACCGCTGCCTCTCTTTCCCTGTGAATTCCAGAACAACGAATGCCTTGCAATGCTATCAATAGGTTTCCTCAATGTGTGTCCTTTCCATCGCCAGCGTCTTCCTCTCAACTCTTGTTCCACTGGCACTTGTCTGGTTCTTGTCATCAGTTTCACATTTGTGACTTTGTCATACCATTTCAGTCGTTCTATTCTACGCAAGCACCCGTTTATAAAAGTCTGTAGCTTTTTGATTGTTGTTGTTGTTGCTGTCCATGTCTCAGAGCCATACAATAGGACTTTGACATTTGAGTTGAAGATTCTTATTTTCGTGTTGGACTTGACTTCTCTTGTTCTCCATATGTAATGAAAGCTCCTCTTGCTTTTTGTATTCATATTTTTATATCACTGTTTGTCCCTCCAACTTTGTCTGTATTACTGCCAAGATATATGTACGATTCTACATCTTTTAGTGATGTTTCTTTAAGTTCAACCTTGTTATCATTTCTTGCATTTATTCTCATAATCTTTGTCATTTCCCTGTGTATTTTCAGGGCTAGATCTCAGGTAGATGACTCATATGAACCTGTAAACAATGATAGACATGTGGATAGTCCTTGTTTATGGAACTCACACGTCCTAGTGTGTATGATATGAGTGTGTCTCAGATGTTTGCATGTATGTGAATGATACATGGCTTAGTATGATTTAGCAATAGCGAGACAAAACAGGTGTCTAACTGCAGAACATTTTCTCAAATAATATAATACATGGCTAAACAAAATACATGTTACACTGATGTATGATGTTGCCTTTCACATATGGAATGCCAAGTCAGCTCTGAAAAGTGAAGTACTTTATAGCAGGACTTTTGACAGGACTCTGCTGAGTCACTTGGTTATATTGTCGGTTTCCATCTTCAGCAATCATACCAGTAAATACAAACATTCTGCATGGTACATTCATATCCCAACGATGTAGATCAACTAACTAAAATCCTGAAATAAACAGTGATATTAAGTTCACAAATATATCCAGTAATTCTACATACCCTCTAGGATAGAGGTTAAGCACAGATTAGACTTGAATTAGTGAAGTAAATCTACATGGCAAACATACAGCAAAGTATACGCCTTGGCAGCTCTCTTCTTCTGTCTATCTCTCTGACCTGTTTTGTGTTAGTGGGCGGTTTGAAAACAGCGCTGCGTCATTTTATAGGTTAGCCGCGTACGTATAGGAAAACAAGGTCGATTGATTAGTATCAACTTCCTTGGTTTACGTAGTGCCGAGTGAATATGTGTAAGTTACCATCCAAACCTACACTCCGTACAACTACACACGTCTATCCCTAGCCCTATGATATACCGTCTTTCAATTCCCTGACTGTGAGCTTCCTTTCCATATACATTTACTTGAAATTGGTTAGGATACATAATATTTACAGAATTTTAAAGTCTATCGACTTGGTAGTTTCCGATGTGCTGGCTCAGTCAAACTCAATTTTCTCCACAAATAATACTTCCATCCACTATTCCTTTGAATTGCATATTCCTGGCTTTCATCATCTCAACCAGTAACCCGTCATGGGTCGTAGGGGTGCCATGGTGGAAGCATCAGCAGACAGGGTCCTCCACTGCTCTCTGTCCTCAGCAATGCGTACAAGTGTGGAAAAACCGTGTCCTGCCCATTCTTTCATGTTATCAGCCCAGGATTTTCTTTGCCTTCCTCTTCTCCGTTTACCTTCGACTGTTCCCTGGAGGATCGTTTTCGAAAGGGAGTCATGACGAGTTACATGCCCAAACCACGCAAGCTTTCGACGTTTCACTACTGACAAAAGTGGTTCTTGGTGGCCTGCATAGGTGTTTATCTTCTCTCTAACATAGACATTTGTTTTGTGCTCTTTATAGCAAATGCGCAAAATTCTTCTATAACATTGATGCTCGATAGCCTGAATCCTTCGCTCCGTATCTGCAGTGAGTGTCCAGCTCTCACACCCATATAAGAGAGTAGATAATACAAGTGATTTGTATAATTTTGATCTTCACAGGAAAACTGATGTTACTTTTCCAGATCACATTCAGTCTTGTCATGGCAGCTGAGGCCATCTCAAGTCTTGTCTTGATTTCTTTACTTGATCTTCCATCACTACATATAGTGGACTCGAGATATTTAAAGGTGTTAACTTCTTCTAACGTTTGCCCATTTAACGTAATGTTGGTCGGAACATGTTTCTTATGGCTATTCACCAATATCTTGCTTTTTTTCTATATTAATTTCCATCCCATATGTTCTTGTTACTTTCTCCAGTCTAGAGGTAAAGTCTTGAAGTTCTGATTCTGATCCAGCTATCAGATCGATATCATCAGCAAAACGTAGATTGCAAAGAGGTCGGCCTCCAATCGATATGGTTGTTTTATAATCATAGAGAGCCTCCTGCATAATATGTTCTAGATATATATTAAAGAGCACTGGGGACAGGATACATCCCTGGCGAACTCCTACAGTTGTTTTGAAAAATTCTCCAATGTCATTGCTTGCAAAAACAGCACTGCTTTATCCTTCGAAAAACAAACTAACTTCTATCACGTTTCGATAATGCATGTGCCTATACCAAATATAAATCCGTCCAGAATTTCGTACACTGCTGTCGCAATGTTAAAAAAGGCCATGGCATTATCGATCGGCTTTTGCAGTCTCCTGCGTTTTGAGTGGATGACCTCATTCCACCGTCTTTTCATACCACAACAAGCCTAGTGTTTTTTTTTTTCATTCATTAAGTAAGCATGTGTATACAAATCATGCGACAGCAAGAAGCAAAGAATGGATTCATCCAGCTGGAATGCAAATTGTGTTGTTTATAACATGCTGCACAATTTATCTTCCACATTTTCAGCCATTTATGCATGTGTATTTTTGCACTAAATTGTGGCTGAGAGGAATTGCCTTAAGTATATCGTGTGATGACTTATGAAGCAGTACTCAGAACTTCCCTAGTGGGAAGAGTTCTTAATCAATTGTGTGTGACTTAGAAATCAACAGTGAAAAGATGTATGTTGTACGCAAACCAGCAGTGTTTTGTTGCCAAGCATTGCTAAATATGCTTGACAATGTTGATCGCTTTTCTAATTTGTCACGAACTGATTAAATAAAAGGTTACATTTTTGGCTATCTTGTCATGATGTGCAGTCTTTAAATTTTCAAGCAGCCTGGAAGGCGTCATTAGAAAAGAAAGAACTTTTCACGTGTTAGGCACAATGGCAGGTACGGGTCTGTTTGGTGCTGCTAATAGATATATACTTCAGATATTCCATTTTTTATTGTATGCATTTCTCTTTAATTTTTTTTTTTTTCTTTTTTGCTTCTGTCATTTCTATTCTGAAAGAAAGAGTGTAATGCTAAAATTTTAGTGCAATAATGTTGGAGTGAGTGTGTATGCATCTGTGGCAAGAGGAGGTGCTCTTATTCAGCTTAGCACAAGCGAACACATATACCATTTATCTAATTTGGCTAGAGTTTCAGAATGTGATCGTATATGGTTCAGAATTATTGAATCACACACACACACACACACACACCCAGTTCTGTCTGAATGCACATTCTTTCTCTCTTACTCAAATGTTAACTCAATGGCGAACGATGAATCATATATATATAGCTTGTTTCGTTGCATAACGATAAATCCACATTTTTTATACAGATTATTCATGTCATAGAAAATAAATCAGGTATCAACGTCGGGAGCACTAAAACGGACTAGCTCCAGCGATCAAATCTTCATATCCCAATTTTCAAAATGTTTGTTTCCTCCAAATGCTTTCATAGTGCATTATTTTGTATTTGTATGCTTCTTCGATAATCCAACCATCAAAGTTTATAACTTAAAAATATTCATTAATAGAATCATTGATTCTTCTTCACAATGAAAACAATAAAATGACTGTCACGTAGGGTTTATATTCATTTAACTTCCTACATCTTCTTCCTATTCTTTCACATAAACTCTCTCTTTTAATATCTCTGTACTTTTTTTTTTCCTGTGTATTTTTCATCCATTCGTTTTGCGAATATTATTCTCATATAATTTGCAAACTTTACCTTTTTCCTTTCTCTAAAACTGAGAATCGCGCTAGGACGATATTACGTAGATGTCAGGGCTGCAGGGCGTCAGAAGGCGTGATAAGTCGGTTCGCTGAACATAGGACGTAGCAAATCGTCTACATTCTCACCGAGCGCGCGAGCTTCTTCTCGGCATTAGTCCCGGTGAGGTGTGATACTTTACATCTGCACCGGTCAGTATCCAGACATCTGTCTGGAAAATCCCAAACTGACACGGCGCTCACTTGGGCAATGGAGTCAGGCTGTCTGGGATTTGAAACTGACACGCGTACATCGTGGTCAGTAGGTGACAGTTACGACACGCGTTAAGCGGACGTAAATGTTGGGAGTAGGGGAGATAATTTCGCTTGGCGAAATAGTTTGGGCCCTTTGTCTGATTTTAAGATATTGGCCAAGTTTGAAACTTTAATTTCATTCTCGCTCATAGACTCCACAGTAGATAGGTCGCTCGAAAACAGAATAGCTGTTAGCGAAGATCTCAGTTTGTTTCGGCAATTTGTCGAACTTCTAGACTTCCAGAAATATTTTCAGCATTTTTATTCTTAAGTTGTGCGACTACCTGTAATTCTGTGGTTGAGGTAATTAATATGATAGATATATAGATTTTGTGAGTGTTAAAGTGTTAAATCGCTTAATTCATTTTTAACCTATTTCTTTAGCGCAGAAGAGAGATAAAGTGGTAGGCTATTATATTTTCTAGGGAAGCATTCAGTGGAAAGCAGTAGAAAATTTAATTTCTAGCTTATAACGGCAATTGTAGCTATTTATGAATTTAATTTAACTGCTAATACTCAGTCGAGTGTATTTTTCTAAACTAACGTATAAACTCTAGAATCGAGCCTCATGAATGATGACGGGATACGCACGTGTTCCTAAATTCATGAGGATTGCTGATTTTTAATTATAACTTACGTCACGGGAAGTTTAAATGATAAGCAAAGCTCTCTGCTTGCAAGTTTAAATGTAAGTTATAACCAGTTCAGATTCTGTTTATTATATTATATGTGTTATTTTTCCTCCACACAGTGAAAGTTTTGGGGTGACCCTAACTTTACCAGCACCTAGTAGTAGTTTCCATACTTGTGAAGAAATAGACAGTCCTTATTTTGAACCACGTGGGTTTTCTCAAGTAACACTGATCTGACGGTGCAAGTTAGACAGAAATACTAATATCCCTATAACGGGTTTTCAAAGACTGTAATGATAAATACTGGACCTTGGAGCCAGCACTTAATTTCTTCTAGAAACTCTATATAATTTGCTGCCTGGTGGCGTGAATATTAACAATCATTTCCCGACTAGATTATATCTTGTGGACAAATCTGTGGTGTGACTAAAGTGAATCCTATACTGAGGGAAGGCACCGACCTGACATTCATCATTTTTTAGAAACCTACGCTGACACCCTGTTGCTGTCCTATTTGTTTTTTTCAATCTGCATAATTTGTTGCTAAGGCTAGAGTTCTTGTGTTTTTGTCTTAGGTTAAATCAGATTTTTTTCAAACTCTGTGCATATAATTACGAGATAAAACAAAGAAAAACTCTTAGACTCAAACCCTATGTATCTGTGACTCTGGCGCCATCATCTGTTCTCTTAACGGGGCCGGGCTAAACCTAGAGTTAACACTATAACGGGGCTATCATCCTTGCAACATTTCCTTGATTTTTTATGACTATGTGTATATGTATTTTCCTTGATGTACTTTCTTTGATGTTGTGAGCCGATTTTTCCTGATATTAAATCGCTCTTGAACTAAATAATCGTGTTTGGTCAGCTCGTTCTAGATAATATATATATCATTGTTATAGTTTTCCCACGTCTGTGTGTTTACCTGTCGTCACGTGTATGTGCGTGCCTGTGAGTGATAGAAATATACGTAATATGTATATTGGTGTAGTCTGTCTGACGCTGTAACAACTGTTGTAGAAGATAGGTGAGAGAGAGAAGAATTCTTTTCGCTTTCAGAGACAGCCACTATATCAAATCTATCATCTCACGTGTGTGGAAATTCTATTACCTTTCACTAACTCTCACTGAGTCTATCACCTATTCAAACCTATTCAGAAGGGACCAAACCTAGTCTTAATTCTCCTATCGGAAATCTACGACAAATGAGGGCTCGTTTCCGGTCTTTGAACTTAGAATAGGAAGACGAGTACGACAAACGTGGACTCGTCTATCTGGATTTTGTATTTAAGATTCTGTATTCTGATATAGAGTAAGAGTGTGATGTCTTGTGAGTTGTTATATCTTTAAAAAAAAAATTACCCCCTAGACTAGCGATCTGTTTACGGGCGTGCTGACCACACAAACTAATAAGTTTTTTTTTCCACAGCATCTTTGAATAATATACATTTTGGTTACAGGTTGATTTTGTCGGGATATATGTTAACTGCTGATTGTAATACTAAATGCTGGTAAAGTGGTGAGTGTATAACATTCACTGGGTACTGAGGCAGAACGGCGTTTGAACTAAGTTAAGGAGTGTGTTTCGGACTTTTTGTCCAGATTAATTCCCTCCCTTACCCGATCTGACTTCAGGGGCGAACTTGTAGTGGATTTTTAAAAATTAAGGGATTATTTTTCTCTTTAATTTTTGCAATATTCTTTTGCTTTTCCACTGTAGCAACTTATATTTTCAGTTGTAATCTTAACTACCATTTATTTGGCGTAGTCGTGTTTTGCATTGAGTGCTTTATTGCCGATAATAGCAGCGATAGTTAGATTTTATTTTGGAGGAGGTATCCCAGGGTTAAGGATATCATCTTTTGATTTTTGGAATTTTTTTCTCGTAAGTGGTAGGAACCAGGTTATTCTTTTTCCTATTTTCTATCTCCACGTGTCTCAGTCACTGACATAATATGGCCGAGAGGGCAAAGCTTAGACAACTTCTCAGGGACGAAGCGAGAGAGGAGGGACTGGAAGGAGAGGAAGCGAAAGCTTTTGTCAGAGACGAACTGGAGAGATATGATGCGGAGAGGAAAGCAGCTGAAGCTTTACAGCAGAAGAAGATTGAGGAGGAAATGGAAATTCGCAGGATGCAGCATGAGGAAAAGGAGAAGGAGAGACAGCACGAGAAGGAGAGGGAGGAGAGACAGCAGGAGAAGGAGAGGGAACAGAGACAGCACGAGTTGGCGCTTAAAACTCTAGAGTTCCAAAGTCGTGGTGCTGCCTCTACCTCCAGCAATGGAGAGTCTTCTCCTCATTCTTCCTTAACTGACCCTGCTAACACTCAATCTCTTCAACTAAATGCTATGTCTTTCACCCTTGAGTCTTTCCCTTGTCCAAATGAGAAGATTGACACATGGTTAGAAAAATTTGAGAAAATTGCAACTCTGTACGGGTTAGAGAGGTCGCGTTGGAATATGAAACTTTCCCAGGCCCTAAAAGGTTCTGCTTATGATGTTTATTCTAAGCTGGAAAGTAGCCAACAAGACGACTACGATGTGTTGAAGAAAGCGTTACTGGAGCGCTTTGAAATGAACGCTCGCAAGTTTTTGCAACTGTTTCGCAACAGCCGGAAAGAGAATTCTGAAACTTTTCACCAGTTCTCATCTCGTCTTAAGGGATATCTAACAAAGTGCCTTGAGCTTTCGCAGCTCCCCTCTACCTATGAAGGTCTTGAGGAACTTGTTCTAACTGAACAAATAAAGAACACTTTGTCTGCTGATACCCGGAGATTTCTCGCTGAGCAGGGGGCAGAAAAACTTGAAGACATTTTGGAAAAGTCTGAGCGTTATCACAATGCGCTGGCTGAACTACCGGCCACAAAGCGGAAACCGACAGAGGAGCATTTTCGAAAACATAACCTAGAGCAATCTTCTCAGGCTTCTAACCAAAACAACCACAGAGAAACTGGACCTCAAAACCCCCCTCCTGAAAAATCCAAGTTCTACAAGAACAAGTACCCCAACCACCCCAAACAGTCTGATCAACCCGACCGCCCTACATGGCAGCGTAGCCAGAAAGGACAAGGTGGCAAAGGGAGAACCCCTGAGCACGGGACATATGATCAGACCGAGCACACCGAGCCGAAACGCATCGGATGCTTATTGACAGTCTCGCAAGGCGGAATTATTGACAGTGATTCCCAACCTGTTGGGGATAGACCCTCAACGCGAGGTTCTGTTACTTTGAACGGTTCTCAAACTTCTTGCTTATTTGACACGGGGCTTTCTTACGATTGCATTGTTGCCAGAAACCTGGTTAAACCCGGTCAAGAGACAGGAGAGACCGTCAAACTTTGTGGAGTTCGTAAGAGTGATGCACCTACAGCGCTTCCCATCGCATTGGTGGAGATACACTCTGACTTTGTCAGAGGTGTGATCAAAGCGGCTGTTATGGATGATCCCATCTACCCAGTCATACTTGGCGGGAGATACGTGTGTATTGGGAAACCGGAAGAGCCGATTGTGGCAGCAGTAACTACAAGAGGGCAAACCAAGAAGGAACGGGAGCCTGCGCCTAATTTGTTACCTATGGAACTTAAAGAAGCGCAATACAAGGACCCTACTTTGGCACCCTGCTTTAGGAAACTGCCCATGGCTAAGGAACCCAAACAGCACGGGGACATTTTTTCTGAGGATGGCGTACTTTATCGGAGAACGGGCAAGCCTGACCAAGGTTACAACCAGCTCCTAGTACCGAAACAGTACAGAAGCCAAATCCTAGAAATGGGGCACTCTCTTCCCTTTAGCGGACATATGGGACAGAACGCCACAAACCAACGTATAACCACTCATTATTGGTGGCCAGGAGTAAATACTGATATTATCAGATATGTCAAATCCTGTGCCCAGTGCCAACGTGTGCCACCCAAGCAACGGGCACCCCCAGTTTCTTTGGGTGAAATGCCAATAATGGGAACACCATTCGAACGGGTTGTGATCGACATTTTAGGGCCTTTCGAAAGGACTAAAAGAAGGAACAGGTTCATCCTGACCTTAGTCGATACATGCACTTTATGGGCAGAAGCTATCCCGCTAACATGCGCAGATGCCAAGCATGTCGCAGAAGCCCTCGTGCAGATTTTCACTCGGTTGGGATTCCCTCAGCAAGTGTTGACGGATAATGGATCTCCATACCGAAACCTGTTGATGGATGAGATCGTTAAGATCTTGAGGACCCAACACATCCACACTAAGCCATATACTCCGGCGGGAAATGGGCTCGTGGAACGTGCTAATGGAAACCTCACCATGATGCTAAGTAAGCTGGCACAAGTGAAACCTGAAGATTGGGATCTCTGTATTCCTGCAGCATTATTTGGCTACAGAGAATCTCCTCATACTTCCACAGGATTTCCGCCAGCTACACTCTTATTCGGCAGACCCATTAAGGGCCCGCTTGAAGCCTTACTTCAGTCTCTGACAGACGAGAAGGCTGATGAGACAGTTGTCTCAGCCAGTAAATATGTGTCGGTTTTAAAGGAAAGGTTGAAACTAGGGTGGGACCTAGCAACGACTAACTTTAAGCGAGCTCGCACAAAGCACGCTAACCGATACAGGAAAGTCGCGGAAGAGAGAGAACTGGAAGCAGGAGAGAAAGTTTTGGTGTTGCTCCCTACCGAGAACAACCAACTGAAGATCGGATGGCAAGGGCCGTTTACCGTCCTGAAAAAGATTTCTAAGGCTAACTACCAGATCTCTATTGAAGGAAAGGAGAAGGTTTTCCATTTAAATCTCTTAAAGAGATACTTGGAAAAACCAGTGCCAACCTCCGACCATCTCCTGACGATCGCCAAAACTGACGAAGATGACGATAGTGGCAGGGATATTCCACCGCTATCACAGGAAATCTTTCAAAAATGTCAGAAGCGGCGACGCTCTTTCAAGCGCGCATATGAGACATTCCAGGGGAAGGAAACTTTGAGGAGTGGACTTGAGTAGGAATTGGACAGAGATGGAGGGGGAGATGGAGAGGGAAGAAGACAGACACCCCGAAGCTACGGTTATAGGAAATTAAACTCCATAACGTAGACATGGAGTGCTTCCATATCTTAAAGGGGGGAGGCTCTGTCACGTAGGGTTTATATTCATTTAATTTCCTACATCTTCTTCCTATTCTTTCACATAAACTCTCTCTTTTATTATCTCTGTATTTTTTTTTCCTGTATATTTTTCATCCATTCGTTTTGCGAATATTATTTTCATATAATTCGCAAACTTTACCTTTTTCCTTTCTCTAAAACTGAGAATCGCGCTAGGACGATATTACGTAGATGTCAGGGCTGCAGGGCGTCAGAAGGCGTGATAAGTCGGTTCGCTGAACATAGGACGTAGCAAATCGTCTACATTCTCACCGAGCGCGCGAGCTTCTTCTCGGCATTAGTCCCGGTGAGGTGTGATACTTTACATCTGCACCGGTCAGTATCCAGACATCTGTCTGGAAAATCCCAAACTGACACGGCGCTCACTTGGGCAATGGAGTCAGGCTGTCTGGGATTTGAAACTGACACGCGTACATCGTGGTCAGTAGGTGACAGTTACGACACGCGTTAAGCGGACGTAAATGTTGGGAGTAGGGGAGATAATTTCGCGTGGC
Source organism: Oreohelix idahoensis (assembly GCA_024509875.1). Classification (NCBI taxonomy): domain Eukaryota; kingdom Metazoa; phylum Mollusca; class Gastropoda; order Stylommatophora; family Oreohelicidae; genus Oreohelix; species Oreohelix idahoensis. Next base: position 171,310 of record JAMPIV010014483.1, read on the forward strand.
GAAATAGTTTGGGCCCTTTGTCTGATTTTAAGATATTGGCCAAGTTTGAAACTTTAATTTCATTCTCGCTCATAGACTCCACAGTAGATAGGTCGCTCGAAAACAGAATAGCTGTTAGGAAGGTCTCAGTTTGTTTCGGCAATTTGTCGAACTTCTAGACTTCCAGAAATATTTTCAGCATTTTTATTCTTAAGTTGTGCGACTACCTGTAATTCTGTGGTTGAGGTAATTAATATGATAGATATATAGATTTTGTGAGTGTTAAAGTGTTAAATCGCTTAATTCATTTTAATCTATTTCTTTAGCGCAGAAGAGAGATAAAGTGGTAGGCTATTATATTTTCTAGGGAAGCATTCAGTGGAAAGCAGTAGAAAATTTAATTTCTAGCTTATAACGGCAATTGTAGCTATTTATGAATTTAATTTAACTGCTAATACTCAGTCGAGTGTATTTTTCTAAACTAACGTATAAACTCTAGAATCGAGCCTCATGAATGATGACGGGATACGCACGTGTTCCTAAATTCATGAGGATTGCTGATTTTTAATTATAACTTACGTCACGGGAAGTTTAAATGATAAGCAAAGCTCTCTGCTTGCAAGTTTAAATGTAAGTTATAACCAGTTCAGATTCTGTTTATTATATTATATGTGTTATTTTTCCTCCACACAGTGAAAGTTTTGGGGTGACCCTAACTTTACCAGCACCTAGTAGTAGTTTCCATACTTGTGAAGAAATAGACAGTCCTTATTTTGAACCACGTGGGTTTTCTCAAGTAACACTGATCTGACGGTGCAAGTTAGACAGAAATACTAATATCCCTATAACGGGTTTTCAAAGACTGTAATGATAAATACTGGACCTTGGAGCCAGCACTTAATTTCTTCTAGAAACTCTATATAATTTGCTGCCTGGTGGCGTGAATATTAACAATCATTTCCCGACTAGATTATATCTTGTGGACAAATCTGTGGTGTGACTAAAGTGAATCCTATACTGAGGGAAGGCACCGACCTGACATTCATCATTTTTTAGAAACCTACGCTGACACCCTGTTGCTGTCCTATTTGTTTTTTTCAATCTGCATAATTTGTTGCTAAGGCTAGAGTTCTTGTGTTTTTGTCTTAGGTTAAATCAGATTTTTTTCAAACTCTGTGCATATAATTACGAGATAAAACAAAGAAAAACTCTTAGACTCAAACCCTATGTATCTGTGACTCTGGCGCCATCATCTGTTCTCTTAACGGGGCCGGGCTAAACCTAGAGTTAACACTATAACGGGGCTATCATCCTTGCAACATTTCCTTGATTTTTTATGACTATGTGTATATGTATTTTCCTTGATGTACTTTCTTTGATGTTGTGAGCCGATTTTCCCTGATATTAAATCGCTCTTGAACCAAATAATCGTGTTTGGTCAGCTCGTTCTAGATAATATATATATCATTGTTATAGTTTTCCCACGTCTGTGTGTTTACCTGTCGTCACGTGTATGTGCGTGCCTGTGAGTGATAGAAATATACGTAATATGTATATTGGTGTAGTCTGTCTGACGCTGTAACAACTGTTGTAGAAGATAGGTGAGAGAGAGAAGAATTCTTTTCGCTTTCAGAGACAGCCACTATATCAAATCTATCATCTCACGTGTGTGGAAATTCTATTACCTTTCACTAACTCTCACTGAGTCTATCACCTATTCAAACCTATTCAGAAGGGACCAAACCTAGTCTTAATTCTCCTATCGGAAATCTACGACAATGACTTGAAAATATTTACTGTAAGCTGTGCTGCTCCAATTCTCCATCTGTGCCATAACAAATATAAAACGGTTCACTATTATTCGCGCAGTGGCTAACCACTAAATCAGGACGTTCGAAATTAAACCAAAGTGTGTGCTTTTTTTTTTTTTTTTTTGTCAACCTCTCCTCAGGTTTGAATCAAGTGTTACCTTGATTTCCACTACTTTTTCCGAGCACGTATCGAGGAATTATGTACATGTTACTAATGTTAGTAGTAACTGGTTCAAGCTGGATTTAGCACGCGTCATAGTCCCTCGTGTATCCAGTCTCATTGGTTTACCGGTTTTGGCTAATATAATCCCAATGATATGACAGTGGAGATGCATCCACTGCACACTAAAGGTACTGTACACTATATGTGAAAATTGCTAGTGGATGTCCAAGTCATTTGAGGCTGGCAACCTCAGCATATAGAATGATGATTTCATGAATCACCACTGCCAGGGCTGGTGACTGCTTTATTGCGAGTTTCTTCTTCTTCTTTGATCCTTAGCCGCCGATCGTCAAAGCAGTCAGTGGCCATCACGCCTAGTGGCGTCTTGTAGGGCAATAACACATTGATTCCACTTTACTCGATCTGCGGCCATCCTTCATACAGTGCCCCAACTCTGGTTCATTCTTTGCATCTCAGCCTCCACAGTCCTCCGCCAGGTTGTTTTTGGTCGGCCTCTCTTTCGTTTTCCTTCAGGGGTCCATAGCATAGCTGTTCTTGTGATGGCATCGGGGTCTCTTCTGAGGACATGGCCAACCCAACTCCAGCGTCTGCCAGCTATGATGGTGTGCATGTCCTCTTCCTTGCTCCGAGTAAGCAGATCTTGGTTGGTGATGGTATTCGGCCAAAAGATTCGGTGAATTTTTCTTAGGCATGTTGTGTGAAGAGAGGACAATTTCGACATTTCCTTCTCTGTAACTCTCCAGCATTCCGCACCATAGAGAAGCACAGAAAGCACACAGCTCTGATATAATCTTAATTTTGTGCTTGTGCTGTATTGAGGGGACTTCCAGATGTTGTTTAGGCTAAAGAAGGCTGTTCTTGCCTTATTCATTCTGATGTTGATGTCTTTGCCAGCCCCGCCGTCTGGTGTTACTATGCATCCTAAGTTTGTGAAGGTGTCTGTCTGTACCAGTTGCGGATTCCTTACTGATATGGGCTCAGGGTTGCTCACATTGAGCGTCATGACCTCTGACTTCTTTAAATTGATGTTCAAGCCCACCTGCTGGCTAAACTTATTAAGTCTATCCGTTTTTTCCTGGATGTGTTGATGTGAATGTGCTAGTAGTGCAATGTCATCTGCATATTCCAGATCTTCCAATGTAGAAAATGTAGTCCATCTTATTCCTCTTGGACTGCCCTCTGTTGTCTGGCGCATCACCCAGTCTATGACTGTTAAAAATAGAGTGGTTGATAAGGGGCATCCCTGTCGTACTCCTGTCTTCACCTCAAAGGTTAGGCTGCTCTGCCCAACACTACACGTAAAGTTGGCATAGAGGCTTTTTATGATTGACACTATGCAGCTTGGAATTCCATAAGCCCTCAGTATTTTCCATAAACTGTCCCTATGCATACTGTCAAAAGCCTTTTCAAAATGAACGAAATTAATGTACAGCTGTCTTTGCCATTCTGAGCACTGCTCTATAATGTTCCTGAGAGTGAATATATGATCTACACATCTTCTGTTCTTTCTAAATCCTGCTTGTTCTTTCCTCAGTTTGTGGTCTACTGCTTTTGAAATTCTCTGTATAGTTATCCTGCCTAGTATTTTGCTGGGAACTGAGAGAAAAGTGATTCCTCTCCAATTATTGCAGTCTGCAAGATCTCTCTTCTTGGGCAATTTGACAATTATTCCTTTGTTCCACTCTAATGGTGTTGTCCCCGTTTTCCAGACTTGTGAAAATAGTGGTTCTAATAGTTCTGCTGCTAGCTCAGGGTCTGTCTTAAATAGCTCTGCATTTAAGTTATCATGGTGTTGCGTCCTTTTTGGGTCCTTAACAGTAGTAAAGTAGACATGAGTCTGACTTTTGTTAAGAGGGTACGCATGAACGTATGTGGTAAGAATATATTTATAATTTGAATTCATCGCGCACGGAAGCGCACATATTTGTTCGTAAGTATTTCTGCGTTTTGTTGCTAAACACTAGATGACTTAGTGACCTCGGAGAGAGATGTAAGGCTGGTTTAGAAGTCAGACGTTGGTCTGTTCGTTCGAGCCCCAGATTGGGGGTAAACTTCTGTTGATTTCTATTGGATACGGCCTTCCAAGTGGAAGCAATCGCCGTGAGATTTTCACAGTAAGTTTTGAATCAAATGAATATAAATGTATATGACGATTTTTCGTCATAATGTATCTAGTCAGTACATTCAGTTAGGATGTACTGAAATGGATTCAAGATAAAGGGAAGTTGTGGATCCAGTCTGTTATTCTTTCAAGTATGTGCCGCTTGAAAGAACTGTATTACTAAAGTAAATACAAAAGATAAAATATATTTATTCGCCGTCCTACGGAATTACGGCAAGATGTTGAGAGGTCAATCAAATTGTGGACTTAGGATTTAAAGTTCACTGATTACTATGATGCCTCAATTATAATGGTGGGATATCCTATATTTATATTGTTGATGAGGCCAATTTGAAGATGGGACTTTCTTTGATGAATTGCATACCTCATGACCATAAGATGTACGTTTGTCCTTGAGAGGTCAGCCGTTATAAAATTATCAGTCGTTCAAGCTCATAATCTAAATTTGCTGATCATCCATGAACATTGATGCTGTATTTACAATGTCCTGTCGTATGTTTATTAATATGACTGTCATGAGACTACCGTTCTGAACAATGATATATATTAACATTGCTGCATGTTTATTAACCTGCTAACCGTCAAATGACAGAGGATGTGTTATCTGTCCGTCTCAACGTACGTTCAAGTTATTGTTAAATAAACCTGTGTGTGTAAAGTAACCCAGGAGTTCCAGTGTGCTTCATTTGGCACTGGCATTGGTTGACGTGCCCTGTTTGTGTTCCTATTGCCTGATCGCCACACAACTTAACTACATTCGCGTATCAGCACAAAGTAGTAGTCATCCACCACCAAAAACACTACTGTTAAAGTAGAATGTAGCCACCGAATGTTAATGCTGAATGTAGGAGGTCAGACCTGGACAGTACAATGTTGTGGTGTATATTTGGGTCACCAAGCGTTGAGGCGCTGACATGGTGTAATGTTGACTCTCTCTCAAACACCATACAAGCTCTCAAGTGCGTAGTGCTCGTAGAAGTGTGTGGGTTGACATGATGTGTGGGTGAGTAGACATCAGATAAGATGGTAGACACGAATGCGTATAGGCTCTTGAACAAGTTCACGATGCACCCACTCAACCACATGTAGAAGTCAGTAAACGTTGGTAATACTTATGACCTTTTCAACAATTTAATACGAGACATACGGTGACATCAACAGCACAGTCAATCGCACATGGATCAGGGACATCACATACATGGTAATGGTTGAAAATATCTGGCATCACAAATCTTGATCAGCTCATACATCAGGATGCTAATGACAATGGTCTGTCAATCTACGTTCTGCTCATACTGAAGCTCAGGTACCCCTGACTAAGCGCGTCAGGTACCTCTAGCAAATATGCCGCACGACAAGGGCGGGCTCCCAATTTCTTAACAAAAGTCTATGGCTCTTCTGGCATCACACGCCAGGTACTTCTTCTGGTGAAGAATATAGGCCGCGAAAGGCGGGCCTCTATGGCGACAGAATCAGGCCGCAAGTAGCGGGCCTCTATAACAAGGTAACCTCTGTGTTATTTCTCATAAGCAAGGCATATCCATCTATGCCAAACATACCGCCTGAATAGCGGGTACCAAAAAGTACAATCTTCGCTGGGCTTCTATTCAACAATAAGACGTATGGTCTTGGTTTCTGTATGGAGCACAAATAGTAGGCTCTGTCTATCTTATCATCTGTGAACTCTACTCAAAAATGTCGCCTCAAAAATATCAATCGTTCTTATGTGCAGACAGCACCTAGTCTGCATATCAAAGCATACGAGAGGATTAAAGTGTACATATTACCTTGGCAGCATCCTAGAAAATCACCAAACACAACACTTGCCATCCTTGGCGTACAGAATAAACTTGGGGAAGAATCACTGACATATCCGTCACACAGAGGACTTCATTTCCCCGTAATAATGGCAGAGAAAATCTCCGGACCTCTTGTCCGTTCAGAAACCCAGTTACTATTCCCAGATCGGAAGTGTCTCTCGATCTGCGCGCAAAAACTTGCGCATGTGCAATAAGCACAGTCCTGAGTAAAGCTAATACAGACCAGGGCGTTTCCCCGAAACAAGAGGCAAAACCGCTCCTTATATGGTCATGTGAATAGCGACTTAAGACATGACAACTATTTAAGACATTTCCCCGAAACAGGTCAACATCGATCCTTATAAGGATAGGGGAATAAGACAAGGGGAAGATAACCACTAATCAAACCTGTCACTGAAAAGTTAATAGACAGTTCTCTCTCTTAGACCATCAAAAAGTATCAAACAGGTTGACGTCTATAATATAGGCAAAAATGACAGTAACAACTACTACACATGGCCAGGAGCTTTTCCGTTCTTTAACCCTTTGATTGCTGTGATGATTTCTTCTTTTCGTGGAATGTCTGTATTTACATCTAGATCGTTTTCAGCCTCAGGAACATTAAATTGTGTCTCTGGTGGTTCCTTGTTCAGAGTTTCTCTGAAGTGCTCTGCCCATCTTGTTTCCTGTCCATCTGCTGTCGTGATGAGATTTCCTAGCTTATCTCTTACTAATGTAATATTGTATGCACCTCGTCTTATAAAGAACCAAAAGCAGAGGTAGTCCCAAATTCCATGTGGAGCAGATAGGGAATGATGAAAGAAATGATGCACATACTTGTTATATTATTAACCTTTTGAACCAGTGTAAATGTAAAATATATTCACTCTAAATATAATGAAAGTTTCAACCTTTTCAGCCAGTGTAAATGTAAAACATATTCACTCTAAATGTAATGAAAGTTTCAACCTTTTCAACCGGTGTAAATGTAAACATATTCAAACTATATTGTTAACATTATCAACTATAGTTAAATATAAAACTATGCATTTTAAATGTAAAGATAGTCTTTCGCCCACTGGGATTAATATTAATTCTCAGCGGGGGTAAACGTTCTGAGGTAGATGGGATGGTGGAATGAAAAGAGGGGGGCACATAAGTATGTGTCGGGAAACTCAATACTCAGAGGGTATTTGTTTCTCTTCTTTTGCCATACCAGTTGGTGGTACCAGTTGAGGGTACTATTTCTGGAAAAGGTGAGGGTATAGGTGGCATGAACTCGACGCTAGACACCTTCATCAGACGGGTCTTAGAGACGCGGGACCAGCTTTGCAGTTACTCTCTGATTCTACTTGGAACTTGCTGCAACTCTTAATGTTGACCAGGGACACAAGCGATCCAGTCACCTATCTGCGAAGAACCAAAACACCAGCGGTAGCAGAAAACCCAGCAGATAAGTGTACAAATAAAAGCTGCTTAGTGAAACTTCCCCTTATGTTAATCCCCATTAACATCATATGATGATGACCAATTTTGTTAAAGAATTATTCAATTTTTAATACCTGTTAAAACCTAATTGATTATTAAATTTGTTACTTATATCTATCCAAATTTAAAGTTGATGTAATCATTTTGAATGGGTTGTACCCGTATGTCTCAGACAATTTCTTAAATACACGTAAACAGAGCTAAATAATAATAAGAGGAATTCTTATAATATATTCTTATATATTCTTATAATAAATAATAATAAGAGTTGAATTAACTCAGCTGGGGGCTTGAACAAGCTAACGAATTATAAGATAACCCTATCCTTCACAAATGTTGACAGCAGATAATAGAGTTAACGTGCTCAGCCAATGCAGCATTGTTCCCGTTTTTCTGAATATCTTGTGCAAACTACCTGGAGGTAGAAGCATCATTATCCTTCTGCCTACAACTCTGCTAAGAGTAATCTTGTGCGAAAGTAGACACCTTTGAAGACCCACATCAGTTACTCTTGAGTTTTGGCCACTGTTGGACCACTACTGCAGAGCTAAGGGGAGGCAAACCTTGACAGACGTCTTCTTTTCTCTTCTGCTTGTTGTGAGAGCTTCCAATCTGAGGTGGCGCCGGAGGGATAATCGCCACTTGGTGCGATCGGCAGCTTCGTTCTCCCATGTTGCTGGATTTATATCCAAAGCCTTCATGTCTCACGTGCACACATCTTTGAATCTCAGCTGCGGTCGCCCGACTGTTCTCTTGCAATCAGTCATGTGTCTGTAGAAAATATCTTTGGGGATGCGTCAATCTTCCACGCAGCGGACATGGCCAATCCAGCGTAGTCTGCGCTGTCTAAACAGTGTATACATGTTTTGAAGGCCAGCACTTGACAGCACCTCGACATTTTTCACACTGTTTTTCCGAGAAATACCAAGGATGTGGCGTTGGCACACTAGATGGAAGGTATTGAGCCTTCTTTCTAGCTTAGCATTAGTTGTCAATGTTTCGCTGCCACACAAAAGCGTGCAGGCTTTGATATGAATAATGATTTCAGCAGATGCTAAGGTGTCTTTGAGATTCCGTTGAACAGATAGATGCAAACATCATTATTAACTACTTAGGAGATAACGACTCGATTCCTTGATTTTGCGAGAGGAATGTAATGCCGTTTATTCTTACTCCTAGTTTTTGAATAACGGGTTTACGGATTGCAACATCATCTGCAAACTACCATCAACAATTAAATATATAAGGATTAGTGATGGTATGACGGAAAAGTGACGGTCATGTGACGTTCGGGTGTTGAAACTGATGATGACAGAGAATCCAAGACACTATGGAATGATGAAATCAGTTGTGTCCCTTTACATCATTTTCGTTCTCTCCTGCATTACCAACTTATTTCTTCAGTTTCCTCACTCATTGTCCTATTATTTGGCATATTTTATGCACCTACATTTTTTCCTAGTCACTCCCAGACTTGCTTACGTTTCAACATGCGAATCTTAGTATTACAAGGCTAATTAGACAGGTCAGCGGATAATACTTTTTTCAATTAAGTCGTCTAGCCACCTTTGATAGAGACGGTCATTGTTGACACAAAGTGGTATCGCACAATCGATGAAAAGAAAGCCAGATTGTCTAAGAGTTTAAATTGTAAAATTGATATTTTTAAACACTCGGGGGATAGTAATGATTTAACACCCCGACCCACTGTTAAAGACTTTATATTCATTGAGGGTCAGATAGATGTTTAAAGTTCTCATATGTACGCCTGGGATTCTCAGTCGTGCATCTGAGTACAGCAATGATATTTTTGTAATGTTAATTGCGTACGACCGTGCACCAGTATTAAACGGGGCATTGCGCAGTATGACGCAGTAATTTGTTTAGATACGGGCTATGTCTTTGGGGCAGATCCAGATATCCATCGTCGTGAACAGACGTTATTTATTTCGTGTTCTTATCCCAAGTCTAGGGAAGACACGGTCATGAAGTAATTATGATCATCTGAAAGACGAAGATGCTATTCTTGAGTGAGCTATGCCAAGAATCTTTTATTGCTAATATTTAGCCAGAAACGGCTCGTTTGAAGTATCTAGCCTCCGATACTTAGTCTCCTGTACCGTTACTGCAGAGCTTCAGCTTGACCAGCTATGTCGGCTGTTAGTGCGTCCAGTTAACGCTATGAGCTATTTGGATCGTGATTATATATATATATATATATATATATATATATATATATATATATATATATATATATATATATATATATATATATATATATATATATATATATGCTCAAAGCTTTAACACGGTCATTTTTGTAAATCCATGCATCCTACCAATCCGTTGCCGTAGAGCTTCCGCTAACCTTATGTGGCAGCGGCTAGTGCGGTTGGTCAACGTCCGTAGTGATTGTCATTTACTATGAACATTTTTGCCATGACCATGCTGATGATGAATGTCTGAACTACTGATGTAAAAGTATCGTCAAGAATAAATATGTTGTCGTCACTAACTCTTCCAACGGGTACAGTGTTTATCCGTTGCCAGTTGGTCATACTGTCTTGACACATCCTCCATCGTTACCGGGTCCCTTTGTCATTAGCCAGATCATCATCATACGCCAAAGAAACGGCCCATAATATATTCGCGTCATTCAGTAGTACTCCGGCCACATTAGCAGGCCCGACAGACGAAACAACACCAATGACAACATAGAGACGAAAACCCCGGTAACACCTACATAGTTCTAAAGAGACAGGATTGGTCTGAATCGAGAGCCTGAAATAAACTTTAGCTCTCATTGGAAAGCTGGTCGGAAATACCAATGTGGAAGCTTGAGGGAAAATGAGAATATAACCTAACAAAGTCGGAGCCACAAATCAGACTGCATTTTCAACAACGTCAAGTAACAACTCCCAGTAGCCAGAGAGAAGGATCGGACAAAGAATTCCAAAATTAAAAGTGACAAATCGAAGTATTTGGGCGTCTTTATAACTTAAAAGAGAAACCGCAATTTTAAATACAAAGACTGGAAACTTAAGGAATCAGAAGCAAAAGTCATAAGAGGAATTTTGAAACTACCCCATGCCAAATGTTGGAAGCAGCTAATCAAAGTTGCTGTGTCCATTCTACTGTGCCAGGAGATTGTGTTCCAACGTTATTTGGGGTAAGTTGTGAACACTTATTTTACAATGTGAATTTGACATGTCTATACTTGCTAAGTGGTGATACAAAACACAGGAGGCTGGCAACCTCAACATATGAAAATAGTATGTTCATAAACCACTACAGCACGCACTGGTGTTTGCTTGATGCTAATTCGCTCAGGAAAGTGAAAGTAGAGGTAATCCCAGACTTCAAAGCGAGGAGTGATGATTACATCACATGTGCATAAAGTGTATAGTATCATTTTGTGAGATATATGTACCTTGGTAATTTTAGTTCAGTTGTTATTGTTGATTTTAGGACCTTACACAGACCACTGAATTTTGATTTGTGCATGGGATACCCGGGGAACCCCATATTGGTTCTAATTTGTGTATAAAGTGTTCCTTTTTCCATATAGTACATTACATTTGTTGTTTTTCCAGACTGTGAATTCTTTTGCGTTTGGTGTGGCGTTTTCTACGATCTGTTGGTGTATCTCTTCCCTGTTTTTGAGTATATCTCCCTTTACCTTGTTGAGCCTTGTGATGTTTGAGCACTGATTTATTGTATGCCACCATCTTATTTATTGCCCTTGAGATTAACTCTTGTATTTATATTTGGAATACTCTGCTTCTGCGTTGTAATGTTTTGAAACTTATCTTACTCTTGTAGTGAATTTTTGTGGTGAATATTTTATTTAAGTATTTTGTTTTACTTTAAAATTTCTCCTTTGCTCTCCTTTAATAATATTTTATTGTGTTTTGTAGTTCCCTGGGTAGGTCAACTTTTAGCACATTTTCTAGTGATAGTGGGTGTTGTGCTTTCAAATATTCTTTAAGTGGTTTTCTTTGCTGTTCATATTTCTTGCATGTTAGCACATAATGAGCTATTGTATTTCTCTCAAGACATGCTTCACAGTGGGGTTCCTCTATCATAAAATATCCTATTCTTGGTTAGAGTCTAAATAGCTTTTTATTGCATGGAATATTTGGTTCTCTATTTATTTGACATGTTCGTGTTGGATCTTTCAGCAGCTTATAAGCATGTCTAGCTTTCTGTCTTTGTTTCCAATCTTCTGTCCATTCCGTTGCTATTAGACTTTTTATTATGCTTTTGATCTCTGTTGAGCCCAAACCTGTGTTGATGTGGTTAAGGCTGCTTCTTCCTGTTTTAGCTTCCTTGTCTGCTACCTCATTTCCTTCTATTTCCACATGTGAAGGTATCCATATTATTAGTACTCTGTAGCCTCTGATATTTAAGTGTATGATAAGTTGAAATATTTCTTCTGCTATGTCTGGTCGTCTAGATTCGTGTGCATTACTTAGTGCTTGTATTGCTGATAGAGAGTCAGTTAAGATCGCTAGCTTATTAGGGGGCTTGTCAGTAGTTATTTCCAGTGCTTTTGCTGTTCCAACCATTTCTGCTGTGAAGATATGTGTATTTTCAGTTATACTATAATTTTTCTTTAGCCTCCATGCTGGAATATGTATTCCTATACCTAGTTCTTCATTTTCTACTTTAGATCCATCAGTATATACTTTTAACCTACCCTTAGTTATTTGGCCTATATATTCCTTGGCTATGTTTTTATACAGCTTTTTTCTACCTTTTTATTGATTATTTCTACTAAATGCAGGTCGGTATCTGGTTTCTTGAGCTCCCATGGTGGTATCACTGGGGTGTATTTGCTACAATAGTTTATTTCATTAATTATAGTTTGTTGCTGTTTGTTACGTGCAGTCTTTGATATCTTACAATATTATACATTGGTATTCTTGTTATCTTCGCAAATATTGTGAAAGCAAAATAGTGCTTAAGGGAAAGTCATTATTGAGTTACTTCCCTTGAAAGTTGTGTCGGCTCTTTCGATCAAACTCCGCGGATAAATCCATTTTACTGCGATTTATTCGTTGTTTGGGTAATAATAGATTGTTCTTGCTTCAGAATATCTATAGCCTGAATTTATGTGTATTGTTTGTCTGAGTAGGACGAGTCTGTCTTATATCTGTATATCTTTACATATCTAAGTCGAACTATATGTTCTGTTGTCTCTAGAGAGGTCGAAGGCTATTCGGCGGATGTGTCGCTAGAGTGTGGTGTGATTTGGCTTCGTCCTGATAGGGACTGTGTTTTTTCCATGTCGGCCTGTCGCCGGGGAAAAAGTGATCTCAGTATTTGTGGGGAAGGTGATAGTCGTCTAAACCTATCGTGTATGCTTTACCCCAGTGTTTATTCGTATTGCCAAGGAATGGCAGTTTCATATTTCCTATACCAAGGTAATCAAAGATACTCTTATGAACTCTCGATCGAAGCCACCATTTTCGATAGTTACGATTTGAATGTCTAAGAGAATATATTTGACTCGATGAAAACGACTTCGATTCCTAGCAGCACTATATCCTGTAGATTGCAGTCAATTGTTCATGATCAAATCTACAGAGCAATGAAATGTTTTATGAATGACTAACTTTAGGACAGATTCATTATCTGTATCCAAACGTGAGTGACAGCTCACGAGTGAAGCCATCTTGGAACCAAAACATGTAGTGACTTTCAAGAAGAGAAAAGGGATGCCCGTATTATCGCTTGATTAGTCCAGAGATCACTGCTACACATGAGAACCCATTGCTAGCGGTTCAATATTATTATATGGAAAAATATGTGCTGAACATTATGTTGAAGAATCGTCGCTAGACGAGATTAGGTTTAGAAGCCATCTGAAATATTGTTTATAAGCTGACGTGCTCAGTCAGTGAAGTCAGATGATATATGTATGGGCGATACTGAGTGCTTGGCTACTGACAGTCCATTATACATTATTCTACATGAGTGCCCATGTAACATTGCAAGACCATTTATCCACTGTACTATGATGTATTATGGCAACCTGTGATTTGTCACTATCTGTGCTGTCGAGTGTGTACGTCCAATTAAACTTTAGAAAAGGTACACAGTCGTTGGTGTCGATGACTTCCAGCCATACATGAGTGTGAGAAAAGAACATTTTTTGTCAACACCACGAACCTTTATCATCATTCGCACATTATACACTCAATCCATGTCTACACACCACTGCGTAGGTCAAGTTGACATTCCATACACTACAGTGGAGCAAACAACACCATAGAGATCTTATCAACTGATGATGATGATGATGTCTGCTTCCATCCACTTATATCTATCTTTTGGTGGATATCATTAACGGGAATAAAAATCCAACATTATCAACTTTATCAACTGGTGGACCAGCTTTCTGGGTTTGACCTCGCAGAAGTTCAGAAGTCAACAGATTACCGATACCAGACCGTTTCCTGTGGCTGATACGACACACTTGCAGTATTGGTTTGCTCTTTGTCAACACTTCGTCACGTGACCTGTCAATTGAATGCAGTATATAGGTCAGCGTTGTTGACATTTTTTACATTAGACATTATAGAGTTTCACAGAACAGTTGGATCAATTCTTGTCAATGTTAACAGGAAGACAGTATTTGTGAACTAAGAAGTCCTATTTTCATCGATGGATCTTCTTGTTTTCCATATATGAACTTTAATATTTAAGGCCAGAATGTTTAATTGAATAAAGTGGCAGTTTGTTTGTTTTCATAAAAATAACTTTGCCATTACTGTAAAACTGAGCCTATTTTGCAACACATACTATCATACACATAATTTATATATATTTATGTTTACATGTTATTTGTTTGTATAGTATGTTAGTTTCTATGTCAGCGGGTTGTGTTTAAGGTTGGGCGGCGTCCTCACAACAGAATATCCCACGTCATAGAGGGTCCGTTGTGGGCGTTTTCTATAGGTGCAATTTTCTTGATTGAAAATTTGCTGCGACAACTGTTGCTTTTGTGTTAGCTGTGAAGTCTGTAATTATTGTTATTTTTGTAATATTTCTTTGTTCTTTAGTTTTGTTTTGATTTGTTTGTAATTTGTTGGTCTAACCTTTTCTATCTTTCAGTTCTATTCACAATTTATATTCATATATTGTGACGTCATTTGTGTTGTTATTCTTTGCAGATTCAGTGATTATTTTCATTGATTTCCCTATTTGATTTATTTTGATTTCTGCAAACGTTCTTGTATTGTCAGTCCTATTTGTACTTTATGTATTCTGTTGGTTGACATATGTTTTATATAGGTATATTTCATAAGACACAATTGCCTGTGCACTGCACTTGGATTATGGTATAAACCAGTACCTGATTATTATTACTATTATACAAGACCTTATTAAAGGCTTGTGACCCACAGATATTGGGATAGTATACTGATTAATCAAGTCATTGAGAACTTGTGGTATTATTATTGATTCAGGTGATTAGTATTATTGTTAGACATCATGTCTACATTAGAATACTTCATTACACAAGGGAAAGCCCTTGATAAGACTGGTCAACAATTAGAACAATGGGCAGTTGCTCAATATGACAAAGCATTAGCTGCAGAAGAGAGAAGAGCTATGGCAGAAGAGAAAAGATTAGAAAGAGAAGCTGAGGCTGCTGCTGAACAAAAGAAATTGCAGATGCAGGTAGAGGAAAGGAGATTTGAAGCTGAACAAAAAAAATTAGAAAGAGAAGCTGCGGCTGAACAAAAAAGATTAGACAGGGAAGCTGAACAAAAAAAATTAGAAAGAGAAGCTGCGGCTGAACAAAAAAGATTAGACAGTGAAGCTGAACAAAAAAGATTAGACAGGGAAGCTGAACAAAAAAGATTAGACAGGGAAGCTGAACAAAAAAGATTAGACAGAGAGGCTGAAGAAAAAAAGCAATAAGAGAACATGAATTTGAGTTGGAGAAATTGAGATTGACAAGTATGAGTAATGTTAATCAGGCATCTAGTGGTAATGGTAAACCTTCTACTTACAAGGTTAAGGTTCCACCGTTCAATCAGTCCAGTGACGATATTACATTCTGGCTGGATAGATTTGAACGTTCTTGTCGTACACATAATGTGGATAAATCACAATACGCTAATCAATTATCAGAAAACTTGAAAGGTGAATCTTTGACTAGATTATGCCTTGTAGGAGAAGCAGATAAGGATAATTATGATGTCATTAGGGCGGCTTTGATAAAAAAATATCAGCTAAGTGAGGAAGGCTATCGCCTTTTATTTAAAACGATGGTACCTGAGACGGGTGTAGAATTCTCAGAATTCACTGCAAAGGCACGTCTCACAGTTGATCGTTGGATTGAGCTTTCCAAAACAGAAAAAACGTATGAAGGACTTATGGATTTGTTGCTCAGAGATAAGATTATGTCATGTGTGAACAAACCTTTCCTTGAATTTATACATGAGCGTAAACCCAAATCTCTAAAAGAAATGGAAGAATATTGTTCCCAATATGTCACTGCACACCCCGACGTGACTTTTGGCAACACTAAGATTAAGGAGAGTATGCCAGTTGCTTCAGCAACACCATACAATCCCAATTATTCACACAGATTTCAGGGACCTCAAAACAGATTTGATAAAAAAGGTAACCATAATAGTTATCAAAACCAAGGTAACCAATCATTTCAGGGTTCTTCTTCAAAGAACTGGAGACGACCTGATAGCTCTCGACACAGGGGTGGTCATAATTATAGGAATTTCCGTAGAGGAAGTAATTATAGAAACTATCAGGGTTATCCGTCTTGGAGTCAACAAGATCATAATTACAGAGATACTCATTATAATGAATATGATAATGGTAACCAAGGGAACTATGACTCAAACCCAAATAGGGGTTACAATAGAGGTAACAATAACTACAGAGGTGATAATAACCGAGGTAGATCTCAAAACAAAAGACATAAACCACATTTTCAGGCAAACTCTGCACAACAAGAGTCCCATGAAGCCTATAAACAGAGTAAAGATAATAATGATGCTAGTAATATGGCATGTGCCGCTTTTGATTTTGGGAGAGCATCTCAGTGCCCCCAATGCAAAACGTTATTTGAGCCAACCACAGTGTCTACTTTAAGCTGTGGCCATCCTCTTCCTGCTCTTCCAGCATCAGTCGCGCATGATGGAAGAGGTTCTCTTGTCTTACATAAGGGTTTAGTGAATAACAATCCAGTCTCTGTGCTATTTGATTCTGGATGCACCACAATTGGTGTTAGGCAGTCACTCGTAGATCCTTCCCGTGCCACTGGACAAGTAGTCAAATGTGTAACATTTGGCGGCACATTAGAGAAATACTCTACTGCTATCATTAGGATTGCTACTCCTTTCTTTACAGGAGATGTACACGCATGTCTTCTTCCGAATCCGATCGCTGACCTCATCATCGGTCGCATTCATGGAGTCAAGGAATGCACTCCGCAACAAATTTCCACGTGGGAAAGGCAAAACATGCAGATTGCTAACGCTGTAGTCACTAGAGCTCAGGCTCTTAATATGCCTCAAACTTCATCTACTGAAGATAATGAAGTGCATAACCAAGATAATCCCTTGGTAATTTCTCGTGACTCGTTTATAAAACAGCAAGAAGATGATCCCACTCTGAAGAAATTCTTCATTCTTGCAACTAAAGGTGATCCGAATAAAGACACAAGTCGTAAATCGTGGATTACAAAGAAGAATGGCGTACTTGTACGTATGGTTCAAGACTCCATTACGTCAAGTCATTCTCAAATCCTGGTTCCCAAGAATTTGAGAGTTAAAATTTTGCAGCACGCTCACGACTCTCAGTGTGCTGGACACATGGGTTTTTCCCGTACTAAGTCAAGAGTCCTTGCGGCTTTCTTTTGGCCATTGGTAAACAAGGACATACGGATTTATTGTCGATCTTGTAAAGTATGTCAGGAAGTTAAATCCAAAGGTCCACGGCATGCTGCACCCATTCAGGCGGCGGACATTCCTATTCGGCCGTTTCAAAAAATGGCCATAGACATTATTGGTCCATTTAAGATCAAGTCTGCCAGAGGACATCAGTTTATCTTGACGTGTGTTGATATGTGCACACGTTGGCCAGAGGCTATTCCTCTGAAGAGCATTACTACTGCTGATATTGCAGATGCTCTTTGGCTTATATTTTCTCGTCTGGGGTTCCCCGGAGAGATATTGTCAGATCATGGCACCCAACTAATATCAGATACCATGTCTCAAGTAATGTCTACTCTGCAGATAGATAGATCTTTAAGTAGTATCTACCATCCAATGTCTAATGGTATGGTCGAACGCCTTAATAGAACACTTAAAAACTTACTGGGGAAGATAACTGAGGATCATCCTCAAGACTGGGACAGAGTTTTACCTGCGGCCCTCTTCGCTTACAGAGAGGTACCCAATGAACATACGGGATTTTCTCCCTTTGAACTCGTCTTTGGCGCGCGTCCGCGTGGCCCTATGTCGTTGCTTCACGATCTCATAACATCTGACAATATTGACGATGACACAAAGTCATCCTACGAATATGTCATCGCGTTGAGACAAAAAATTATCGAAGCATGCAAATTAGCAACTTCTTCTTCTGAATTTGCGAAACAGAAGGCAAGGCAATTTGCCAATAAGAAGAGATGCTTACGACAACTTTGTCCTGGTGACAAAGCATTTGTATTACTACCTTGTAGGGAAAACAGATTACTTATTTCTTGGAAAGGTCCGTACGATATAATATCGAAAATTTCCGATGTCGACTATATTGTCGATATTGATGGGAAGCATAAAACCTTCCACATCAATATGCTTACTGAATTCCATGAACGTCCGGATTATTTGCAACCCATTTTCCAAGCAACGGACAATTCTCCAGTACAACATGGTCATTACTCATCACTGTCCGTGATACAGGATGAGGAAACAAGTTTTTCAGATGTAAATCTTCCTCTTCCAATGATCCCACTTCATTCCAGTGAATCATGGAAGAACGTTACTGTCTCTCCTGATTTGTCTCTAGGAGAACAGCGACAAGTTTCAACTATGTTGCAAACATTTCAGGATGTACTCACTGACATCCCTGGACAAACGAATGTCATTCAACATGACATTGTTCTAACTGACCATACTCCTATTAGGGTTAGACCTTATCCTATACCTATACATTTTCAAGCACAGGTCGAGAAAGAGTTGGATGAGATGATAGATTTGAAAATAATCGAACCATCCACCTCTGCATATTCTTCGCCGATGGTTATTGTGCGTAAAAAAGACAATAACATACGTCTTTGCGTTGACTATCGAAAATTGAATCAAGTAACGAAGTTCGATGCCGAACCTATGCCTTTACTGGAAGAGCTACTTACTCGACTCTCCAAATCTCATTTTTTCACTAAACTTGATTTGTCTAAAGGATATTGGCAAGTTCCTTTATCTGAACGCGCCAAACCTCTCACGGCTTTTTCAACACCTAGAGGTTTGTTCCAATGGAATTTTATGCCTTTCGGTCTTATGAACGCACCAGCTACGTTCGTACGCATGATGCGCCGAATCCTATCTTATCGGTCAGATGTCATTGCATATCTAGACGACATCTGTCTTTTCAGCGATACTTGGGAAGATCACTATTCAGGGTTAGATGAATTGCTGTCTACTTTGCGTGAGCACAACCTGACAGCGAAACCCTCTAAAGCCTATATTGGTTTTAGCGAAATTTCTTTCCTAGGCCACCGAGTTGGTCATGGTTTCCTAAAGACAGAGGACCATAATACTAGTAAGATACTTAACATCTCAATCCCTAAGACTAAAAAACAGGTGAGAAGTCTGTTAGGTCTTATTCAATTTTATGGCAGATTCATTCAGAATCTATCCTCTATCATGGCACCTCTCTCAACACTTCTAAAGAAAGGTTCGCCTAATGTGGTCCACTGGTCTCAGGAATGCCAATGCTCTCTGGATAAGATTAAAACACTGTTTTCAACACCACCTATTTTAGTGCTACCCACTAAAGATAAGACATTCGTTCTTCGTAGTGACGCTTCATCCACTGGGATTGGAGCGGCACTAATGCAAGAGTACTCTGGAACTCTGCATCCTGTAATGTATATTTCCAGAAAACTTAATGCGGCAGAAAGGAATTATTCGGTTTTAGACCGTGAGCTATTAGCTATGGTTTGGTCGATCCTCAAACTACAGAGATTCCTTCTAGGCGCACATTTCATAGTAGAAACCGACCAAAAAGCTCTTACTGCTATACAGAGTAAGAATTTGAAGAGCTCGAGGTCTACTCGATATGCAATTGCTCTTCAACCTTTTCATTTCTCTGTGCGAGCTATTCGTGGATCAGATAATGTGATGGCAGACATTCTGTCAAGATGCCCACATGATTCCACATAACTATTAGGGCTTAGACTTCTTGATATGTCTAGTTCTATAGTAGTTCCTTTTCTATATCATGATAGATACACATTTGTAATTTAATAATATAATGATTGTATCACTACATAGCGGTTCATTGATGTTTATTCACCGCTGTGCTTTGATGATTTTTTCTTCATAAATCATAAATTTAAGATATCTAATACGAAATGATGATATGAATTTTTTAGGCATTGTGTAATTGCCAGAATTGTATTATACTTTGATGACACCTTCCTGGAAAAATATACTTGTAGAGAAATAATTTCTCTCAGTTTATGAGACACATTCTCACCAGTCGCTCCATAAGTCGACTTAGCCTCATATTAGGCGTTATAGGTATTCCTGATATTTTCATCTGCGCATTATTAATGCGTTGTGAGCCTATTGTACGTTGCTCCTAGATGTATTTCAAAAAAAAAAAAAATGTTCCATTTTTTTTTCCCGGGAGGTGTGGTAAGACTGTTACGTGCAGTCTTTGATATCTTACAATATTATACATAGGTAATTTTTCAAATATTTTGAAAGCAAATAGTGCTTAAGGGAAAGTCATTATTGAGTTACTTCCCTTGAAAGTTGTGTCGGCTCTTTCGATCAAACTCCGCGGATAAATCCATTTTACTGCGATTTATTCGTTGTTTGGGTAATAATAGATTGTTCTTGCTTCAGAATATCTATGGCCTGAATTTATGTGTATTGTTTGTCTGAGTAGGACGAGTCTGTCTTATATCTGTATATCTTTACATATCTAAGTCGAACTATATGTTCTGTTGTCTCTAGAGAGGTCGAAGGCTATTCGGCGGATGTGTCGCTAGAGTGTGGTGTGATTTGGCTTCGTCCTGATAGGGACTGTGTTTTTCCATGTCGGCCTGTCGCCGGGGAAAAAGTGATCTCAGTATTTGTGGGGAAGGTGATAGTCGTCTAAACCTATCGTGTATGCTTTACCCCAGTGTTTATTCGTATTGCCAAGGAATGGCAGTTTCATATTTCCTATACCAAGGTAATCAAAGATACTCTTATGAACTCTCGATCGAAGCCACCATTTTCGATAGTTACGATTTGAATGTCTAAGAGAATATATTTGACTCGATGAAAACGACTTCGATTCCTAGCAGCACTATATTCTGTAGATTGCAGTCAATTGTTCATGATCAAATCTACAGAGCAATGAAATGTTTTATGAATGACTAACTTTAGGACAGATTCATTATCTGTATCCAAACGTGAGTGACAGCTCACGAGTGAAGCCATCTTGGAACCAAAACATGTAGTGACTTTCAAGAAGAGAAAAGGGATGCCCGTATTATCGCTTGTTTAGTCCAGAGATCACTGCTACACATGAGAACCCATTATTAGCGGTTCAATATTATTATATGGAAAAATATGTGCTGAACATTATGTTGAAGAATCGTCGCTAGACGAGATTAGGTTTAGAAGCCATCTGAAATATTGTTTATAAGCTGACGTGCTCAGTCAGTGAAGTCAGATGATATATGTATGGGCGATACTGAGTGCTTGGCTACTGACAGTCCATTATACAATTATTCTACATGAGTGCCCATGTAACATTGCAAGACCATTTATCCACTGTACTATGATGTATTATGCCAACCTGTGATTTGTCACTATCTGTGCTGTCGAGTGTGTACGTCCAATTAAACTTTAGAAAAGGTACACAGTCGTTGGTGTCGATGACTTCCAGCCATACATGAGTGTGAGAAAAGAACATTTGTCAACACCACGAACCTTTATCATCATTCGCACATTATACACTCAATCCATGTCTACACACCACTGCGTAGGTCAAGTTGACATTCCATACACTACAGTGGAGCAAACAACACCATAGAGATCTTATCAACTGATGATGATGATGATGTCTGCTTCCATCCACTTATATCTATCTTTTGGTGGATATCATTAACGGGAATAAAAATCCAACATTATCAACTTTATCACATCCACTTCTGCATATTCTTCGCCGATGGTTATTGTTCGGAAAAAAGACAATAACATACGTCTTTGCGTTGACTATCGCAAATTGAATCAAGTTACGAAGTTCGATGCTGAACCTATGCCTTTACTAGAAGAGCTACTTACTCGTCTTTCTAAATCGCATTTTTTCACTAAACTTGATTTGTCTAAAGGATATTGGCAAGTTCCATTATCCGAACGCGCCAAACCTCTTACCGCTTTCTCTACTCCCAGAGGCCTTTTCCAATGGAATTTTATGCCTTTCGGCCTTATGAACGCACCAGCTACATTTGTACGCATGATGCGTCGAATCCTATCGTATCGGTCAGATGTCATTGCTTATCTAGACGACATCTGTCTTTTCAGCGATACTTGGGAAGATCACTATTCAGGGTTAGTTGAATTATTATCAACTCTGCGTGAGTATAACCTGACAGCAAAACCATCCAAAGCTTGTATTGGCTTTAGCGAAATTGCTTTCTTAGGCCATCGAGTAGGTCACGGTTTCTTGAAAACAGAAGACCATAATATCACTAAGATACTTAACATCTCTATCCCTAGGACTAAAAAGCAAGTGCGAAGTCTTTTAGGTCTCATACAATTTTATGGACGTTTCATTCCGAATCTGTCCTCTATCATGGCACCTCTCTCTACACTATTAAAGAAAGGGTCGCCTAACATGGTTCACTGGTCTCATGAATGCCAATCTTCACTAGAGAAGATCAAAACTATTTTTTCATCACCACCTATTTTAGTGTTACCTACAACAGATAAGACATTTGTTCTTCGTAGTGACGCTTCATCCACTGGGATTGGAGCGGCACTAATGCAAGAGTACTCTGGAACTCTGCATCCTGTAATGTATATATCCAGAAAACTTAATGCTGCAGAAAGGAATTACTCGGTTTTAGACCGTGAATTATTGGCAATGGTTTGGTCAATTCTCAAACTCCAAAGATTCCTTCTGGGCGCGCATTTCGTAGTGGAAACTGACCAAAAAGCTCTTACGGCTATCCAAAGTAAGAACTTGAAGAGCTCGAGATCAACTCGATACGCAATCGCTCTTCAACCTTTTCATTTCTCTTACGAGCTATCCGTGGTTCAGAAAATGTGATGGCGGACATTCTGTCCAGATGCCCACATGATGCCACTTAACTGTTAAATATTGGATCTTTTTAATATGTATAACTTTACAACAGTTATTTTTTGTTTCTTTACTAAGATACACATTTGTAATTTAATAATAGAATGATGGTATCTCTACTTAGCGGTTTATTGATGTTTATTCACCGCTGTTCTTTGATGATTGTTTCTTCATAAATCATAAATTTAAGATTATAGTGTGAATTTTTGGTATGCATTGTATAATTACCAGAATTGTATTATACGTAGATCACACCTTCCTGGAAACATTTATTCGTAGAGAAACAATTTCTCTGAGATTTTGAGATATATTCTCACCGGTCATATTAGGAATTATAGTTATTCCTGATATTTTCATCTGCGCAGTATTCTTGCGTTGTGAGCCTATTGTACTTTCTCCTAGATGTATTTAAAAAAAAATTTTTTTTTTTTTTCCCGGGAGGTGTGGTAAGACTGTAAAGTGCAATCTTTACTATCTTGCAATATAATACATTTATATACTTATTATGTTCGCAAATATTTTGTAAACAAAGTATTTCCTTTTTAAGTGCTTAAGGAGAAGTCATTTTTGAGTTACTTCCCTTGAAAGGAGTTCCGTCATCTTCGATTGGACTCCGCGGACGGATCTAGGCCTACTGCGATTTATTCTTTGCCTGGGTAGGAATAGATTGTTCTTGCTTCAGTATATCTATGGCCTGAATTTATACGTAGTGTTTGTATGAGTAGGACGAGTCTGTCTTATATATGGATATCTTTACATTTCTAAGTCGAACTATGTTGGTTGTCGCTAGAAAAGGTCAAAGGCTATGCAGCGGAAGTATCGCTAGCAGGGGTGTGATTCATGGCTGTCATCCTGTCGGGATGTCGAATTTTGTTGTAGCCGGCTTATTGCCGAAAAAGTGATCTATAAGTAAATGGGGAAAAGTGATAGTCATTTAGACATGTTGTATGTACTTTACCCCAGTGTTTATTCTCTTTTGCCAAGGAATGGCAAAGTTATATTTCGCATAGAAAGGTAAAACCACAATTTATTATGAACTTGGGCCTCGCCATCGTTGTCGATAAGCAGATGCACAGTGGTACTTTTGAAAAGAATATTTATTCAAAGGAAGATGACATTCCTATGTATCAGCACTAGATTATATGATATTATTCAATTACCTCTATGATAGAAGCTATGAAGAAATGAGGACATTTAACGAATGACCAATTTTGGTCTGTATCCAATAGTGAGTGAAGCTCACGAGAGAAGCACAGCCATGTTGAAATTCATATACTTTGTATTTATCGAGTGAGAAAAAGGGATGCCTGTACTATCGCTCGATGAACCAAGAGATCACTGCTACATGTGAGAACCCATGTCTGGGATTCCTATATCTTTATGAAAAATATATATATTGAACTTTACGTGAAGGGATATTCGCTAGACGAGGTTAGGTCTAGGAGCCTTCCTATATATTGGTTATGGTCTGACGTGCCCAGTCAGTAAAGCCAGATGATTTATATGATGGAACTCTGAATGCTTATTTACGAATGCTCCATTATGATATTTGCCAAGCATGAATGCTAACTTAAGATGATATTCCTGTGATCAACATTATGCTGTCTATGTCGACATTTGTTCCTGTAACCATACACGTACTGTCCAAGCGTGCGTCTCATTAAATGTTATAACAAGACCACTGTAGTTCCAGTACTTCTTGAATTCGAACAGTGTGAGTATGAGTGATGTACTACCAACCTGTCAACTCTATCGAATCATTCTACCATTCGCGTACTGACATTCATATACACACTCATTGTCTACACTCACATTCTTGTCGGAGCCTCATCACGTTCCAGGACAAGATGACCTGTATGACCAAAACTGTGCTGGGTTTAATGAGTTGACAATCGTTACACTTTACTACACCAGTCCCAACATCTACATTTATCAACTGGTGGACATTCACGGCATTTAACAAATAAAAACATGATTTAACAACTACTGGCCAGTATGAGTTTAACAGGAACGTTTGTTTGATAACTATAAAAGAGCATCAGATTGGAAAGGTGATAATTTTTTCCTGATATAACCAACAGCTCCATGTATATGGTAGATGGTTGATAGGGGCACGCTAGAAAGAAAAGTAGCAAACACCTTAATAAATAAATTTTAAAAAGTGATTATGTTGTTCGTGTTTACTAGGGCTGCCAAGCTTCTCGCTCTGTTGCAGCCAATACCAAGTTGAAGGCCCGTTTGTATTATCTACACTGAAGATCGAGGCTTTTCCTGTGGCTTTTCTGCCATTTCGAAACGTGTTGAGTTGAAGTCATGAGCTCCGGGTTCAAAACGTGGTAGCGTCGCGCTCCATTTTACCCAGCTCTAAATTGGTACCTGATTATACTCTTGAGTTAAGGAAGGGAACTGGTCACCTCTTGAAGCTGGACCTAGTATAAAGGAATCTGCAACACTTCTCTCTCCTACGGCAGTATTTTAACGATAAAAGGTAAAGGATAACAGAAACTGCCGTAGTGGAGTGAAGTGTTAGAGACTTCATCATACAATGTCCAGCTTTATGAGGTGGGATGGCCAGTTTTCTTCCTCAATGCCTTTGCCTTCCCTTACTCAAAGTAGAGTCAGTTACCCATTTGCAGCTGGGTAAAGTGGAGCGTGATGCTACTAGATTTCGATCACATAACAAGTTGTGTCTGTGAAAAAAGGATTCTCAGTCCTTTTTTCAACAAGATCAATAGTAAGAAACAAACTGGCGACTGAAGATGATATGTAGGCATCTTTTTCAAAAACTGTACCAAGGATAAAACTGTTGGTTGGTTGACAAGAAACAGAACGAAGTGTCTCACTAATATTTGTGACTGTGTTGTAATAAGCAATTAACAACTTTATGATAATAAAAACGTTGTTATGTACCGAATAAAGTTACTTAAGAAAAAATAATTATTCTGTCTATTTATTATCTTTTGTTCTTATGAACTTATATATGAATTTATTTCCTTTCATACTGGGATGGTTTACAAAAAGGCAAAGGGGTACAGGATAGTTTACAAAAATGCAAAGGGGTACGGGATGGTTTACAAAAGGGCAAAGGGGTACGGGATGGTTTACAAATAGCCAAGGGAGTATGGATTGGTTTACAAAAACACCAAGGGGTTCAGGATGGTTTACAAAAACACCAAAGGGTACAGGATGGTTTAGAAAAAGCCAATGGGGTACGGGATGATTTACAAAAAAGCCAAGTGGGTCACCAGGACCAAACAAAAGGTTGAGAATCACCATATTGAGGGGTTACGTGTGGGCAAGTGTGTAAGAGGTCTTCACGGGAAACAGGAGGCAATAACCACTTCATGAAGCCTTCTCAAGTTGATGATGATTCAAGAACTTTGAGTCATGAAAGCGAATGCGATTGTCGAAAAAAAAAAGAAAAAAAGAATAGGATCAGCCAAGATGGCGCAGAGAGGTAGAGATGTAGTTGAAATGGAAGCAGTGGCGGATCTAAATTTTGGGAGCCATTAAGCTTGAAAACTCTCTTGTCTATAAAACAAAAAGTCTTGGGGGGGGGGGGGGGGAAAGGGGGGGAATGAAACGTATAATCGAGAAAACTGGACTTTGAGGGCCATGAAGCTCAGGATTCAGTAGATCCGCCTCTGAATAGAAAGAGGATATGGTAGTTTTCCTTATATGTGTATGTGGTATCTATCATAACCTTGAATGAACTTAATATTACGTTACTTTCGCTCGATGATAATGAAAACGAATCTCGTTTAAACGTTGCAAAGGCAAAACGCGACTAGGAGGCGACGGCGAGGACCTACTGAAAAATGATTGAAAGAAAGATTATGACAATCTCACAGAGACCGTCTTATGAATTATTGAGTGTTATAGGCCAAAAGACCCGTAAGAAATCTGTGGGGGATCCTATGTCGGCTTTTCCTTTCACACTTCAATCATAAAAACTGTTTTGTGGCTATGGCTTGAACAATAAAATGGGAAAGGGCCGGGCGTAGATTCCTTTGGACTATCAAGTTGGACAACATTTTCTATTCATATTACTTCTGAAGGAGGGATTTGGCGACGTAGTTGCTGTAGAGGGTGTATCAAGCACTCGTTTGCTCGCGGATTTTCGAATGTAGCAGATGAGTGATGTGACCCACACTTGGAAAGACCAGGCCGCAATCAAGGTTACCGCACCTACCGCTGAGATATCCATCCCCAGCGCTCAGCAACCGAAGTCCCCGTCGTCTTATCTTCAGCTCTTGTGCCAGGTGTCGATATGAAATCTTGTTGTTGTTGTTTTTTTTTGGGGGGGGGGGGGGGGGGGGGGGGGGTGTTGTGTGGGTCTGTGTGTGTATATATATTTGTGCGCGCGCAATATTTAAAATCGTGAGGGTCTGGCAAGGATAGCCCACTGACAGTTATGTCATCAGTTTACGATTACAACACTGTGAAACTACTATGCCATGTCAGAACGTCAATAGTACTAATTGTTATTTGTTAAGTTGAATTTTAACATTAAGAATAAATTAGAACTGTGTTAGGTTTCTTTTTTTTTCTTTTTTTGGCGCATGAGGACATTTAGCGCCCACGTGCGTTGGTTTGTGTGCTGCATCGCTAGTAATCGATATTTCTCAAATCATAAATCTGATTACCTTTGTGTCACGGAAATGGTTTATCTGAGTAATCGATTGGTCTGTATCGGTCTCTTTATGACTCGCACGTGTTTAGGAATCCCATGCGAGATTATTCATTGATTGGCCTAATTCTAGACTTTACGAATCAGACATTGTGGGTTCTGTAAGCTGTGACAAGATTTGTTACAAACTTAATTTAAGCACCAAACCAAATAATAATAATAATAAAATAAACAACAACTAAAACAGCCAGCATTATGCTAGCATTAAATTGTAATTTGCACTTCAAATAACAACAAACCAAAACAAAATTGTTGACAACACAATTTAATTTTAGTTTGAACTTCACGAACCAATATTCAACAATAAAGCGTTTAGTAGAAAAACAATTTATTGCTTACTGTATGTAATATAAATTGTGTTTGAAACCAATCTTTATACCTCACCAGTCGTTTAATTGTTATTATTTCACGCATTTAGATGCCGTTTTAGGAAAATAGATGTTGGTTTTAAGTCGCATATAAGTTAAAGAAAGGTGGTTTAACTTCTGTTATAAAATTTAATGTGTCATGTCATCATCAATATATATATATATATATATATATATATATATATATATATATATATATATATATATATATATATATATATATATATATATATATATATATATATATATATATATATATATAAAATCCCAGCTGTTTCTGTCAGTAACGCTAAGGAATGCAACTTTGGTTGAAAGTTAGACATTAATTGTATTGTTTCCCTTATATGTCTTCTTCTTCTTCTTCCATCCTTAGCCATCAACCGGCAAAGCAGTATGTGGCCAGTACGCCTAGTGGCGTCTTAGGGCAACAACAAATTGATCGATCTATCGCTGTTTCCACCACGCCTAGTGGCGTCTTTGTGGAACAAAAACAGACCAAACAATCTATCATTGTTTCCGTAATCAGATTGGTTGGCAAGCAGGTGATCAGCCCACTGTGCGAAGTTTTTACGGGATGGGGTAAACAGCCCCATGCCCATACCCTCCTTAGTCGCTTTTTACGACATGCGTGGTAGGGTGCAGTGTTACTATTCTTTGCTCCCCTTTCGGGCCCCGGTAACACACGGGTGTCCCTTATATGTACTCTCCCGAAAATAGTAACACTCGACAAACAAACAAAAGTGCGCAAATGACGGTGTGCACAAAAATATATTTATAGAATGTGTGATCCCGTATACACACATTGCGATCCACGCTGCTGCTACGTAGTTCGTGTACTGTGGTGATGCACAGTGGATTTAAAAAAATACTTTTGAATAAGTAAAATTGCCGTTAGGTATTGGTGCTTTTGAATGTAATTCCCGTCTTATGACGGGCTTTTACACTAGTTACTACTAGAGTTCCTGAAATACTACCACTAATTTTCGCTCCCTAAGAAGCATAGAGTCATTCCTGCAGCTGACCTCCTGGCAGGGAGCTCACACAAAACATTTACACTCTCAAGCAGGAGTGGTTTCTGTAGCTGTATGTTTGACATAATGAGGTTGTCAGCCTCACGTGCACAGTCTCTGGTTAGTCGCCTTGTATGACACGCCCAAGCGAGCTGTAGCCAGCCCTGTTCTGTCTTTGTCTTCTAAGAGACCCCCGGGGAGCTAAACGGGTTGGGGGGGGGAGGCTAAGCTTTGTATGTATATGTATACATAGCTTAGCTGTTTTTTTATGTATGTATATATATATATATATATATATATATATATATATATATATATATATATATATATATATATATATATATATATATATATATATATATATATATATATATATATATATATATAGATAGATAGATAGATAGATACACTGAGGGCATAAAGAAAGAATGTCGTAAAAGTCCACTATGAGGCTGAGCATGCGGCTGGAAATGTCACCTTAATTACTTAGTGGTTCGTCTTCTACCTTAGGGTGTAGAGTTGCCTTGTCATCACGTTAAGTAATTTGCTACATAACCCACCGCTGTAAGAGAATGTGCTTTGACATAGACAGCCTCAGTGGGGGTTCGATTTTCACTAAGAAGCGAAAGAAGTGATAATATATTATGAAAAAAAAAAAAAACCACAATGTGGTCGCCTCAGCAAATAATCAATAGAGTGACATATTTGTCGTCAACGTTAAAGATAAAGGTAGTGTCGTAGCAGATACTGCAGTAGGGGAGTGAAGTGTTAGATATTTCGTTGTACTAGATCCAGCTTTATGAGGTCATGTGACAAGCTTCCATCCTTATTACCTTTGTCTTCATTAACTCAGATCAGAGTCAGGCACCCATTTACCGCTGGAAAAAACTGGAGTGTGACGTTACCAGATTTTGTTCCCAGAATCCGGTAAACTTTGCCAGGAGAGAAAAGGGTTCTAACTACTCTGCCAATGTGGCGCTTGTCGTCTACATTGTCATGTGTAAATTATTCAGTAAACCTACTCTAAATTTATGTAGTATTTATCTATTTTATTTCTTTTAACCTATGTTTTTCGTTAGCAGGCTCACGGACAGTCCCTCTTTGATTTAAATCAAGCCAGAAAATTAAGTTGTGGTTGTAGCCATGAGGAACTTGTTTTAAGAGTCTGGCAGCCCTGAATTAATCGTCTCATAAACCAGTGTCTTTACCTGTCTGGTTTGTCTTTCCTGGGAAATCTTCGTCGTGATTCTAAGATATAGCCGGAATATCCTTGAATATATTCATTAAATTATTCATTACATTTTGTCCAATAATGTTTCTCATATTTTACTAGGCCTATTCTGGTTTTATCACATACTTATAATTTTATCTAACACATCTTTATAACGTCAGTTCATTTTTACTTCAAGTTTCTTGGTTAATGTTAATTGGTGGCGCTAGTATCAAAGTTAGTTTTAATTGAAGACCTACTACTTAGATACATTCTTAATTTCATAATTATCCTGTTAATATTTGGATGTTTCAATACTCCATTTCTTACAGCAACGCATTTGAATTCTTTAGTATCATTTTAGAGATTGCATCATCATCATTTATCGTTTTACTCCATTCGGATCATTCAACTAATACCGCAGCTGTACCCTCGAATGAGGCCTGTACCAAAGCATTCATATGGTCCTGCAGCATTGGATTCTGTAGCAATTCGTTTTATGTGACTATGTTACCAACTCTGTTCACAACATCAAGACACTACACACAATATTCCCGAGGGAACAGTTATATACTCCTTTTGTCTTTTTCCAAATAGAGATCACCGAGAGTTACACGGAGGCTTAGAACTCATATATTGTTAACAGAAAGTCATTTAGTAGTTTAGTGATTAATAATTGAAGTTAGTAAATGAAAATTCGTTAAAAACTTTAAAACAAAACAACATATTAATACGTCAGCATGCATTGCAGAAAATAAAATAGTTTTACATAAAAATGGCTGAACCGGTAGAATTTTCATATTACCTGCAGCAAATATAGAAATTCAACAATAATTTAAAAAATACTTTTATCGTCAGAGGAGACAAAAATAAAAACAAATAAAAATGAAAACAGTTTGCAGCATAATAAAACTATTATGTTCGGCATAAAGCAGTAAGCTAACAGTTTTAATATTAAATTAAGCAGTAGTTTAAAAAAAAATAAGAGCGAAAACAATGTAAAGTGAAGTAATATTGGTTTGAAAAAAAATACGTAAATATCGTTAGCATAAATTTTTTGTTGTTGATTACTTCAATTGATTAAAATACAATACAGGTTTGTGAAAATACTTTACAAACTTAATATAAACACACAAGAATGTAGGAATGCACAATTATTTAAAATAACTCACATCACACTTTATTTTTATTATTATTATTATTTTTTATAATTTACAGGAAAAAGGGATCGTGTGCAGAGTAATTTATACACGTTTGTATCAATGACATTTTTGAGTTAATGAAAATAAAACCGAGTGTTGATACTATTACTACGATTGTTAGTACTACAACTACTTCCATTACTGCTGCTGATATTAATGCCTAGAGCAATAATTCTTCTACTGTACTACTAGTCACCCGTGTGTTGCCGGGGCCCGAAAGGGGAGCAAAGAATAGTAACACTGCACCCTACCACGCATGTCGTAAAAAGCGACTAAGGAGGGTTGGGCATGGGGCTGTTTACCCCATCCCGTAAAAACTTCGCACAGTGGGCTGATCACCTGCTTGCCAACCAATCTGATTACGGAAACAACGATAGATTGTTCGGTCTGTTTCTGTTCCACAAAAGACGCCACTAGGCGTGGTGGAAACAGCGATAGATTGATCAATTTGTTGTTGCCCTAAGACGCCACTAGGCGTACTGGCCACATACTGCTTTGCCGGTTGATGGCTAAGGATGGAAGAAGAAGAAGAAGTACTACTAGTACTGCTAGTAACAATCATAATCATTTCATTATTATTAATATGACTTTAATTATAATAATAAAATGCTTTATCGTTAATATTTAATTAATAATAGTATATTAATAATAATAATTAAGCCTCTTTATTCATAACTGTGGTGACAGCCCTCAGTTGCTTATTATTTTATTAATAATGTGTCGATAATAATAATAGTAATAATAATAATAATAATTTAAATACTCTTTGTTCAGGCAAGATCTACAGTTCTAAGGTTGTCAGTTATTCGTCTCTTTCTTTTTTCTCCACGTGGGGCCATTTTGTCACTGTTACATTATTCCCTCTTTTGTTCTTTTATGCCACAGTTTTTTGTTTGTTTGTTTTTTTGGATCATCTTTTTCTTCTCTTTCTTTTTAATTTTCTTAAAGTGAGAATGTTGAGATTGCAGTTCCGTGTTATTTTATTTTGTGGTCAAAATATTTCTTCTTAAAGCCATACTTATTTCCATTCGTATATAGCTTTATTGTTTCAAAGATGATTTGTTTTTATGGCCTCTTAACTTAATAGCATAACATTTTTATTTTCTTTTAGACCAATATTACAATTGGTATTTTGTTTCAAAGCATTTTATAAGAATTTTTCTTACATCAGCAGTCGCTGTACAATCCTTTTACATAATCAGAAACATTTATAACTTACAGCTTAACATGAAGCAGATAGATAGATAAAGAGGGAGGGAGAGAGAGAGAGAGAGAGAGAGAGAGAGAGAGAGAGAGAGAGAGAGAGAGAGAGAGAGAGAGAGAGAGAGAGAGAGAGAGAGAGAGGGAGATAGAGAGAGAGAGAGAGAGAGAGAGAGAGAGAGAGAGAGAGAGAGAGAGAGAGAGAGAGAGAGAGAGAGAGAGAGAGAGAGAGAGAGAGAGAGAGAAATTTTAGTTTGGTAGTCTCTTACATCAAATAATAAAATTAATATTGTCTCAACACACAGTAAGACAAATGTCGGTGTGAAATAATTACTGCCGTAATTTTGAAAGCAGTTTCACAATCACTAGAAATTATTTTAAAAGGCACTGAAATACCCAGCAATTATTTTTATTATCACAGTATTACTACTAAGTATGGGAATGTGAGGACTTTTAGTCTGATTACAAATAGAAGATATTAGTGGTCGTAATAATAATAATAATAATGTAACATTGACAGTAGTTGCAATTATAATTATTATAATACTAATAATTTTTGCAAGAGCAAAACTTTGGTGGTAATAACAATGGTGCTGTAATGATAACAATAGTAGTTGCTCACATATCATAAAACATTTGTAATGAAAGGTGTGTAACACAAAGTAGTTTAATAGTAGCGATTGGTACAATCAAAGTCGGCCCGAGACATTTTTCAAGGTGGTGCGAATGATGGTGTCCCCAGTCCTGCAGTGTTGCCTATTTCACGCGATTGTGCTGGACTATACTGTAATTTCTACAACTTATGGTCACGGCAGCATTTTACAAAATAACAATAAAACATTTATGGTTTTAAAATCATTGTTGGTAACTGTTTTCTTTATTGATGTTGAATTGCAGATGCTCATTGCGTAGTTTTTGAAAGAAAAAAAAAAATTGACATAGGAAAACAATCGGTTTCCTGTAAAAAAAAATAATTTTTTACTTTATAAAGTTCTATTTTATTGTTATTATTCATAACAAATTTCAAACGAAACATACATTTCGACGCCTCCATCAAGTCGACGCCCTGTACGGCTGCACCGCTCAAGAGCGGCCCTGGCTACGGTAGTATTAATAATAATACTAATAAAATCATGGTAAGTTTGACTACAACAATCCAACGAAGTTTGAAAGGAATGGAATGACCACAAGGGAAATAATGCCGTCATAGGGACATGTAGCAGAAAGTGTACAACATAATTATTTCCCATCTTATGTTTGCGGGTCATTTGTTTGTACGAATAATGGAAATAATAGTAATATAACTATAATAACGAGAGCTGTATTTACAGCAGTGGTTTTAATGAAAACAATAATTGCAATAGTGAAAACTATTAAACAATAATCAATAAATAAGTAAATAAATAAATAAAGATAATTAACAGGTACTCGTTGGACATAAAGGGTGGCACATTTATTTACTATCCACAGGACTCAGGTTTCCTTCATTATTTAAACAATGACCACAAAAATATCACAGTAATATCAATATCTGTAACATGATTATAATTATACAACAAAACATAGTACATACTATAACAAATAAATATACTAATACCAATGGGCAATAACAAATAACCTTTACCAAGGTAATCATAATTTTAATTAATTATAGTGTTAAAAGTAATAACGGATGTTTGTAACGTAATGATAACAATATATCATCATCAGCTGCCATCTCCACAACGAAGGTTGGCTGTAATGGATCTCCAACGTCTTCTGTCTCCTGTCTTGGTGGTGCACTCTGATAGACTCTTTCCTGTACATCTCTTGATGTTATCTTCCCACTTATACCGCTGTCTTCGTCTTGCATGTTTGTCTTCAACTCTCCCTTCCAGTATGGTCTTCAAGTAAGGTGTTATGTCTTTTAATGTGGTCAAAATATTTCAGCTGTCTAAATTTGATCGCCTTCATCTAATTTAACAAGACAAGTATATATGTTATAACATTAACAAATAAAATATTAATTAATAATAGCATTAATTAATAATAGCATTAACTGTCGTAATAGTGCTTATAATAAAACAATACAGTAACAGTTGTTATACAGGGTGATCGTGCAGTCTTCTTTTTTTTATGTAAAACTTTTGCCTCGTTTTGGCGAGGCCCCTTCCCGTTCAACCTAGTCGGTTATATTAGGGCGCATGTCCAAATATAAAAGACCCTTAGGTCTGAAGTGTTGGAGCAGTCTTTCCGCAGTGGGTTCAGTGCTTTAATAATATGAATGTAACATTTTATGATACAGTAAACGGTATTATTTTAACTGATTTTAATTAGATTTACTTTAATACTACAAAAAAGTGTATTTTTTTATTATTTTCGTATAAAGCATTAGTGTCTGTTTAAATAATTTAAATTGCTATGTAAAATAAATAAATGTAGAGTTGTAAATTACGATCTTTTAATAATAATTTTATCATTTGGATTGTTTCCCTTGATTCATAGTATTCAAGCACTTGTCGATCACCCTAAACAATATTAACAATGTATTTCTCTGGGTTTTTTTTTTGCCTGCTTATTTCTCGCCCTTTATGGAGCGTGGCACCAACACTGCCGGTCTCCACCATGCAAGATGCCGGCAGTTAACGTACTGATGTACTGGTGTACTGATGTACTGATGTACCCTTGCAGTGTTGGTTTCTGTAGTAAATTTTTTCACATGGTGACGTTGCCAGTTATATGAACAACCTTACTTTTATAATAATTTACGTCATGTCACAGTGTACATATTAAACAATTTTGTATTCTCTCACAAATATGATATAATGATTGTAACAGTAATTGTAATTCCCACGTAATGTTGACAATTGTAATCGGAAAAGCATTCTGAATGAAAAAAAAAAAAAAAGATTTAGCAATTATTGTTCATTTTTGATCTACTTGAAATAAATACCATTACCGAACTAGTCCGTAACCACACAAACATTTGGCTGTAGGAAGCTTTCGTTCGCGAACTGGAGAAATGAATGCGTAGATGAACTAGGTGAGTGCAGGAATAGTCAAAATTCTAAAGGATCAGTGCTCATTAATCCTCAAAGCAACAAGGAAATCCTCATTTTTATTGTTTAATTAATGCATAAAGAATATCCAGTTTATCCCATTATTGATTGATCCTGTTTATCCCATTATTGTTTGATCCTGTTTATCCCATTATTGATTGATCCTGTTTATCTCATTATTGTTTGATCCTGTTTATCCCATTATTGATTGATCCTGTTTATTCCATTATTGTTTGATCCTGTTTATCCCATTATTGATCGATCCTGTTTATCTCATTATTGTTTGATCCTGTTTATCCCATTATTGATTGATCCTGTTTATCCAATTATTGATTGATCATGTTTATCCCATTTTTGTTTGATCATGTTTATCTCATTATTGTTTGATCCTGTTTATCCCATTATTGATTGATCCTGTTTATCCCATTATTGTTTGAGTGTGTAATGACAGTTGACAAGGTAATGATACAGTTACACCCAAAAAAAAATAATTTAACCTAATTTAACTAAAATAGTAGAAGTATTAACAAAAACGATAATTGTAATACCAGCGGTCATTAATGAAACAAAACAACAAAACTTAATAAACACGGCGACTGAAAAGTCATTTCATATTTTTAAATGTTTATATTCTCACTTGTGTCCGTTTTATTGACATGAAACAAAAGTTAAAACAATAAGCAACAATGGTATTTGACAAATAAATTTTGTTTTCACAGAAACAAATTGACACCTAAATTGACTAATAAATTGACATTGCAACAGAGAGCAAAAATTTCTGCTCGCTTTGAAAACATGTATTGAAAAAAAACCAAATCCTACGTTGAGTTGTGATGTTAATGTGACATATATAAGTTAACGTTATAAAATGACAGTTTACTGTCTTTATTTTCGATTTTTGGTTCATATAAATTCATTGGACATGAATGACGTAATAACAATTTAAAAATATGAACGTTTTAATTTAAAAAAAACCACTTTAAATGAATGTTTAAACTGAATGTGAAACGCTGCTTTCATATTATCTGCTTGCTTATGTCTTCAATCACGGGTGATGAACCCTTCTTCTTTGTTCTTTCTTCAAGTGCAATGCCTGGAGGAGTGGGTGATCATGACTCTTCACAATACCCTGTCTCCAGGACTGTTTATCAATTCTGTTGTTGATTTTTTTTTTTTTTTCCTGTGACATGGCGTCAGACTCTTCCACTGTCTAATGGTGTTCTCCCAGCGGACTCTGGGTCGTCCTGGAGGTCAGGATCCCTGGCTCTTAGCCTCCCATACCTGCCGTGGCAGCCGATCTTCTCCCATTCTGCAGACATGGCCAAACCATCTTAGTTGGGACTGTTCTCCTTGGGTCTGCAGGGGTTGGGTTTTTAGGCCTTGACGTTTCGTCTGGTTGCGGACCATGTCTCTTCTTGTTATTTCAACCACCTTCCTCAGATACCTCATTTCCGAAGTTTGCCATGAAGAAGAAAATAGAAAATATTTGACTTAAACCATAAAAAAAAAATAATAATAATAATAATAAATTAATTAATAAAAGAACACATTAAACAAAAATAATTAAAAGAACTGGTGCGGCGGAGATGTAAAGTGGCTCATGAAAACCAGGCATTCTATAGGAAGCTGGTAAGTCAAAGTTCAAATAAATATAATTTAATCGCCGCTCTCAACAATAACCTAAATACGTTACGTTTTTTTTTTTCACATGTGAGTAATATCACAACAGCTCTAGAATTTTCTGTTAATGATCATCAGTATCTCCTTTGTTCACTCCTTATGGAGCACGGAGCCGCCACACTGCAGACGACCTACTTGAGGTAGCCTGCACAAGAGCTCTAAGTCTTGCTGCCGTGGTTTTTGTTGCAGTTGGTTTAAAAGATGAAACTGCCAGCAACCATTCACAACCACATGTTAGTCGCCTTTTACCAAATGCCCCAGGGAGCAGACGTCGTATTCTTCATTTTTTTTTTCCTCAGAAACTTAAGAAAGGCAGTTATTGTATCAGGCTCACAGTCCATGCTTCGAAAGGTCCAAAATGGTTGGCTTCGATATGAATGGAAAAACCTCCATAGAAGTATCGAATCTTCAAGAACTGATATGGATCTACTGTCCTGGTCATGCCGGGGTACGTGGCAATGAACGAGCTGACAGACTACCTTCAAGAGCACCTATAAATGGTGCATTGGCCATAGATAAGGAAAAAAATACTGAGAGCAATTCATGTTCGTCTATTAGAAAATGACACTGCAATCGATGAATCATCTAGGCTGAGACTGCTGGAATTTGGCATCAAACGTAAGACCAGCAGGGATGGATGAATGAGAGGACGCAACCGCCGTGTATACAACCAGTGCGCAACGGGAACAATTAGCAATCATACCCTTTTACATTTGCTGAGGGAGACTGAGCACCTATGGGTTTGCCCGGAGTGCAATGACGTCGATTCTGATTAACATTATCATTTTTCCTCAGAGATCCCAGCTAATT
Organism: Oreohelix idahoensis; assembly: GCA_024509875.1. Lineage (NCBI taxonomy): Eukaryota > Metazoa > Mollusca > Gastropoda > Stylommatophora > Oreohelicidae > Oreohelix > Oreohelix idahoensis. The sequence goes on from JAMPIV010014483.1 coordinate 209,462, forward strand.
GTTTGGTTTCGTTTAATTTTAAGGACCATCTTCATGTGTGTATACAGAATCCCACATTCTATAAATAGTTTTTGGGTTGGGTAGGTTTGCTAAGTTTTAAATGTTGCCAGGGCCGTGGCCTTATGGCCTACTCTTCACAATGTCCAACTGCCGAGGGATTTTTAACGTGCGCAACTTGCACATGGGAACTCCTATTTTGTCGACCTTATCCGAGAAAGCTAGGCATCCGATCTCACAACCCAGGAGATTAAGGGGGAGTATGTTGTCATTATGAACCACTGATTCTGAAAAAGATTTCCATCAATTTTCCTGTACTGGGAGCGAACCTGGTACCTTTAGAATAAGAGGTGGACGCCATACCCCTTAGCCACTCAGACCTCGGGGAATTAGACCAGGATAATGTGAAAGAGTGTACGATTGGCTAAGTGGCTAGAGCGCTCTGTTCTTGTGGCAAAGTTACCGGGTTCTGGGATCGAAACCCGATATTTTCACGCTCCGGTCTACCCAGCTGTAAATGGGTACCTGAATCTGATATTGAGTTAAGGAAGGCTGTAGTTAAATCCATCCGTTTTACACCCAGCTCAATAAATTCCTCTTTCAAATCTCCAGTATCGTACAGCTTCAACCAATTAACCCCACCACTATTAGATTTGAATATTTACCTGGGACAGGGGCAAACCGCACCACTAAAAAAATAAACAGTAGGAAATTAACTAACTTGTAAAATCTATTAATAACTACTGCCTTAGCAACGGTTATTAGGGCTATCGCCAACTAACAATTTGAATTTCAAACACTAAATGCGGGGTAAGTCCCATCCCCTAACACAGACGCGCAAACTCCACCCGCCCCAATTAAATGTGAACGACCGCTGTACGATTTAGCCATTAGAGAGAATATTGGCTAAGAGGAGAGGTGGATTTAACAGAAACATAAAGCCTAAGCTGTGTATTTGAAAAGAAACTTAGATAATGAAAACGAAAGAGAGTAAATAAAAGAGATGCTTTGACAGTAGAGCAGTATTGTTTAAAATAACATCATATAGTAACTTATCAGAATTTAGAGCAAGTATTTCCTTAATATGGTATCTTAGTGAAAAGAGTCCCATAAAAAAAGGAAAAGTACAAAGATGAAAACGAAGATAAAGAAGAAAGTAACACCCATCTAGAAGGATAGATGACAGTAGTCTGATCAATAGTCACTTTAAATATTTAAAATCGCCCAAGTAATAACAGAGATATGGTAGAAATAAAAATTGAGACAGACCAACAGACTCACTGATAACCTTGCTCAGTTTTGAAAATCTTCGCCCAAAAAGTCAAATCCGTGTGACTTGATTTGATTGGGTAAGGCTAGTTAGGAAAGGGGAGATGTCACAGAAGATTTGCCCGCTAACGCGAAACATATCCTTACACAGTAATTTTAAAATCAAACTGGCCAACGCATTGATAAACACCCAAAATGTTTGGGGTTTTCAAAAAAAGAGTCAAATTCTGGACGTGTTGTTCCATTGGCTGGCAAGATTGATAATAGGAAAAGAATACAAGGCTAGAACGCCATTTAGAAAATTATATTCGCAGTGCTTAGATGAGATCAGAAGGGGAGCTTGCCTGAATGTTTTGCTTTCTGGACAACGGCAGTTTAACTTGTGCCATTATTCTGCTAGTCATCTTGTGTATTGTGTAACATATTTCATTGATTGTGGTAAGAGAAATGATTTATTAATATTCGTATTAATGTGTAGAGGCTAACCCAGATAGGGCGCCCACAAATTTTTTTGTTGTGCGACATTGCTATTGTGGAAGCTTATGACATCCTAAGGGAGCATATGCATGCCTAAGCAGACTTTTGAAGCAGAAAAAAAAAGTAAATTGTGTTTGAATGTTGCCATGCATAACAAAATATTTTGACTATAAGACCAGAAAGCCACTGGCAGTGTTCTACAGGCCACAATGTTCTAATAAACATTGGGAAAAAAAATTAATAAGATGTCATACTGCCAGAAGTAACATATTATTAAAAAAGAAACAGAACGGAGTGTACCCCAGCTGATGAAATAGAAAATAACCAAAGATTTAGGTGACAGAGGTGTTGAAGCATGTGAGAAGGAGAAGGTATCCACTGAGCAGGAAGCAGTCACATAACTTAGAGACGGTAGCTATTGATTAGCCTATGTTGCTGATCACCATGAATGGTTAATAATGATGTGAGTTGTTGGTTGTGGAAAAAATATATGGTGTATTTAGGGAGGCTTATTCATATTGTTGCAGGGTTGAATCACCTATTTCAAACTGACTCAAATACCTGGAGCTGCAGTACACGAGGCAACCTGCCTGGTGTTTACATTTCAAAAAAACCAAAGCAGTGGTTACTGCCTCCAGACTACCCTGTTGTGAACGAGTGTGAAGTTTTACACCAGTCAACTACTTTCAACTGGAAACAAAGTTAAGCCCTATAGTTGCGGGCACCTAGGATTTCATTAAATATATTCTTCACCATTAGGATAATTAACTGATCGTGTGAAATGATGAGAAGACCCGTCTCTCCCATTAGTGACATTGTGTAAGACACTATTTCGTCAGCAGGGGAGACCAGTATAGGAACATTTTAGTTAATAATATAAAGGACAAGATGTCCCTCATATGTTTTTAAAAGTTGTATATATATATATATATATATATATATATATATATATATATATATATATATATATATATATATATATATATATATATATATATATATATATATATATATATATATATATATATATATATATCCACATTTCTTTTGAGTTATACCTTCCTGTGCCAAAAGAATTCAAGGTTCAGGAAATTAAATTGTACATTAACTTTAAAACTTTAACCACTGTCTTACTTGAGTTATTACATTGAGTTACAGTTGTGTTTGTTTAAAGTATCATCATACATCACACTTGCATTACCCTAGACACCTAGCCTTATAATAAAATAAAATAGAACCAAAAATATACACAGAGTGAGATCATAGGGTAGTAGCAGTTAGGTATCCTGAGAACTCATCAACATTTCCAACTATTAGACTCAGGGACTTACATAGCTTGACCTCACTCTGTAGACACTTAATATTTAACATCTGTAACATCTAAACCCACCACAAAGGCAACGGCAACCAAGAGGGGAACTAGTCACTTCACCTTAAAAAAAATCTGAGCCTAGTATTGTTAAATCTCTAAGTCAGTATGGACTAAAAATAAAGGTCGATACTATCATATAGGAATGAAGTGTTAGAGACTTCACTATACTAGGTCCGGCATCAAGAGGTGTGGTGACCATTTCTCTTACCCGCCACTTTTTCCTTCCCTAACTCAGTAGCAACACCAGGTACACATTTACAGCTGGGTAGACTGGAGCGTGTTATTAATGCGAATCGAACCTGGCACCTGTGCAGCGAGAGACCAAAGCTCTGACCACTCTGTCAACCGAACTCTCATGGGACTACCTTTACCTGTAATATGAAATTGGGTAGAGTTTTCAAAGCCACCATTAACTACTGTGAAATAAATGTAATTATCGCGTAAACACGTATAAATTCTCGTAAATTCGAGTTTACGTGGCAATTAATGGTTAATAACTGCATCATTGGAAAGTTATACGTGCTTGAAAGGGAATGAATGTATTTATTAGCGAACCCATGAGAAATTTTTTGGTGAACCTGATCTCGAAGAGGTATTGCTTATTAAATTAGCATTTATTACACCGAGCTAATGTAAATGAATTTATGAGGAGTAAATATCTGTAGTGGTTAATCCCTTGATCTCAATATTGATCTTGTTTTTGTTTGTATTGTTTTTTCCGTTGTTCGCATTATCTTTGTGTTAAGGTTAAGCTGGATTCCAATATTCCGGCATGAATTAATGACGTAATATTTCAGTGTGGGAAATATGAAATCTGAAAAAAATTATCATTATCATCGTAATCGTCATCATCGTAATCACCATCACCATAATCATCGTCGTCGTCATTATCGCCATCATCATCATCACAGCCATCATCATCATCGGGATCATCACCATCATCAACATCATCATCATCATCGTTACCATTACAACCATAATCAACGTCATCATCATCATCAACGTCATCATCAGCATCACCACCATGACAACCATAATCGTCATCATGGTCATCACCATCATCAACATCATCACCATCACAACCACCAGCATCATCACCGTCACTATCATCATCATTATCATCATCATTACGATCATCATCACCATCACAACCACCATCACCACGATCATCAACATCATTACCACCAACATTACCACGATCATCATCGTCATCACCATCACCACTATCATCACCACGATCATCATCTTCATCATCATCACCATCATCACCGCGATCATTATCATCATCATCACCATCACCACCACCATCACCACGATAATCATCATCATCACAACCATCATCACCATCACCACCATCATCACCATCATCACCACGACCATCATCACCATCACCACCATCATCACCACGATCGTCATCACCATCATCACCACGATCATCATTATCATCATCATCATCATCACCAAAATCATCACCACGATCATCATCATCACCATCACTACCATCACCACCATCATCATCATCACCATCTCCACCATCATCATCTTCATTATCACCGTCACCATCATCATCACCACGGCCTCATCATCATCATCACAATCATCACAACAATCATCATCATGATCATTACCATCATCACCACGATAATCATCAGCATCACCATCATCACTATCATCACCACGATCATCACTATCATCTCCATCATCACCACGATCATCATCATCACCATCACCATTATACCCGACCATCATCATCATCATCACAACGACCATCATCATCATTATCACCATCATTACCACGATCATCACCATCATCACCATCACCACGTACATTACAACGATCATCATCATCATTACCAACATTACCACGATCATCATCTTCACCATCACTACCAACATTACCACGATCATTATTATCATCAACATCACCACCATCATCACCACGATCATCATCACCATCACCTCCATCATCGCAACGATCATTATCATCATCGTCATCGCCATCACCACCATCATTACCACGACCATCATCAATATCATCACCACAATCATCATCATCATCAACACCATCATCACTACGATCATTTTCGTTTTCATCATCACCATAATCACCACGATCATCATCATCACCATTATACCATGACAAGCATCATCATCACTACCATCATCATTACTACCACCATCATCATTATCACCATCATAACCACGATCATCATCATCACCATCGCTACCAACATTACCACGATCATCATCATCATCCCCTTTACCACCTACATTACGACGATCATCATTATTCTCAGCATCACCACCTACATTACCACGATCATCATCATCATCATTACTATCACAACCAACGTTACCACGATCAACATCATCATCACCATCACCGCCTACATTGCCACGATCACCATCACAATCACTTCCTACATTACCACGATCATCATCATCATCAATATAACTACCAACATTACCACGATCATCATCATCGCCACCATCACCACCTACATTAGCACGATCATCATCATCACATCACCACCTACATTATTACGATCGTCATCACCATCTCCACCTACATTACCACGATCATCATCATCATCACCTACATTACCACGACCATCACCATCATCACCTACATTAATACTATCATTATCACTACGATCATCATCACCATCATCACCTACATTACCACGATCATTTATTATCATCACCATCATCACCATCAACATTACCACGATCATCATCATCATCACCTACATTACCACGATCATTTATAATCAACATCATCACCATCAACATTACCACGATCATCACCACGATCATCATCACCATCACCACGTACATTACCACGATCATCATCATCATCACTACTAACATTACCACGATCTTCATCATCACTATCATTACCACGATAATCATCATCATCACCATCGTTACCAACTTTACCACGATCATCATCATCATCATCCCCATCACCACCTACATTACAAAGATCATCATCATTCTCAGCATCACCACATACGTTACCACGATCATCATCATCACCATCACTACCAACATTACCGCGATCATCATCATCATCTCCATCATCACCTACATTGCCACGATCATCATCACCATCACCACCTACATTACCACGATCATCGTCATCATCAGTATCACCACCTACATTACCACGATCATCATCATCATCACTATCAACATTACCACGATCATTTTCATCATCATCACCATCTACCAACAATACCACGATGATCATCATCATCACCAACACCACCTACATTAGCACAATCATCACCATGATCACATGACCACCTACATTATCACGATCATCGTCATCATCACCATCTTTACCTACATTACAACGATCATAATCATCATCACCACCATCAACTACCTTACCTTGATCATCACCATGATCATCCCCATCATCACATACATTACCACAATCATCATCACCACGATCATCATCACCATCACCACTTCATTAACACGATCATCATGATCGTCACCATCTACATTACCGTGATCATCATCATCACCATCATCAACGCGATCATCATCATCATCGTCACCTACATTACTACGATCATCACCATCATCATCACCACGATCATCTTCAGCACCATCATCATCATCATTTACATTACCATGGTCATCACCATCATCACCATCTACATTACCACGATCATTATCATCATCGTCATCAATACCAACTTTACAACGATCATCGTCATCACCACCACTACCAACGTTACCACGATCATCATCATCATCACCTCCACCACCTACATTATCACGATAATCATCATCATTACAATCACCATCTACATAACCACGATCGTCATCTTCACCACCATTACCACCGACATTACGACGATGATCATCATCATCACCATCACTACGAACATTACCACGATGATCATCATAATCCCCATCACTACCAAAATTACCACTATCTTCATCATCACCATCACCACGCACATTACCACGATCATCGACATCATCACGATCACAACCAACATTACCACGATCATCAGCGTCCTCACCATCACCACCTACATTCCCACGATCATCATCACCACCAACATTACTAACATCATCACCGTCAACATCACCATGATCAGCATCATCATTACCACCAACATTACCACGATCATCATCTTCTTAATCATCATCATCACCACCATCATCATCACCACAACGATCATCACCAACATCATCCTCAACATCATCACCACCTACATTACCACGACCATCATCATCATCACCATCATATCATTACTACCACAACCATCATCACCACGATCATCATCATCCTCATCTTCACCACCAACGTTACCACGATCACCATCACCATGAACATTACCAACGTCATCATCATCACCATTAGTACCAATATCACCACTATCATCATCAACATCACCACCAACATTACCACGATCATCACGATCATCACCATCACCACCAACATCACCACCATCATTATTATCATCACCACCATCCTCACGATCATCATTATCATCACCAACATCACCATCATCGTCACCATCATCGTTCTCATCATCACCATCATCATTGCTACCATAACCACCATCATCACCACCACCATCATCACCATCATCATCGCCACCAACACCACCTTCATCGTTGCCACCATCACCACTGCCATCGCTATCACCTTCATCATCATCACCATCATTATCACCATCATCATCGCCACCACCACCATCATCACCATCATAACCATCATCATTGCCACCATCACCACCATCCTCACCATCATCATCGCCATCATAACCATCATCATCGCCGCCATCGCCACCATCATCACAATCATCATCGCAACCCTCACCACCATCATCACCACCACCATCATCATCACCATCATCACCACCATCATATAATCACCATAACGATTACCTCATAGAGGACAATCCTTCATTAAGTTCATGCCAAGTCCTCGTGCTTGTGCCATCCGCTCAAGGCCGACTCGTGAATTCATTAACTCTTTTATTGCTATATTCTTCATGTGTTTTTCGGGCCCTTTCTACCTCTCTTACCCTGGTGACTCATGAATAAGGACTGCCCTGTAGTGCTATAATTAAGATTTATGATGTCTATAATTATACATTTTATATTGACTTGTTGACTCTAGAATCCTAGAGCAGAGACTCCGATGCCTAGCTGAGCCACAACTGGATGAGGTCCAGTGCGGATTCCGAGCGAACCGAAGTACTCAAGACCTAATCTTCACACTCAGACAGCTGAGTGAAAAGGCCCTTGAGTATAAGAGTGAGATCCATCTTTGTTTCATAGATCTGGAAAAGGCGTTTGACAGGGTCCCCTGGAGCAAACTTTGGGATTGTTTGGCACGGAAGAACATTCCAGCACCTCTGATTCATGCTATACAGAGCTTCTACAAGTCTTGCAGAAATTATGTGAGGACAGCAAACCATAAGTCAGAAGAGTTCAGGACCACCACTGGTGTAAGACAAGGTGATATCCTGTCACCTTACCTTTTCATACTCCTCATGGACGATGTCATTAAGGCATGTAAGGAGAGAACAAGAAAGTATTCAGTGGGGTACTGGAAGATGAGACAGGTCTGTATTTCGGAGCTGGCATTTGCTGATGATGTTGCCCTGATTGCTAAATCAGAGGCACATCTCCAATTCAACCTGCAAGTCTGGAAGGAAGAGCTGGAGAAGAGAGGGATGGTCATAAGCAGCTCTAAAACAAAATACATGGTGATATCACGAGAAGAAAGAAGACATCAGATTAAGCTGGGAGAACAGGTCCTGGAGCAGGTAGACCACTTTAAATACCTCGGAGCTATTACTGACCGAAAGGGAGGCATCAAAGAAGAGTTGGCCACTCGAAAAGCAGCAGCTGGGAGACTTTTTCAGACCATAAATCGAGGATTCCTCAGCAAGAGAGAGGTTGGTAAGAAAACGAAGATGGCTGTATACCGCTCCACCTATGTCCCAGTCTTGACATATGGATGAGAGTCATGGGCAATGACTACAACCCACAAAAGCCAGATCCAAACCTCAGAAATGAGATATCTGAGGAAGGTGGTTGAAGTAACAATAAGAGACATGGTACGCAACCAGACGATACGTCAAGGCCTTAAATCCCACCCCCTGCAGACCCAAGTAGAACAGTCCCAACTAAGATGGTTTGGCCATGTCTGCAGAATGGGAGAAGACCGGCTACCACGACAAGCATGGGAAACAAAGAGCCAAGGATCCAGACCCCAGGACGACCCAGAGTCCGCTGGGAGGACAACATTAGACAATCTTTGAAGGACCGAGGACTAGAATGGAACCAGGCCAGGAGGAAGACAGCCGATAGGATAGTCTGGCGCTCTCTCTTCCAAACCTCTACACCTCACGGTAGAAGGGGAACGACTAAGTAAGTATATTGACTTGTTGTCGGTTTACTGCTAGATCGTTGTCTAATAATTTCAAAAAATCCTGGAAGAAGTCAAGAGTGTCTCTTATCTTGGTCATTTAATAAATAACAGAAGATGGCAGATGCGAAACAGGAATCAAGAAGAGGATAGGAATGTTCAAAGCTATTTTCATAACGTGATACAAATACTAACATGAAAACAATTAAGCCACAATTTAAGACATCATGGGAGCCGCGGTATCAAAGTGGTTAGTGCACTGGCTTCCCAGCTCAGTGACCTATGATTCGATCCCCAGATGAGGTGGGATTTTTTTAGGCCGCAAACGGCTCCTGGGTCGACCAAGCCCCAACTGGGTACCAGAGCAACTCTGGGAAGGTTAAGGCGGCCGGCGTGATGTTGACGACGTCACCCCTAGTGTGCAGATGGTCAAGAAAATATGGGCCTAACACCATATTCCCAATATGCCTCAATGGGCGTGCAACGGGATCCTTTACCTTACCTTTTTTAAGACATCATCAAATGCTCTCTCTCTCTCTCTCTCTCTCTCTCTCTCACTCTCTCTCTCGCTCTCTCTCTCTCTCTCTCTCTCTCTCTCTCTCTCTGTTCAAATTCAACGAAAGACGCAGCCAACGCTTAAACAAATTGCACGTACCCAAGCCTAGGCTTGACTTATTCAAGAAAAGCTTAGCGTACTCTGCTGCTCATCTTTGGAATTGTCTTTCACATAACCTAAGAAACAACCTCAGTCCCTATTCATACAATCGTAGACTTTTCGAATACTTTATGAGTTCTGATTACATGCCCCACCTAATCGGATTATCCTTTCTTATAATGTCAACTGTAGGTTCTAATGACGATGTTTGTACTTTTCAACATATTTTATGTCATGCTTATAAGTAGTTAATGTTAATATGAGTGTGCTATTTTATTTTACTTTACAACGTTGAATTCCTTGAAATTGATATGTAAAATGCATGTGAGAATAAATGAATTCAATATGAAAGGTGAGAGAAAGGAAGGGCAGAATGTCAGACGGGCCTGCGTGCCCAATTCTCAACCCTTTGAAAATAAAGTTCGTTCGTTCGTTCGTTAGCTCTCTCTCTCTCTCTCACACACACACACACACACACTATATATACATATATATTCTTCATTAATGTAGGTTGCAGAAACATGGAAAATGAACAAGCAACTGGAAGAAAGAATTGAGGCTCTCGAGATGTGGATATAGAAGAAATAAGCGTGTCTCATGGAAAGAGAAGAAAACAAATAAAGAGGTCCTAGAAAACCTAGGAATAAAAATAGAATTCATGAAGGAGATCAAAATTAGACAACATCAATATATTGGCCATGTAAAAAAAGGCGTAACACCTTGTTGAAGACCATGATAGAAGGAAAAGTTGAAGGCGAACGTGCAAGAGGGGAAGATATAGCGAAAGGTTTTCCTAGTATGATAATAGTGGTAGAGCAGAAGTAGAATCTCTCTCCAGAAAGTATGAAGTTCCAGTGCCCGAGAAGTACACTGGTATCACAAGTGAGTTACAGCTGTGAATACTCTGAGCTGGACAATAGATTCAGGCTTCAGAAGTATAAGTTGCTACTTTCGCTATAGTAACCCTATGTGATAATATAATTAAATTAGAAAAAGTAACTCAAAATTTAACAGTTAAAAATTTACCAAGTCAAATGAGTACAATTTCATAATGTATTATGCACATCTCTATATTCTTGTAATGAGAAATTGGTGTTGGAAGATGGTAAAATGTATGATTATTTACAGTTACAAATCAAAATAACAATCGAAAAAGTCTTGGATTTATCTTCCACTGAAATTACAACAAAAGGATTGTCACATTATCTCTTGCCATCTAGTTGTCATCATTAGACAGTCGTTTTAAAAACTGCTCACAGGATTTTGTGGATTGTATACACATAACTCATCTGAATTTAGTTCGAGGTTCCTGAGACACACTTGAATCCGGAAGACTTTCCTTCAGCCCGCCCTATAACTACGGGGGACTAAGGTGTTGAAGATTGGTTGACCTCTAGGCTTCAGTTAGCAGGAGCAACGGTCTTCAAGTCTTTTGGATAAATTCGGTCAGGAATGATCATAATCTTGATCAGCAATGATCATAAAAACTGATCATTAAAAACCTGGAACAAAAGGTAATAGGTGGCCATGGTGTTCCAACAATCTCACCACCCACTGCTGTTCATGATGCGACAATGTCTTCAGTGTTTGTATATACATGAATGAATCATGGTAGTATGTTACAGAGATAGCATGATAAGATAATGTATACTGTGAAGAATTAACAAAATACATGAATAAATCACATGTTATGATACATGGGTACGATATAACCTTTGCCTTCCACTTATGGATGTCAAGTCACTTATGTATTTGCTGGTATGTCCTAAGCTTCCAGGCAAGAACTAGCCATGATATATTTGGCTAACCAATTAATGGTTATGCTTCCTGACAATGCCGGTGAAGGATATCTCTGGTTAGCGTCATTCCCTTTTTATTATATCTGATACAATAAAATCGTAAGTAAAATCTGAAATAAAATACTATTATTCATACATATATCTTTAATAAACTTACATACCCTCTTAGGATTTATAAGCTCACGGTGAGACTATATTGGTTGAATTTAATCTGCCCTGCATGCAGCGTGAAAATAGAACTTTTCTTGCAGATGCTGTATTCCAGTTTCTCACTCTGGCTTCTGGATTTGGTGTGTGTGATTTTCAACGCGCCGCTCTGTCTTTATATTTCAGTCTCTCGCCCGTACGAGAAAGCCCCTCCTAAGGTCCAAAAAGATTTTCGTTTAATCTCTCGGTTTGAGGCGATTTGAGGCAATCTGTGCTTTTCCTGTACTTGTTTTCTCTTCTGTTCACTTACACACTTATATCCTTCCTTCTTTCCTAGGTATCCATTCATTTTCCCCATATGAGGCTTTCATTCTATCCAATTTATATTTAAATCCGTTTAGGCATGTAGCTATAATAAATTTTTAAAGATTATTAGCTAACTTTTAGCAGATGTGATGAAAGTGAAAAATATTAATTATCTTTAAAACTATTTATATTTGAATAATATCCTTTTGGATATAATTCGTAGTCTATCTCCTTTGTTGAATTATTTTTATTTAATTGTATTCCAACCAGGCGTTTTCTTGTAGTTCTAAATTTAATTTCCTGTAAATGCAAACTTTGAAAGTCCGCCATACATTCCTATATTAGCTTTTTCATCATTCTTCAGTACCGCCTGGCTTAAACATATTTCACATTTCTTCCGCCTACTACAAACTTCAAAGAAAGACCGTCGCGTTGTCCTTGCGCTGTGTGTGTGTGTGTGTGTGCGCGCGCTGTGGGCGTGCGTGTCGCTCTACAACCAAGCAAGTGGTACCAAATCTCGCTACAGAAGACAACATCAAGATATGGACAGGAAAATGTATATCAGAGTGAACCATCAAGACGATACAGAAGACGTTGAATATCCATTGCAGCCGACTTTTGATGTGGAGGTAGCAGATGATGATGATGATATATCATAACATAAGGTTCAGTAAATTTGATTGGAGACCGTAATGAAAAAGATGAAGAAAACATTGAAAGACCTTGAATTTATAGCATGCGAGAGAAGGACGTAGCATACTTTGTTGAAGGCCTATTCTCCTTTGGGGGCTGAAGGCTCTTGAAGGAATAAGTTTGGCCTTTGCATCCAGTAATGATTTGAACATCAGAGGCTATTCCAAGTCCGTAAAATGGGGGTGGTGTATCTAGCACATGCACCTAGAGGCAGTTTACCTGGTAATTTTCACTTCTCGGTTACCTGTATAATGGGATTGTATTTTTGTCTGTGCAGTATTGCGGGAATGTCAATATTTCTGCATGTCTATCACGTACACGTCATTATTATTGCATGTCTGATCAGATGTACATATCATTATTTCTGTATGTCTGATCAATGTACATGGCATTATTCCTGAATGTCTTATAGGAAACACACGTCAGTATTCCTTTATGTCTGATCAAGTAAACACGCCATTATTCTTACATGTCTGATCAGATGACCACATCATTTTTCATGTGTGTATATTCATATGTACTTGCCGTTATTACTACATGTCTGGTAAACAACACCCGTCATTATACCTGCATGTATCATCAGATGTACATTACATCAATAATGCATGCCTGATCAGGAAATAACGTCATTAATCATGCATGTATAATCAGTTTCACGCTTTATTAATCCTAAATGTCTCATCAGATTTACACGTCATTATGCCTTCATGTCTGATTACGTACTGTCGTGAGAAATTCTAATCCACATATATAAATTAAAAAGTAAATGTAAAGCCTAACAAATAACTTCAATAAAAGGAAAGAAGAATGGTAAAGAACAGTGCTGTCACAATGACTGTACTCGAAATCCCCCCTTGTTTTCTACTTCGTCTGCGAATTGTAACGTTTCACGTTGATAGTAAAAGCCTACTACATCTCTACCCGCTTTCTTCAATGAAACGTGTACTGCCTTTCTAAGAAAACCTTGAGATACGCAGCTGACCTAGATTTAAAATTCCATTCATATCATTGTATACACTATGTTACCAAAAACGAATGGACAGATGGACTAAAGATAGAAAGAAGGGAGGGGCTGAAAGCCGAAATGCAGGCAATACTACCACAGTCGCGCGATACACAATTACTACCATCACGCGTGTAAGGCCACAAGCACTGGCTTTTTTTCAAATCGTCAGTGATAAAAAACACTACCCATAAAGAGAGTTATGTTTAAAAACTTACAAAACGCTTATTAGGAAACATGACATTCCACTGTTTTATGTCTAAAATCCTGACATTAGTCTTACAGTACAGCAGGACAGGTGGCGGTTCTAAACATAAAATATAAAAAAACAAATACACGACTATCCTAGAAAATACATATTTTGAACGCAGCCACTTAGCCCCATAAAATTTATATATTTGGGTTCCCTGTGACTTGCTGACAAAGAATATGTTAAGTGTTATGCAAATAGTCTAGGAATTAACAAGTTATGGCCAAAATAAAATGATGGTGCTGTCAGACAACACCCAAAAGCAGAATCGCTCAGTGACAGATTTTCACACCACCATTGTACGGAAAGAGGTCCCCATGTTACCTCCTATTTGATTGGGTAGAAATAAATGTAAGGCTAAACACGATTAGTCGGACTATAAATACTACTTTTCGTTGCTAGGGGAGACGGATGGAAGGGTACTGTTTTTTCAAACGCTTGGGTAAAGATGGCCTGATTGGTTAGACTCGTCGATATAGTCACTTAGACGCGTCAGTTCCACACCAGATTTTCAAAAATACTTTCTAAAGCAACAGTGCGTTGAGCATCAGCTTATATTTTTATAAATAAAAGCCTGAGACAGAGGCAGCTCGGAATTTGTACCATAAGTTGTGCCATTATTCTTCACCAGTCAACGTATCTGTTTATTATTATTATTCCATGAATTGTGGTAAGCTTGAAATATTTGATATCTTTTAATGAAAATTGAATGTAAATTAATAATTTATGTCTGTATATGTGCGTGGTTCAGTAGCGAACCGGAGGCAAGGCCTATATATATATATAAGTTGCTCCAACCTGAACAGAAGGTGTCAGAGGAAAGTAAAACTACATGGACTTACCAAATAAGTACACTGACACCTATCTTATTGACTAGAAAGAAATAATGCTGGACTTGCAGAGGCGTAGTAACCATTAGGGAGGAGTATACTGGTGAAAATTTTTATAGATGAAGCTGACAGTTGGCCTACCGCACTGAACTCAGTGTTTGTTATGTATTGTGTTCAGTCTGGCAGGGTATTATAAATTAGTTCTGAAGTAGGAGGTACAACCTTCTTGTTTCAGGGACCGTGGTCCTAAAGTTATTGAGCAACACCTGGTCAGAGCTTTGCTGAATCCAGAGGCGGACAGCATACTCCTTGGTCCATATAGCAATCAGTGTGGTGTCTCCAGAACACAGGGAGGCTATCGAGCAGAGGAGTCTTTTTCCTGCCGCCATCACGACAGATAAGAATCTGTGGCCAGCGGAGCTCAACATTATGCCCCTATAAAACTGACAATAAATGAACTAAGAGGGGAAATAAATTGTTTTAATGTCAGGAACTGAGAACATCTCCAATACTAGTTCCAACAGAAACAAACACTTGAAGTTATGATGACAAATAACAACTTAGATTGACATATAAAACCAGTATTACCTCATAGAACCACTACACCACTGACCCACATATTATAATATTAATAAAATATGTCACTACAAGATTCATATTTATAAATTATGTACATATAAATTGTGATTACAATATATTATGATTCCTGGTTCACTGTGTAATTGAATCAGGATTTCCATTGGTAACAGTACTTAATACATGAATATTTGAAAATTTATCAGTGACTTATTTAAGATAGTCTCATAGAGTGTTACATGTATGTGAGTGTCAAACTGTTGTCAAGTGTGGTGGAATAAATTAAAGTGTTTATCTGTCTGTTATTGTTGTGACTTACACTTCATCATTTACAAAACCCTAGACATTCAACGTAGTCATCACAATATTCCAGAATAATTCTGACTGAGATATACATATGTGGTAGCAAGTAAGGTCACCTGTATTACACTACACTTATTAGATACAGATACCTTCACAGCTGATCTCAGTCAGTACACTAAGTCCCCTATAAATATTTATAACATCCCACTTTACCACACGTACACACATTCTCAATCATACATATCTGATTACGTGCACACATCCTCAATCATGCATATCTGATTACGTACACACGCCCTTGATCCTGTTGGTCTGATCACGTACACACGTCCTGAGTCCTTCATGTTTTGCCAAGTGTATACCACGATGTAGATTCCGTATTCTTTAAATCAAAATTATGTTCTAAATCTATCTTTGAATCAATATTATGTTCTAAATCTGAATTTACATTATGTTCTAACTCTATCTTTGAATTCATGTTATGTTCTAAATCTATCTTTGAATCTATATTGAGTTCTTATTCTATCTGTAAATCATTCATCATCATCTCAACCCATAACCCGTCATGGGTCGTAGGGGTGCCATGGTGGAAGCATCAGCAGACAGGGTCCTCCACTGCTCTATATTCTCAGCAATGCGTACAAGTGTGGAGAAACCGTGTCCTGCCCATTCTTTGATGTTATCAGCCCAGGATTTTCTTTGCCTTCCTCTTCTCCGTTTACCTTCGACTGTTCCCTGGAGGATTGTTTTCGAAAGGGAGTCATGACGAGTTACATGCCCAAACCAGGCAAGCTTTCGACGTTTCACTATTGACAAAAGTGGTTCTTGGTGGCCTGCATAGGTGTTTATCTTCTCTCTAACATAGACATTTGTTTTGTGCTCTTTATAGCAAATGCGCAAATTCTTCTATAACATTTATGCTCGAAAGCCTGAATCCTTCGCTCCGTATCTGCAGTGAGTGTCCAGCCCTCACACCCATACAAGAGAATAGATAATACAAGTGATTTGTATAATTTGATCTTCACAGGAAAACTGATGTTACTTTTCCAGATCACATTCAACCTTGTCATGGCAGCTGAGACCATCTCAAGTCTTGTCTTGATTTCTTTATTTGATCTTCCATCACTACATATAGTGGACCCGAGATATTTAAAGGTGTTAACTTCTTCTAACGTTTGCCCATTTAACGTAATGTTGGTCGGAACATGTTTCTTATGGCTATTCACCAATATCTTGCTTTTTTCTATATTAATTTCCATCCCATATGTTCTTGTTACTTTCTCCAGTCTAGAGGTAAGGTCTTGAAGTTCTGATTCTGTTCCAGCTATCAGATCAATATCATCAGCAAAACGTAGATTATACAGAGGTCGGCCTCCAATCGATATGGTTGTAAGTCATTATTGTGTTCTAAATCTATCTTTAACCCAATATTATGTTTTAAGTCTAATCACTATGTTTCTAATATTCCTAAATTTCTGATTCCAGAAATCTTTATTCTTTGCTTCCAGTGCTTGGTACATTCTGGGTGTTCAGTTTTTAATAACACTGTATTAAAAAGGTATTTGCCTACGTGTACATCTACGTCTGTACGTTGACCTGTGCCGTAAACTTACCCTGTAATACAGAGAAGTGTACACACGAAGATTCTACTTCTCGTTTCACAGGGTAATTTTATTGCTCAAGGAATTTCTCCTCAGTGGGGGATAACTGATGTTCGGAAACCTTACTTCAAGTAGTGCTCCAGATGATCAGCTGCAAGGAAATACACAATAACCACCTCCAGTAATGTTGCCGGTGCCCCGTGTAGTACCCAGGGGTCTCTTAAGAGACGAAGGAAGAATAAGTCTTCTGCACCCTCAGACATGTTGTCATCATCATCATCATTATCATCAGTCGCCATCTCCACATTCAAAGTCGACTGCAGTGAATCTCCAACTTCTTCTCTCTCCTGTCTTGATGGTGAAATCTGATAGACTCTCTCCTGTCTTGATGGTGAACTCTGATAGACTCTCTCCTGTCTTGATGGGGAACTCTGATAGACTCTCTCCTGTCTTGATGGTGAACTCTGATAGACTCTTTCCTGTCTTGATGGTGAACTCTGATAGACTCTCTCCTGTCTTGATGGTGAACTCTGATAGACTCTCTCCTGTCTTGATGGTGAACTCTGATAGACTCTCTCCTGTCTTGATGGTGAACTCTGATAGACTCTTTCCTATCTTGATGGTGAACTCTGATAGTCTCTCTCCTGTCTTGATGGTGAACTCTGATAGACTCTCTCCTGTCTTGATGGTGAACTCTGATAGACTCTTTCCTGTCTTGATGGTGAAGTCGGATAGACTCTCTTCTGTCTTGATGGTGAACTCTGATAGACTCTCTCCTGTCTTGATGGTGAACTCTGATAGACTCTCTCCTGTTTTGATGGTTAACTCTGATAGACTCTCTCCTGTCTTGATGGTGAACTCTGATAGACTCTCTCCTGTCTTGATGGTGAACTCTGATGGACTCTTTCCTGTCTTGATGGTGAACTCTGATAGACTCTTTCCTGTCAATCTCTCTCCTGTCTTGATGGTGAACTCTGATAGACTCTCTCCTGTCTTGATGGTGAATTCTGAGGTTCTTCAAATAAAAAGGATGAATAGTTCTAGTGGCTGACGCCTATCAACTTTTCCAATTATTTATTTATATATGTGGTATTATCTTATTTATTTATATATGTGATATTATCTTATTTATTTATATATATGATATTATCTTATTTATTTATATATGTGAAATTATCTTATTTATTTACATATGTGATATTATCTTTGTTATTTATATATGTGATATTATCTTATTTATTCATATATGTGATATTATCTTATTTATTTATATATGTGATATTATCTTATTTATTTATATATGTGATATTATCTTATTTATTTATATATGTGATATTATCGTATTTATTTTTCGATACCATGGTGGGAATATGAAGTTGTCTTTCCATATTTGTTGTAAAATAGGCTAAAAGACATCGGCAGTGTATCAGCTCAAGCTAATATGTTTTTATTTTATTTTAGTGAAGTTTCAAAGCAGTGTGTGACGTAACACGCTATGTATCCCTAGTGGTTAAAGGTATTTCCCCGAAAGGTTTGGCTGAGGACGAGTGAGCGCTTCACATGTTGCATTACACACACACACACACACACAAATATAGAGAGGGAGAAAGAGAGAGAGAGTCTTAGAGACTTCACCTACATTGAGTCTCAGCGTTCTGAGGCGGGGTGGCCAGTTCTTTTCACTGTTGCCTATGCCTTCCCTAGCTAAGAGCAGAGGCAGCTACCAATTTACAGCTGAGTAGGCTGGACCGTAACGATACCTGGTGTCAAACTTGGATAGTGCTAGCAGCGCTGCACCGCACTTTTTTGTAGACGTAGGTCTATCGTTTCAATCCATTTTCGACCCTAAGCACAGACCTCTTCTCCTAGCACTTGGTTTTCATCGCACGTTCTTCTTGACTCTACATCTCTTTTGCTTGACCTGTTGCGCCCATTTTTACTGCTGCGTGGACAGCACGCCTCTTCCCATTCGTACAACATACTCAAACCGGCGTCAATATTCTGTTAACCACCACAGTCAGTGGTTCTATCGATGCATGTGGTTCTTTACTGTTCATTAATGGCCTACTAAAAGATTCGTTTAATCGCACATTAGCAGTTAACGCATATAAACGAGTGACGCCAGGAGGGGGTGCCATCGGACACTATTATGACAGAAAGCATTGTTAAATACATACTTGCAAGTGTTTTGGTTTATTGAGCGAGGGGATCAAAAGTAAGATCCGCCCAGGGTGCCAAATACTTCAAGGACGCCCTTGGTAGCACTAACGGTTAATTTGGTAGTCATATCCTGTTGTCCAGAGCCGCCAATAATTCAATAGAATAGGCAGCATTGAGTGACTAATTTTAGGCAGTGCATGGGATGTGACCGCTTCATCGGTACCACAATTCTACTGTGTGGCAGTCTGCCTTGGTAGATAGCAATGTCAATATTGCCTGAGGTTGCTCAGGGCACCACTTTGTATAATAATGTGGTCGCCTGCACTAACAGGTGGTTACCTCACTCGGCCGCTGTGTGCCCAGGTTCTTTGCCTCAGTAGCTAGCGATGATATGATGATGAATGATTACAACTCACACACAGCGAGCGACGACCTAACGCCAAGCAGATCTTCTATATAACAAGAGAACGCCACAGTCAACTGGAATAATGTTTATTTACAATGTGTGGACCACTGCTGTTACCTGGACCTCTAACAATCTTGGTCCGTCACCCTTCTAGCTTATTCTGGTGCCTACTTATGGAACAGCCTTCCACACCACCTAAAAAGCCTACCTATACAATATTCTTTTAACAAAGCACTTTTCAAACACTTCCTCAACACTGATTATCTACCCCCATAGAAACAGCATTAGCTTGTCAACATCTCATCCATAGGTCAACATTTCTTTTCCTCTTCCGCTCGTTTTTGTGTGTGAATAATTTGTTTTATATCCATGTAATATCATTATTAATGAGAAGAAGACGATGGCGATGGATAGGACACACACTGAGAAAACCTGTTGATAGCATTACAAGGCAGTCCTTGTTCTGGAACCCCCAGGGCAAGAGAGGCAGAGGAAGACCAAGAAGTACATGGAGAAGAGAGTTGGAAACAGAGGTGAAAATGATGAGGAGAACATGGAAAGAACTTGAGATGATGGCACGTGACAGGAGGACTTGGCATGTGTTTGTTGAAGGCCTATGCTCCTGTGGGAGTGGAGGGTTATGAATGAATGAATGAATATCATTATTATATTCACTTTAAAATATTATTATATAATGTAATGTATGTGTGAATGTATCCACATAATACTGTACTTTAGAAATGTGAGTCGTGAGAATGTACCCGCATACCACTGTACTTTAGAAATGTGAACTTTTTTTTTTTTTTTTTTAACTGCTCAAAGACTTTTCCTGCCAAAGAAGTGCGTAAGAAAGTGTTATTATTATTATTTCATTTTCCACCAAGAATGTATGGACATAAGCGAGAATGTGTTTATGTAATTTTTGTATTCATGATTGATGACAAATTCAAAAATACAGATTAATTGTAGACGGATTGACCGCATGAGTGAGTGTCGGTATACAGAATTTATTTATTTTTATTTATTGTTTTATTTATTTTATTTTTGTCCCCCAATTATTAGCTTGTTTGTTTCAAAAAAAAAAAAAAACCTACTCATTTTTTTTATTTATTATGATTGCATACTGTAAATGAATGCTGTTATGGTAACTTTATAATGTTGCATGCCTTTAAATTAATGCTTAAAGCATCATGTGGGAATGAAAGGATATAGTATGCAAGATTAATGAGAGTGGAAGGGCAGAATATTAGACGGGCCTGCGCGCCCAATTCTTTACCCTTCGAAAATAAAGTTCGTTCGTTCGTTCCTTCTTCAACACTCGCTCAGCATTGAAAATTTACATTCAATATTATAATATCTAATCATCTATGGTTGTTAAGATATTATTAATATCTACCTCCTTTCTTCTTTCTAAACAAGTCATTGATACATGTCGCTCTGTGTTCAGGTTATCGATGTGATACCGAACTCCTCCGGGGTTGTTCCTTTCCCTTCTATAGATGGCCACTATCTTAGACAAGGAATAGGACTACTGTATAGACGTAAATAATTTCACTCTACTTACCCTGTTTCTTCTGAATGGAACCTAACTCGCTCCATCGTTCTTCCGTCCTAGTCAAGAATTTATACTGCCAATATGTTGGGTTAATTACCACCCAATCTTGTCTCCTTGTCTGAGAATTTGCACAACATATTCTAGGTATGTTATAAGGCACTCGTAGGAAATAAAGAAGTAGAACACTAGACAACAGAAAAACAACAGACATGAGTGGCTTACCCAGGATTTGAACCCTGGACCTTCCGTGCGACAACACCGCCTAGCTATGCAAGCGAATCACACTGTCCTCCCTGCCATCTACGCATCCCCAAAAAAGGATGTTTCAATGACAGGTCATTAGTGCGAACCTCTATACATAACACCGGAAGTTTATCATGGGCAGTTCAGTCTATTAATGACGCAATCACTTCTGTTGTTCCCCTATATATCAGTATTGGTCAGTCCAACAAGACAAAGACCTTAATACTGTGTCCAGTATGATAGTAGACTTAGAACAGTAAGAACAGGACAGAGGGTAGGTTTGGTATTGTATAAACATTTATAACACATAAGGAAGGGAAACCACGAGGCCTGTAAACAGTAAATTAATATGAAACAAATATAAAGGTATGTTATAAGGCACTCGTAGGAAATAAAGAAGTAGAACATTAGACAACAGAAAAACAACAGACATGAGTGGCTTACCCAGGATTTGAACCCTGGACCTTCCGTGCGACAACACCGCCTAGCTATGCAAGCGAATCACACTGTCCTCCCTGCCATCTCATCATCATCATCAGTTGCCATCTCCACAACGGAGGTTGGCTGTAATGGATCTCCAACGTCTTCTGTCTCTTGTCTTGGTGGTACACTCTGATAGACTCTTTCCCGTCCATCTCTTGATGTTATCTTCCCACTTATAGCGCTGTCTTCCCCTTGCACGTTTACCTTCAACTCTCCCTTCTGTTATGGTCTTCTGCAAGGTGTTATGCCTTTTATGTGGCCAAAGTATTTTAGCTGCCGAACTTTGACCTCTCTCATTAGTTCTCTTTTCATACCTAGATTTTCTAGGACCTCCTTATTTGTTTTCATCTCTTTCCATGAGATACGCCCCATTCTTCTATATATCCACATTTCAAGAGCCTCAATTCTTTCTTCCAAATGCTTATTCATCGTCCATGTTTCTGCACCATACAGAAATGCAGAATATATATAACACTTTATGATTCTCAGTTTTAATTTATGAGATAACTGTATCTACGCATCCCCAAAAAAGGATGTTTCAATGACAGGTCATTAGTGCGAACCTCTATACATAACACCGGAAGTTTATCATGGGCAGTTCAGCCTATTAATGACGCAATCACTTCTGTTGTTCCCCTATATATCAGGAATCGAACCCTGTACCTCTAGAACTCGAGGCGGACGCAATACCTCTTAGCCACTCCGACCCCGTAGTGGTTTTACTTGCTTCTGTGACATTTTTCCTTGACAATCTGCGTCGTGCGTTCTGATGGAATTGTATCTCGGAGTGACGAGTAGAACAACCCATGCAAAGGCAGCCTTCGATGAAATGAAAAGTGTTTTATGCAGTAATTATTTGTCAGTGAAAGTAAACAAGTGAGTTCTTCACAGTTATCAGAAACTAATACTGATATATTCTTCTTCTTTAGTCCTTGGCTGGTGACTGAAAAAAAACGATCAGTGACCATCGCTCTTGATGGCGCCTAGTTGACCAGCAACAAATTGTCTCCACTTTGCTCGGTCGATAGGCATCCTTCATTTGGTGCCCACAGCTCTGGTTCATGCTTTGCATCTCTGCCTCCACAATTCTCCGCCAGGTGGCTTTTGGCCGTCTTTGCTTTCGCTTTTCTTTTGGAGTCCACAGCATGGCAGTTATGGTGATGGTGTCAGGGTTTCTTCTGAGGATGTGGCCAACCCAATCCCAACGTCTACCCGCTTTGACGGTGCGCAAGTCTTCCTAGTGGCTCCGAGTTAGTACTTCTTCGCTGGTGACGATGTTCGGCCAGAATGTTATAATCTTTAGGCAATCCTCATGTATAGAAGTGACTAAAAGACAATTAAAAACGGAAAAAATTCATGGATGTCACAGAGATGTGGTTTAACAGAAGAGTATTACTAATGCAAAGAACAGCTAAAAATAATAATAAAAATATTCTGAGAAAAGGCTAGTGCGTATATGGAACATTTGTACTCAAATTAGAAAAACAAAACAAAAAACTATACGGCTCTTGTAGGCATGTCATGAAAAGAATAAACCCGGAATAATTTGTGACAACGAAAAAAAAAATTACAGGAAAAAGTTAATAGACAATTACAGAGAGAAGATACGAGATAGTTTGCCATCGTGGCATGGCAAGAAGACAAAGATAAACAGCACCTGGGACAGAAAGTTGTGGAGAGATATAATCACCTACGCCAGTTGGCATTAACTCATTCATTCTCTACCGTTCAGCTCCCCAAGAACCACAAATCATTATTAAAGTCACGCCAAGACATCCTCTTCTACACCGTTCGCTCAATCTCTTCATGTCTTCAGTATCCCGTTTATGTCTGTATTCAGATCCCTTCTCCAAGTGACTTTTCTGTCTCTCTTTCTCTACCTCTCTTACCACGGATGCTCCAGAACAAGGACTGCCCTGTCGTGCTATCAACAGCTTTGCTTATTATGTGTCCTATCCAATGCCAGCGTCATCTTCTCACATTTTATTTCACTGGCCGTTGTCTGGTTCTTGCTGACAGTTTTACATTGGTAATTTTGTCATACCATCTCCTTTTTTTTTTGTTCTACCAATTGTACTCTTCTATGAATTTAGTACATTTTTTTTTTTTTTTTTTTTTTTTTTAAATTTCCTCGCACGAGGTTGCATATTTTTTCCTCGCATGAGGTTGCATTTGCCCCACCCATACCCGGCCCTGGTCAAGACCACATGTCCCAACACAAGAAGATCCAATGACAACATGTGTCATTGTAGTGATCCTCTGTGTTCTCACACTAGGTACCTCATGACATGAAAGTCACTACTGTTTCCCGTGTGTAGACACATGATCCCAGCCTTTTTTTTTTTTTTCCTCGCTTGAGGTCGCATATTTTTTCCTCGCATGAGGTCGCATTAGTACCCGCCCAAACCCGGCCCTGGTCAAGACCACATGTCCCAACACAAGAAGACCCAATGACAAAATGTGTCACCTAGTGATCTTCTGTGTTCTCACACAAAAGACCTAATGACACATGAATGTCACTGTACCGGTCCCTGTGTCTAGACACATGATCCCAGCCAAAAGCCGGATTCTTTTTTTTTTTATTTATTCCTCGCATGAGGTTGCATATTTTTTCCTCGCATGAGGTTGCATTTGCCCCACCCATACCCGGCCCTGGTCAAGACCACATGCCCCAACACAAGAAGATCCAATGACAACATGTGTCATTGTAGTGATCCTCTGTGTTCTCACACTAGGTACCTCATGACATGAAAGTCACTACTGTTTCCCGTGTATAGACACATGATCCCAGCCTTTTTTTTTTCCTCGCTTGAGGTCGCATATTTTTTCCTCGCATGAGGTCGCATTAGTACCCGCCCAAACCCGGCCCTGGTCAAGACCACATGTCCCAACACAAGAAGACCCAATGACAAACTGTGTCACTGTAGTGATCTTCTGTGTTCTCACACAAGAGACCTAATGACACATGAATGTCACTGTATCGGTCCCTGTGTCTAGACACATGATCCCTTTTTTTTTTTTTTTTTCCTCGCTTGAGGTCGCATATTTTTTCCTCGCATGAGGTCGCATTATCCCCGCCCAAATCCGGCCCTGGTCAAGACCACATGTCCCAACACAAGAAGACCCAATGACAACATGTGTCACCGCAGTGATCTTCTGTGTTCTCACACAAGAGACCTAATGACACATGAATGTCACTGTACCGGTCCCTGCGTCTAGACACATGATCCCAGCCAAATTTTTTTTTTTCTTTTTTTTTTTTTTTCTCGCTTGAGGTCGCATATTTTTTCCTCGCATGAGGTCGCATTATCCCCGCCCAAACCCGGCCCTGGTCAAGACCACATGTCCCAACACAAGAAGACCCAATGACAACATGTGTCACCGTAGTGATCTTCTGTGTTCTCACACAAGAGACCTAATGACACATGAATGTCACTGTACCGGTCCCTGTGTGTAGACACATGATCCCAGCCTTTTTTTTTTTTTTTCCTCGCTTGAGGTCGCATATTTTTTCCTCGCATGAGGTCGCATTGTCCCCGCCCCAAACCCGGCTCTGGTCAAGACCACATGTCCCAACACAAGAAGACCCAATGACAACATGTGTCACTGTAGTGATCTTCTGTGTTCTCACACAAGAGACCTAATGACACATGAATGTCACTGTACTGGTCCCTGTGTCTAGAAGCCGGATTTTTTTTTTTTTTTTTTTTTTTTTTTTCCTCGCTTGAGGTCGCATATTTTTTTCCTCGCATGAGGTCGTATTATCCCCGCCCAAACCCGGCCCTGGTCAAGACCACATGTCCCAACACAAGAAGACCCAATGGCAACATGTGTCACCGTAGTGATCTTCTGTGTTCTCACACAAGAGACCTAATGACACATGAATGTCACTGTACCGGTCCCTGTGTCTAGACACATGATCCTAGCCAAAAGCCGGATTTTTTTTTTTTTTTTTTTCTCGCTTGAGGTCGCATATTATTTCCTCGCATGAGGTCGCATTATCCCCGCCCAAACCCGGCCCTGGTCAAGACCACATGTCTTAACACAAGAAGACCCAATGACAACATGTGTCACCGTAGTGATCTTCTGTGTTCTCACACAAGAGTTTTTTTTTTTTTTTTTTTTTTTTCCTCGCTTGAGGTCGCATATTTTTTCCTCGCATGAGGTCGCATTAGTACCCGCCCAAACCCGGCCCCGGTCACGACCACATGTCCCAACACAAGAAGACCCAATGACAAACTGTGTCACTGTAGTGATCTTCTGTGTTCTCACACAAGAGACCTAATGACACATGAATGTCACTGTACCGGTCCCTGTGTCTAGACACATGATCCCAGCCAAAAGCCGGATTCTAGGCATTGGGTTGTACAGCGTAAAATACGCTGCAGTTAAAGTCAGTCGAACAGTTATTTGGTGTTAACAAGATGAAAGAGTATATAAAAATGGGTTAGAAAATCAGAATAATTTAAGTGATAGGCTATTTGTTCTTAACATGGGAGATAAAAGAATGAAAATGTAGTGTTTTTTGTAAGGGAGGGAACCTTTTTTAGACTTTAAAGTAATCTAAGTATATATCATTAGAGTTTACCAAATTTGCATATCAGACTAGTTTTAGTAAAGATATAGAAGGATTAATGAAACTAAGGTAAAAAGTACTAAGGGGAATAACTATGAATATTAACGCCCTTTACAAGTTTAGTGAGTTAGGATAGGGAAACGCACGTGAAAAAGTAAGCGAAATATAAACAGTTATGTAGCACAGTTCACGGGGTTGACAGAGTAGGGTTAAAAGCGTGAAAGGTGAGATTAGGTGAGTGAACTGAGGATCATGGGAATAAATTGAAGGGAAAAAGAGATTAGTCCCACCAGAAACCTCAACCAGGGTAGACGTGTCGCGCTGGGCGCTCAAGAAATGTGAAACCTGCGGGTTGCAGAAGGTCTACAGAATTAGCTAGATTTAGAAAGGTAGTAATAGGAAATTCAGGAGAACACTTAGAATTGATTGATAATTTGTGCTGCTAAACCTAGGATTAGCTCATAGGGGTGATAGTAAGACAGTGATAGGTAACGGACTTCTGTATATTCTGGTAAGAGGTCTTTGACTCTAATTATGCTTGACTTAAGTGAAGAGAGACATGTTTTTTTTTGAAACACGCTCAACATTGTCACATGCTAATGAAGCTCATATTTAAGGGAGCAAGCTACAGAAGAGAATATTGAAGCTAAGGCAATATTAAAGCAACAAAAAGTGGATAACTTTTATTATCAGATAGCCAGGATGGGCTGTCATACAAAGAAGATGAGACATTGTTATTAAACAAGAAAATTGCACAGAGTTTTGCAACACTGTCATATGGTTATGCGCTCTCTCGCCAACGTAAGTATCGAAGCCAGATACTACAACACTTGTCGACGTTGGATTTACAAAATAAGTTGGTTTTGTTTGAGATGCTTCTTAACAGGGTATAAGACTGATCAGGTTGAAACAGATTAGAGGACAGAAGAGTAAATGGTGAATTAGATTACTGAGAAACAACTCATGCGCTCTCACTAAAGAGTAAGTATGAAGATGCCTCCACAGCTGCACCTGACATTATATAACTTTATGTGTAATTTATGAATTGATATTGATGCATGCAATTGAGCCAGGCCTGACAGGTTATAGTACTTTAGTCAAGAGTCTACAGTAAGGAATATAATAATAAAATCTTTGGGAAAATACATAGAGCCTAGGTCTATATGCCTGGATATAAAATGGAGATTGGAATGTACCTTTATGAAAAAAGGATTGTGGAACATGTTATGTAAATAAAAGCTATTATGTTTGGAAATTCAGCACTCAAGTTGGTTTAATCAAT
>JAMPIV010014485.1:0-30431 GCA_024509875.1 Oreohelix idahoensis
TGAGAAAATAACAAAAGCTGCTGATACAACTAAAGAAGTACTCCTGAAACATTTGGCCAAGTCTGAAGCAGTACAAAGTGTGCATTCATCAAGGTGCACAAGAGAGGTAGCACAAATGAAAACATTAATTACTTCCCTTACTAACAATGTGGCAAAGACGGACGGACTTGAGACAAAATTTAGGATAATTACAGAGACAGTTAAGGCAGAACTTAAGACAAGCACAGACTCACTTACGAGAGAATTAAAGACATGTACTGAGAAAATAACAAAAGCTTCTGATACAACTAAAGGTCTCCTGCAACATTTGACCAACTCTGAAGCTGTACACAGAGAAGGTTCTTCAAAGTACAAAGGGGACGTTAAAAGACAAATAACTTCCCTTACTAAACAAGTAGATACTGTGACGAAGAACATGACAGCAGCTCTCAAGAAAATAGAAAATATGGAAACATCTCTGAATGACAAACACGAAAATGTCAACAAAAAATTTGATGACCTCAAACAAGGACAGGAGCAGGTGAGATCAAAAATTGAAGAGACTAGGAATAATATAACAGATTGCATATGTAAAACCAAACGTGAAATCTTTGCTGTCACCGAGAAAGAGGCTCAGATAGTGAAAAACCTGATAGAGTTAGATGGACCTCTTCCATCTCACGGAAAATATACATTTGATTTTTACGTGGAGAACTTTAAAGATTTGGTCAGGTCAGGGAAAATTGTTTACAGTCCACCTTGGCACATCAACGAGATGACGTCATGTGTGAAGGGGATTGCTGGAATTTTAAAAGACGGTGAGATGAAAGTATGGTTGATTTATGGACGTCATCCCAGTGAGGTAGGATTACAACCAAGGTCTGGTACAACACTCAAGATAAAGACTACTATCTGTGACATCTACAAAAAAACATTACCAACTCTAGACGTTGGTGAGAAGAATTGGGCTATAGATGAGAGTAACATCCTTAGTAACTGGGACTGCGGGGTTCAACTGGGTGTAACGTCATGTGATGACCTCATAAAGAAAGGATATGGAATGAAGGAAGGGTACAAGTCTGATGCTGTCTTGATCAGGTTTGACGTCACAGTTTTATAAAATATAATAATAGGGTCTTTATCACTTGTCACGTGAAAGATAATTTATTTTACCATCTTGTCCATAATTTGATTACTCCTTTATATGTTCTGTTTTCCGAGACATTTTTTATTTTCGTTTCTTTCATATTCTACCTACATTTTTTCACCTTCTCAACCCCACCAAGGGTTGTTTACGCTGGCCAGCTGCGGTCAGCTAACGCTAGACGTAATGTTATCTAAACGCACCTGTTCGACCAGAGAAACATTTCTCGGGTCCGCTTTAAGTGTTAGAACGAGCCTAAGACGGTTTCTGTGAAAGAAACGGTTCGCTAGCGGCGGGTACCCTCTGTGGTCCCAACAATTGAATTTCTCTGGTCGCTTTAAAACGTTTGATGACAAGCGGCTGGTACCCTTTGAGGCCTGGGTAACGAGTGTGATCTGGTTCAGGGGAAGATAACAACCCGCGGTCAGTCTTTGGGTTTTCGCCCCTTAGACAAGATAGAGCATAATGTTATGCATTTCTCTACCTGGGGAACTTTT
The DNA here is from genome assembly GCA_024509875.1 of Oreohelix idahoensis. Classification (NCBI taxonomy): domain Eukaryota; kingdom Metazoa; phylum Mollusca; class Gastropoda; order Stylommatophora; family Oreohelicidae; genus Oreohelix; species Oreohelix idahoensis. The sequence goes on from JAMPIV010014485.1 coordinate 1,621, forward strand.
GCACGATTTCTTTTGTCTTACTCTAGATTACGTCTTTCGCCGAACTTCTGTAGAAATACGCACGCCAGGTGTTCGGGGGGAGCGTCCCTTGTGATCTATAAGAATAGACTGGTTTTAATAGACAAAGACATTCGTAAATTTTCCTGGCCCGTAGATGACCATCATGAGACAAGGCAAACGTTAACACAGTACTAGAATGTGTTTGCCTATGTTCTAGTCATTTTTCGGGGTGAGTTGACATATCTTATAATTATAATATTAGATTCATGTTAGCTTTATATATCTGTTAGGAAAGTGAATTTATTTCTGAGGACTTCTCCTAGTAATTTATTCAGTGATAAGGTAGCGCTGTCTATGGCCTATTAAGTGGTGCTTAAACTGTTACGGTTCATCATGGGTTAAATGTTAAACTTACAATAACAGATATTAGGCGTAGACTCAGTCCACGAATGCTTACCATTGGGTTAAGAGTCAGCAAAATTAACTGTCATTTCTGTAAGATAATGTCAGGTGTGGATTGTTCACTTTAAAAACTGAATAGTGAGATGCAGGTAATAACTCTGGATTATAGGAGATAGTCACTTATTCCTTTTTGATAGATATTTCTAGTGGCAAGGGAGGATCATTTTATGCTTACTTGTGTGGCTAGGCACTAGTCTATAACTTTCACTGAAAGCAGTCACCAGGCATAGATATAATTATATCTTATGATTCAGCCACAACTGTATCATTATAGCAAGAACATTGCCTTGTCTATGTACTCATTGTGGAATGCTAATATATTTCCCCAAGGGGACATACGATTTATTTGTGTAATGTCAAATGCTGTAATCTGTTTATGTAAATTCATTTAATGTTGTAAGATGAATAAGCATATTCATTTAACTGTAACTACAGGTTAGGTTTCCTGTATGTTGAGATTGGGAGAAGAGGAGTAGATTGTTGCTGTCAGAACAGTTACTGACAGGTACCTGGGTGTGCAAAAGATATTAAGCCTATGCGGGCGCGTGTTGATAATTGATATTTTTAAGGAACAGGAGACATGGTTAAAGACAGCCCTAAACTATCATAGCAATACTACAATAAATCTAATCCCATAGTGGAGCGAAACTTTCTGTATAAAGTTAGTGTGATTTTAGCGTTGCTTGAAGTTAAAAGGTGTCTCCTTTGGGTCTCAGTTTCAGGGAGACCGACTCGCGAGAGCAGATTCCAGTCAGGCGAAGAACGAAATATTCTCTTCGATCTAGAGGGTTCTGAATACCGCTAGCGTCACGAATCGTCACACCCCGTTCCTGAATCAAAACCCCTTTTTGTCAACGCCAAGTTAAGCTCACGCAGTGCAACGGAGCCTACGCTAAATCTGGAATCGCAAAACGCAGTAGTAGTTCTCTACTCGCCTATTGGATTACCAGCCAGAGCATTGCGGCTTCCAGAATATCAAACCCGCTCAGCATGCCTGTAGCAGAATTCCATATCACCCGCCTTTTTTGTGCCTAAACGGGGCACTCAGCAAACCACAGCCAAACCAGTTTAAACAGGATTTACAGCCAAGCGGAGCCTTGCGCCGGATAAGCGCGCCTGGGTCTCTTTGTCCTCAAGTGACTTCTTCTGGTGTATTTCCTGGATACTTAAAACCTCGCACGTATGAGCAGCCATCTATGGACAGAGTTCCAGCCCCACTCACGCTATAAGGGGAGTCACCAACGTTTAGCACCAACAAAGAAAATTTTGTAGGCTAGTCCCTCACGAAGGATCTACAAGTAATTCACTTCCTGGAGCTAGTACATTTGGTCCCCGAAAAGCAGACAGGCTGTCGCCCAGTTCAATCAGTTGGTCAGCAGGAGATAAACAGCGTCCCCCAGCCCAACTCGCGCCAGTAGGGGGGGGGGGGGGTCACCAACGATAGCGCCTATACAGTGATGTTATTCAGGTTAATTCCATCACCGATGGAGGATATATACGAAAACACCACTTACTGGAGTTACTTCAGCTGGTCCCCGAAAACCGAAGGACTGTCACTCGATTATTTATCTCTTTGTGTTCTACAGGTTTTATGAATGGTGATCTGTGTGTGTGGTTGTTGGTGTATATGATTATTGATGAATATTTGATTATTGATGTAATTTTATGTTGTTGTGATGATATGCATTATTTTCATGCTTTTCTTCTTTAATAAATTTTACACATTTATTAATGCGCTGTTCACGACCTTTCTATCCATATTTGTATTTTTAGCTCTTTACTATAATCTCTATGTATGATAAGAGAAAAGAGAGAGAGCAGGAGGTGCTTAGACAGACATAAGTGAGTTGAGGCTTAGAGAGAGAGATCATTTTGATAAATCTTCTTCCAGGTTGTCTCAAGTCCATCTCCTATTTACACCTTATCTAAAGTGTAATCTATAACTCTGTCAGTCCACTATCCCTTGTCGATTTCACTACAGTTGTCCAACTCGACAAATACTCTACACTCTAACTCAACCACGACAAATGGGAGCCCGTCCGAGATTCTAGAACTCATCTAGTACGACATTTAATATGTGCTCGATCCGAGGATGAATCTCTCACAAGATTCTATTCTGATTCTTAGAGTTTAGTGTTCGGCAGATTATAGGAATTTCTTTCCCCTAGACATATCGAACTATTTCTTTTGGGTGGAAGTCGGAACAGCGTTTTTTTTCCACAGCAATCATAAATATTAAGTTACATTTATTGTTCATGCTACACATGAGACAGCTGGTAAAGGTTGATGGTATCACTGCTGAGTTTTTGGTTGACAAATCTGACGACTATTGTTGTAAAAGTCAGAAAAAAATTTTTTTAAGGGTTAATATTTTTTCAGGAGTAGCTCTTTAATCTGAGATAAGAAGCTACAGATAGTCAGTTACTAGCTTGCATTTGTACCAAGGGAGGGTGTTCATTCGGAGGATAGTAACCAATCCTCTCAACAGCTTAGTACTGACAGAACTGGGGTGAAGTGATAGTAATACGTTTACATCACTTACATTTTTTGGAGTTTTTTGGGGTTTTTGCTTGTCGCAATCAGAGTAGCTACAAACTTTCTTGTTTTTTAAAGTTCCCAGGCTAGCCTAGATTTTATTGGTTATTAAGTTAATCAGCACCTAGTGGACTAGGTAACTAAGATCTCTAGGTTCTATTCTTCTATAGTGTTTGCTCACCCTGATATAATGGCCGATCTAGATAAAGTGCATAGGATTGCCCTCGAGGTAGCTAAGTACATGGAGTACAAGGATAACGAAATCCAGCCCTTTCTAGAATTTGCAGTAAGCCTGCAGGATCAATACGAGGTAGACAATTGGTTTGACAGCCGTTTAATCTTAGCATGGTCCTGTAAACAAACTGGGGAGAGTGAAGCATTCACCCGACAGTATGTAGAAGAAGTGATAGAAGATGAGAAGCAAAGGGAAAAGCAAAGACAAGAACGGGACAAGAAATTGGAAATGGAGCAACAAGAACGGGACAAGCAATGGGAAATAGAGCGCCAAGAAAGGGACAGAGAAAGCCAAGAAAGGAGCAGGCTACACCAAATCAGAATGAATGAACTGGATAGCCAAATTCGGAGGATGGAAACAGATACTAAATGTAGTCACTCTAATTCCCCTTCTACTGTGCCCTTAACGATCAACGCCCCTGCAAACCTTGCGCCCATGAAAGAAAACTTGCCTGCTAAAACCGAACCCCAACTCCAGAAAATTGACTTTCCTTTGGACTTGGATCCGAAGCCCAAACAAAGAAAGAATTTACGTCGGGACAGCAGACCTAAAGCCACGGGAAAAAATTACGCAACGTTCCCAGGCATGGAAACTGCACAAAGGTGAGACAGGTGCTAACAAGCATTGTAATACGGATTGTTCCCGTCTGGCAAGCGGCGAACCCCGAGCCTCTCACGCTCCAGACCGAGCAGCACCTAACCGACACGTGACGTCGAGAAAAGGGAGCCACACCCTATCACGTTATATTTCGCTAGATTCCCGGCCGGACAGCGAAAAACCATATGCAGAGGCGTATCCCTCCAACTCAGCGATCGTAGAATGGAGGCGCCGCTCTTCTTATCACCCTGAGCTTAAAAGGTGCAAGAATAAGTCGCCTGCTAAAAGGGTTAAACTTTCCAAACCGTTCCAAGGAACTTTGGAAAAACACACCGAGAGTTTTTTCTCGGGCACTTCGCGATCTAACGGGATCTCAAACCGTCCAGTCCTTTGCATGCAGACTGCGGAGCCTGTCAACCAGGAAGTGGATCTCGCATTGCAGGACAAAGTTCAACTGACGCCAGTAACTTCCTCAGGGGAGGGCAAAGTTGACGTTTATGGTGGACACAGGGTTCCAGGCGAAGGGATCCCTGGTATTCCATTTGAGTCTCTCACACTTCTCAGGGCAGAAGACAGTGAGAAAAGCTGCCTTACTACTGTACAAGGAGCCATTGTTGAGAGCCTTGGCTCACGTCATGCTAGTAATGGGAAAGCGACTCAACAAACTCTGCAACTCGCAGATATTACCTATCTGTCTTCACGGATAGAAGCTACGGAGATCTGTTATGATTTAGTAGAACCCCAGAATGCGATCGATTACTCTTTGCTTCAGGCAGCAGAGTTTTCTCATTCAAATCGCATTATTCCAGTGGTCTCAACCCCACTGATGGACAGCAAAGTAGTCGCCTCCGCCAGGCCATTACAGAACAACTTGATCATTTCCGTTGACCAAGCCAGAGTTGTGACTGGCAAGGCAAGGAAAGCTCCAGACCCGCCTTTATACGGCACAGGTCTGAAGATTGATCAATGCTCCCGCCGAAACAGCGGAGTAGGTGTGGAGAGGCAGAAGAAAAATGCTAGCATTTCTTCGGCCAACGAACGGCTTTATTTACCAACTAGGGTTACACGCGCGCGAAAAATCCCTATAGACTGCAGCTATAGAGGGTTATTCAAGTCCGCGACAGGTAAACCCATAACGGAAATTAAACAGCCCGAGTCCAGCAACGATTACACTGCACATAACAGGCGGATTACCTATGCAGTGGCCAGTGAGTTCAGGCGGGGCCGAAACTCACAACAGGTGCGGATAATTTTCCGGACCATGGACAGACAAAGCAAAATGGGGAAGGAAGGTCATGTTCACACGGAAACAGATTATGTCAGTGTTCAGTGGCCTCGCAAAATCCCATTCGCTGAACGTCTATTAGACAGAGGGAAGAAAAGAAATGAACTCGGAGCTAGTCATACAGACAGACAGAAATTGGAAACGTATTTGGTTTTATGAGTATAGGATGTTCCAATGACAGGTAACTAAAGACGATGGAAAAGATAAATTACTGTCATTTTTGTCCGTATTCCTCAAACTTTAAAAGGGGGGGGGGGGCACTTGTCACGTGAAAGATAATTTATTTTACCATCTTGTCCATAATTTGATTACTCCTTTATATGTTCTGTTTTCCGAGACATTTTGTATTTTCGTTTCTTTCATATTCTACCTACATTTTTTCACCTTCTCAACCCCACCCGAGGTTGTTTACGCTGGCCAGCTTCGGTCAGCTAACGCTAGACGTAATGTTATCTAAACGCACCTGTTCGACCAGAGAAACATTTCTCGGGTCCGCTTTAAGTGTTAGAACGAGCCTAAGACGGTTTCTGTGAAAGAAACGGTTCGTTAGCGGCGGGTACCCTCTGTGGTCCCAACAGGGGAATTTCTCTGGTCGCTTTAAAACGTTTGATGACGAGCGGCTGGTACCCTTTGAGGCCTGGGTAACGAGTGTGATCTGGTTCAGGGGAAGATAACAACCCGCGGTCAGTCTTTGGGTTTTCGCCCCTTAGACAAGATAGAGCATAATGTTATGCATTTCTCTACCTGGGGAACTTTCGCACGATTTCTTTTGTCTTACTCTAGATTACGTCTTTCGCCGAACTTCTGTAGAAATACGCACGCCAGGTGTTCGGGGGGAGCGTCCCTTGTGATCTATAAGAGTAGACTGGTTTTAATAGACAAAGACATTCGTAAATTTTCCTGGCCCGTAGATGACCATCATGAGACAAGGCAAACGTTAACACAGTACTAGAATGTGTTTGCCTATGTTCTAGTCATTTTTCGGGGTGAGTTGACATATCTTATAATTATAATATTAGATTCATGTTAGCTTTATATATCTGTTAGGAAAGTGAATTTATTTCTGAGGACTTCTCCTAGTAATTTATTCAGTGATAAGGTAGCGCTGTCTACGGCCTATTAAGTGGTGCTTAAACTGTTACGGTTCATCATGGGTTAAATGTTAAACTTACAATAACAGATATTAGGCGTAGACTCAGTCCACGAATGCTTACCATTGGGTTAAGAGTCAGCAAAATTAACTGTCATTTCTGTAAGATAATGTCAGGTGTGGATTGTTCACTTTAAAAACTGAATAGGGAGATGCAGGTAATAACTCTGGATTATAGGAGATAGTCACTTATTCCTTTTTGATAGATATTTCTAGTGGCAAGGGAGGATCATTTTATGCTTACTTGTGTGGCTAGGCACTAGTCTATAACTTTCACTGAAAGCAGTCACCAGGCATAGATATAATTATATCTTATGATTCAGCCACAACTGTATCATTATAGCAAGAACATTGCCTTGTCTATGTACTCATTGTGGAATGCTAATATATTTCCCCAAGGGGACATACGATTTATTTGTGTAATGTCAAATGCTGTAATCTGTTTATGTAAATTCATTTAATGTTGTAAGATGAATAAGCATATTCATTTAACTGTAACTACAGGTTAGGTTTCCTGTATGTTGAGATTGGGAGAAGAGGAGTAGATTGTTGCTGTCAGAACAGTTACTGACAGGTACCTGGGTGTGCAAAAGATATTAAGCCTATGCGGGCGCGTGTTGATAATTGATATTTTTAAGGAACAGGAGACATGGTTAAAGACAGCCCTAAACTATCATAGCAATACTACAATAAATCTAATCCCATAGTGGAGCGAAACTTTCTGTATAAAGTTAGTGTGATTTTAGCGTTGCTTGAAGTTAAAAGGTGTCTCTTTTGGGTCTCAGTTTCAGGGAGACCGACTCGCGAGAGCAGATTCCAGTCAGGCGAAGAACGAAATATTCTCTTCGATCTAGAGGGTTCTGAATACCGCTAGCGTCACGAATCGTCACACCCCGTTCCTGAATCAAAACCCTTTTTTGTCAACGCCAAGTTAAGCTCACGCAGTGCAACGGAGCCTACGCTAAATCTGGAATCGCCAAACGCAGTAGTAGTTCTCTACTCGCCTATTGGATTACCAGCCAGAGCATTGCGGTTTCCAGAATATCAAACCCGCTCAGCATGCCTATAGCAGAATTCCATATCAACCGCCTTTGTTGTGCCTAAACGGGGCACTCAGCAAACCACAGCCAAACCAGTTTAAACAGGATTTACAGCCAAGCGGAGCCTTGCGCCGGATAAGCGCGCCTGGGTCTCTTTGTCCTCAAGTGACTTCTTCTGGTGTATTTCCTGGATACTTAAAACCTCGCACGTATGAGCAGCCATCTATGGACAGAGTTCCAGCCCCACTCACGCTATAAGGGGAGTCACCAACGTTTAGCACCAACAAAGAAAGTTTTGTAGGCTAGTCCCTCACGAAGGATCTACAAGTAATTCACTTCCTGGAGCTAGTACATTTGGTCCCCGAAAAGCAGACAGGCTGTCGCCCAGTTCAATCAGTTGGTCAGCAGGAGATAAACAGCGTCCCCCAGCCCAACTCGCGCCAGTTAGGGGGGGTCACCAACGATAGCGCCTATACAGTGATGTTATTCAGGTTAATTCGATCACCGATGGAGGATATATACGAAAACACCACTTACTGGAGTTACTTCAGCTGGTCCCCGGAAACCGAAGGACTGTCACTCGATTATTTATCTCTTTGTGTTCTACAGGTTTTATGAATGGTGATCTGTGTGTGTGGTTGTTGGTGTATATGATTATTGATGAATATTTGATTATTGATGTAATTTTATGTTGTTGTGATGATATGCATTGTTTTCATGCTTTTCTTCTTTAATAAATTTTACACATTTATTAATGCGCTGTTCACGACCTTTCCATCCATATTTGTATTTTTAGCTCTTTACTATAATCTCTATGTATGATAAGAGAAAAGAGAGAGAGCAGGAGGTGCTTAGACAGACATAAGTGAGTTGAGGCTTAGAGAGAGAGATCATTTTGATAAATCTTCTTCCAGGTTGTCTCAAGTCCATCTCCTATTTACACCTTATCTAAAGTGTAATCTATAACTCTGTCAGTCCACTATCCCTTGTCGATTTCACTACAGTTGTCCAACTCGACAAATACTCTACACTCTAACTCAACCACGACATCACTAAGCCATTCTTTATCTCAGTCTCACATTTTGTGAGTACCCCAGAGAGTCACTTAATTACTGTAGGGAGATTTTAGAAGGACGAGAGTAGACACACACACAAACATACATATAGAAGAAATATATAAAGAGTGACGCAGAGAAATACCAAAGACATTCAATAAAGGACAGAGAAACAGAGGCAGACTGAAGGAGAAAAAGACAAAGATAAATAGAGACAGACAGAGTAAAAGAGAAATATAGAGGGAAAGTTCAACAAGATAGATAGCGACAAAGTGAAAGTGAAAAAGAGGGTGAGATAGATGGAGTCACAAAAAGTATGAGAAAGAAGTGGAGTAAGAACGGAGAGAGACATAGAGACAAAATTATTGAGATACGGGGATATATTGATTGACAGACACAGATGCTTGTGAAAAGACAGATTCACATGCTGAAGACGCACATTGGGAATGCGAGACAATGTGCCAAATACACATGTACAGAGACATAGATAGACAAACAAGAAAACAGATAAAGACATCGTCATAGAGACAGATGCAAATAAAAACAGACAGAAACAGGATAGACACACATAAATAGCTACGCCTTGACTGAGACACAAAGTAATAGGCATACACAGAAACAGACACACACAGGGACAGAAAAACAGAGCTATACTTAGAGCCAGACACATACAGAAATTAGCGTTCACAGAAACAGGCACACTTAGGAACAGATACAGAGAGGCAAAGACAGGTAGACAAAGAAACAGACATCACAGAGACATACACAGAAAGAGACTTACACGCAGAGACAAAGACAGACACAGTCAGACAGAGAAACACATAAGCAGACATTCACAGAGACATGCGCACAATGTAAAGACACGAGCAAAGACACATGCATACACACAGACATACACAGACAGAAACATACACACAGAGATATACACACAGAGACATACACAGCAGGCATTCGACTGAGTATGGAGAGATAGTCTATACTTCAAGATGCAGAAGATTGGCATAGAAGGAAGATTATTGGATTTTTTTTTTTTTTTTTTTTTTTTTTTCGTACGCCCGCTAATACTCGAGGCGAAATCTCAGGTTATTATTAATATTTTAACCTGACATTGATTTTACGTGAGTATCCCTTTGTTTTCTTGTACATAGACAGGTGTCCCTCGCCATTCAGGCAAATACTCTCCGATTTCGGAGGTACCCATTAGAGCTGGGGCGGCTCAGGAGCCGCCAGTCCCTGGTCGACGACACTTCTTCAAATGTGCTCGCCAGGTCTCGAGTTAATCCAGTCCAAATCCCGGTCAACGAAAAATCCTCATATGCCGTCGCCCGGGTTTGATCCTGTATCACCCGGTCGCCAGAGCGGTGTTGTAACCACTACGCTAGCGCTGCCCCCAGATTGTTGGATAACAGATTTCCTCTCAAATCGAACAATTTTCACAATGTTCAAAGGAATAACATTAGGAAAAAAATAACAATCCAAGAAGGCCTCCCACAAGGCTCGGCTCTAAGCTGCACCCTTTTCCTCATATACATAAACGATCTGGCAGACCACCTTGAATTACACAGCGCAAAAGAAACTGCAAAAGAAACTAAGCCGTGCACTAGCTGCTCTAACAACCTACAGCAGCTTGTGGAAAATGGTGATCAACACGAGTTAGACAGCCTACGCTATATTCACACTTAGCAACAAAACAGTAAGAAGAGAACTAGATTTAAAATGTGATACTACCAAGATAGAATTTATCTGGGAATACAGCTAGATACCAGACTTACATACAAAACACATGTTGACTCTCTGATTGCAAAGGCTTCTAGAAGACTGAGCCTCATAAAGCGATTGGAAAGCTCAAAATCGGGGAGCCAATCAGTGCACACTATGACAACTGTACTTGAGATACGTGCGCTCAGTTATGGATTACTCTCTACCTCTGTAAGCCAATGCCAGCCTAACACGTAGACTACAGTTTCGCATACACAGCCTGGCACTTAGATTTATCTGTGGAGGCTTGCGAACTACTCCGATCAGTACATGTGAGATTTCCGCAACGTAGAATCCCTGTAACTAAGGAGAGAAATCAGTTATCCTAACGGCAGAAAGGTTCTTGCGAGCTGTCAAGGATGACCCCTGCAAAAATGTTATCAGCGACCACAACTCCAACTACTGAATTAAAAATACCTCTTTCGCTAGAAGGTGCCAAGAGCTTTCAGGAAAACATTACATACCAGAGACTAGACTGCCTAGTCAAGCTGTACCTGACTTACCATCCCACATAGAACTTAAAAAACCCCAATAATACGTACAAACCTTCTGCAACCCGCAAAAAAAGCCACATACCTACCATGCTGAAAACACTTGCCATGGAAACCATCTGTCAATATGAAAAAATGTTATCCATGATAAATAACCCAGACAGATCAGCTTTTAAAGCGGTCTTAAATGCTGGATATGGGACCATAATCATTTCACCCAATACAGAAAAACCAATCAAAATTCCGCCTAGGAAGGTCCCAAGCCCGGCTGAAAAATGAGTTGGGCGGCCTGCATGGAGGCCGTAATGAGGCAGCCCCTCCACCATGCAAAGGCACAACAGGCCAATCATCTGTTTGCTTTAAACTTTTGATTATGAGAACTACAAGAGAGAAAACCGGACTGATTCTAAAGGCGACGAACTGGAACGGACTACGACTTATGGAACTTGGAACACAAGAAGTATAAATGGGAAAAAAGAGGAGCTGGTGGAAGAGATGAGGAAAGCAAAACTAGAAATCCTGGCTATAACGGAAAGAAAGAAAACAGGACAAGGAGTCATGGATCTCGATGGCAACACGCTGCTCTACAGTGGTGTAGCCACATCTGAAAGAGATAAAGGGGGCATGGGTTGCATTGTGGCCAAAAAACAAAAGATAGTATCAAGGGATGGAACTTTGTCTCGGAGCGCATTATGGTTGTAAAACAAAACGAAGGAGAAACCATAGTCAACCTAGTCATAGTGTATGGGCCAAATGAGGAAGAGAGGGCAGAGGTCAAGGAGGAATTCTTCGAGCTGCTTCAAAGGACAGTGGATGACTGCCTAGATGAAATTATCATGCTCTGAGATTTCAATGCCAGAGTTTTCCAGATCTATGAAACTCAAGACCTAATTTTCACATTCAGACAGCTGAGTGAAAAGGCTATTGAGTATAAGAGTGAGATCGATCTTTGTTTCATAGATCTGGAAAAGGCGTTTGACAGGGTCACCTAGAGCAAACTTTGGGACTGTTTGGCAAGGAAGAACATTCCAGCCCCTCTGATTCGTGCTATACAGAGCTTCTACAAGTCTTGCATAAATTATGCGAGGACAGCAAACCATAAGTCAGAAGAGTTTAGGACCACCACTGGTGTAAGACAAGGTGATATCCTGTCACCTTATCTTTTCATACTCCTCATGGACGATGTCATCAAGGCATGTAAGGAGAGAACAAGAAAGTATTCAGTGGGGTACTGGATGTTGAGACAGGTCTGTATTTCAGAACTGGCATTTGCTGATGATTTTTCCCTGGATGTTAAATCAGAGGCACATCTCCAATCCAACCTGTAGTCTGGAAGGAAGAGCTGGAGAAGAGAGGGATGGTCATAAGCAGCTCTAAAACTAAATCCATGGTGACATCACGAGAAGAAAGAAGACATCAGATTAAGCTGGGAGAAGAGGTCCTGGAGCAGGTCGACCACTTTAAATACCTCGGAGCTATTATAGACCGAAAGGGAGGCATCAAAAAAAGAGTTGGCCACTTGAAAAGCAGCAGCTGGGAGACTTTTTCAGGCCATAAATCGAGGATTCCTCAGCCAGAAAGAGGTTGGTAAGAAAACGAAGATGGCTGTATACCGCTACACCTTTATCCCAGTCTTGACATATGGATGCGAGTCATGGGCAGTGACTACAACCCGCAAAAGCCAGATCCAACCCTCAGAAATGTGGTGTCTGAGGAAGGTGATTGAAGTAACAAGAAGAGACATGGTCCGCAACCAGACGATACGTCAAGGCCTAAAATCCCACCCCCTGCAGACCCAAGTAGAACAGTCCCAACTAAGATGGTTTGGCCATGTCTGCAGAATGGGAGAAGATCGGCTACCACGACAAGCATGGGAAACAAAGAGCCAAGGATCCAGACCCCGAGAACGACCCAGAGTCCGCTGGGAGGACAACATTAAACAATCTTTGAAGGACCGAGGACTAGAATGGAACCAGGCCAGGAGGAAGACAGCCAATAGGATAGTCTGGCGCTCTCTCTTCCAAACCTCTACACCTCACGGTAGAAGGGGAACGACTAAGTAAGTAAGTAGGTAGCTGGTACACAAACTACGAAGCAGAAGCAGTTGCCATCCAGAAAACTTTAACTAGAATAGTAAAACTATTTGAATCAAATGAAATATAATCAAATTATATTGTAGTCTTCTTAGACTCGCAGGCTGCACTCTCGGCAGTATAAAACTGGAAAACTAACTCAAGTAATAATATCCAAAAGGTTCAAGAAATATGCCACAAAATTATAAAACTGTACGGAACAGAAATCTACATACAACGGATACCTCGTCACATAGACATCACACTGAATGAAGCAGCTGTGGCGAGTGTGCCGGAGAGGTTAGTGATGTTACAAAACTACGTGTACTCCGAGTGAGGTCAAGCTATGTAAGTCCCTGAGTCTAATTGTTGATGATGATGTATTCTCAGGGTACCTATCCGCTACCTCTCTAAGATCTCACTCGGGAAAATATTTTATGAGATTGTTATATGTTTTATGGCTACGTTTCTAGGGTAGTGTAAGTCTAGTGATAAGTGCATAAAACAAACACAACTGTAACTCAATTAAATTGAATTAAGTAAGACTGTTGTTACGTTTATATACTTATATTACAATTTTAATTTCCTGTCCCTCCAATCTTTTGGAGCAGGAATGGTTAAAAATGAAGAGAACTGTATTTACATGTAAGAAATAAATAAGGAGGACTCTGTGTCCATAACTTGGTAATAAACAAGTGTCACTGTAGGTGTAGAACACAGACTGATGTAATATTGTCTAAACGTGATAGTCAATGGTGTGAGGGACTATTGTTGTCATCACGCCCACAATAATGAATGTTCAAGTGTGGAAAATTTTAATAAATGAATTGTCAGAGCCCACTTAAAGGGACTTCACCTGATGTTCTATCTGAAGTAGATTACAGTAAATCATACAAATTCAGCATAAGAGTTTTCTTCAGGCTATCAAATGCAGCATACAGCTTTTCTGAGGCCTTCACTGTCCTCAAATTCTGTCTTCAACAGGTTTCCTGCCACCAACTGGTAACAGGCAATATAACCTGCAATCAATGAAATATTTCACACAAGTGTAAGATTAACTGGCAATCAATGGCACAGGTGCAGATCGCTGTCGTCCAGACCGCAAAGGCATTGGTCACAACTGCTATGCGGCTGATCTTAATCTAACTGTGTTGAAATATTGGTCTCAAGTGGCAGCTTATTCTGGCAAAGCGTTAATTTTATCTCCCCTTCCTAAACTATCCTTAACCAATCAAACCAGTCAAGCAAATTTGACTGTTCAAAAACTCGTCCCGAAAATATAACTTCCGAAGACTTTCAAAATTGAGCAGTTTCTCAGTGTGTCTGTCTGTCTGTCTCAAGTTTTATTTTCTACTATATCTCTGTTATTATTGGGTCGATTTCAATTTTAAAAAGTGATTCTTAAACTGCCCTTTGACCTCTATCATCCTATGTAGTTTTCATCTAACTCTTCTTCATCGTTTTCATCTTTGTAATTTTTCTCTATATTTATTCTGAACAAAATACTTTTCTATAAGGCAAGATAATTTATTATAGGGAATAGTATGGTATTTTTATACACAATATTATCGCTATAATTCAAAACATCCATTTTATTTACCTTCTTTATGTATGAAGAAATAAGTTTCTCTCTTTCCCTTCCTCTCTGCACAAATTTGATATTAGTTTCATTTTCAAACGCATAAGTTAGTCTTGATTCTTTTTCATTTTAATCCCACCCTCTTTTTCCCCCTCTCTTCCTTTTTCAAGACGAGGTAACAAGTTGTTTATTTCTTCTGCCAACTTTCCGGCTTTCGTCATAAAATATTGGGAAGGGAAACGCGAGCTGCGTGTGTGTGTTTGGGGGATGGGACTCCATACGCTTGGTCTTTTCAAATTCAAATCTTGTGCCACTCGTGGACTGTTCGGATAGGCAAATGGCCTTGGTGCAAAATTTCAAACATTGTAGTTATTTATAGTTACATTCTTCACTAAATAATAGGGCGGGTGCGTATGCGGTTTTGGGGAAGGGTAACCTTTTTATGGTAGTAGAAAAGTCAAATATTTTCCAATTCTTAGCAGACGTTTTGCCTTGCTCTTGGCAATTTTCAAATATAATAGTGGGGTTTATAGATTGTAATTTTTCGTTACTAGATTTTTTAATCAGGGAATTTGAGCGGGGTGTTACACAGAGTACTTTACGACAGCAGCAGATAAACTTGCAAAAAAGTGACTGCAAATTCAAGAAACTGATCAACCATTAAGTATGATAACAATAAAACAAATAATCAAAAACAACTGTAAAGAAGATTGGCTGAACTCCTGAGCACAAGATAAAACAGGAAGAACACTCTTCACACACCTAACAACCCCGAATAAGGAAGATGCAATCAACCATATTGAATGAAAATATCAAACCAAAATCTTCAGATTGAGAACAGGTCACTCTGCACTAAATAACCACAGAAACAGGATATGCTCACTAAATATGGCAAAATGTAGACACTGCCCAAACCCGTTAGAGACAGTAGAACACCATCTATTTGTTTGCCCTGCACTCGAGACAACTCCTCATACTACACAACCCATCCATAGACAATACACTTTATAGCAGACCAAAACAGCTTATACGAACTGCACAGTACCACATAATGGAATCAAGGTCACCAAGAGCTGACGCTCAATGACAGTGTATCAAAGTTAAGTCTAGTCTAAAGACTGACACACAAAGACAGACACTTACAGATACAGCACACAGATACAGAGAGGCAAGGACAGGTAGACAAAGAAATATTCATTCACCGAGGAAGATACTGAAAAAAAAACCTAAACAGACATACACAGAGACAGGTACACAATGGAGAGACACTCACAAAGGCACAAACAGGCAGACAGAGACAGACACATAAGAAAAATACACAGACAGGGGCAGACACACAGAGACAGACAGAAAGGGGCAGACAGAGATAGGCACAGAGAAATAGACAGTTATGATGGTTTGACCATGTCTGCAGAACTGGAGAAGATATGCTACGACAACAAATATGGGAAACCAAGAGCCACGTATCTAGACCTCCACGACTGGCCAGAGTTCACTGAGAAGACAACTTCAGACAATCCCTGAAGGACCGAGGACTGCAACCATGTCAAAAGGAAGACAGCCGATAAGATAGTATGGCGGTCTCTCTGGCAAACCTCTACACACTAAGGTAGAAGATGAACGACTTAGGAAATAAGATTAGAGTTGTCTTCTGTTCACAAAACTGTGCTGATTAGATCTCTGTTTTGTCGACAAAATTATTAATGCTGATTAGAGCTCCGTTTTGTTCTTTTCCACAAAATTACTGACTGAAACGTTTGCAAAATAATTATTTATTACATCCTGGCAGTCAGTTTGTCGTATATTCAGTAATGTATATTAGTGCTTGTACGTGCTACCATAATACCATCTTTATATTTTTACATACTTATATGTACTTGTGTGTACATACATCTGTGCATATTTTACATATTTTATCAGAGATACCTTGTCTGATTATGTAATTCCTTTCTGCCTTTTGTTCTCAGTTAAAACATAATGCAGTATTTATAGCTTTACTATTAACTAGCACAGAACTGTGTTATATATTTCATTTTTTGACTGTCTTTTTTTAAACATAGATGCTTCGTGTAGATACCCGAGGGTATCTGTTGAAACAAAGAATGACTGGGACTACTGATCTCTCAAGCATGTCGTATAAGGCGACTGATATGAGGTTGTGTATGAGGCTGGCAACCTCATCATGTAAAGTGATTTGTCTAAAAGACCATCACTGAAAGAGCACGTGAATGCTTTGGTGCGAGCTTTCTATTTATAGGGATGACGAGTTGTAGTGGTGACTCAATACTCCATTAGGAGGAGAAATGGAAAATATGCTGAAATTAGACAAGCTTACCCTCAATACAGTCGCTGCTTCACTGATGTATGTTTGTTTATGTTAGTCAATTGTACTGTCACTACAGTACCTGCTTCACTGATGTATGTTTGTTTATGTTAGTCACTTGTACTGTCAATACAGTACCTGCTTCACTGATGTATGTTTATTTATGTTAGACATTTGTACTGTCAATACAGTACCTGCTTCACTGATGTATGTTTGTTTATGTTAGACAATTGTACTGTCAATACAGTACCTGCTTCACTGATGTATGTTTGTTTATGTTAGACAATTGTATTGTCAATACAGTACCTGCTTCACTGATGTATGTTTGTTTATGTTAGACAATTGTACTGTTAATACAGTACCTGCTTCACTGATGTATGTTTTTTATGTTAGACAATTGTACTGTCAATACAGTACCTGCTTCACTAGTGTATGTTTGTTTATGCTAGACAATTGTACTGTCAATACAGTACCAGCTTCATTGATGTATGTTTGTTTATGTTAGACAATTGTACTGTCAATACAGTACCTGCTTCACTGATGTATGTTTGTTTATGTTAGATAATGTTACTGTCAGTACAGTACCTGCTTCACTGATGTATGTTTGTTTATGTTAGATAATGTTACTGTCAGTACAGTACCTGCTTCACTGATGTATGTTTGTTTATGTTTGATAATGTTACTGTCAGTACAGTACCTGCTTCACTGATGTATGTTTGTTTATGTTAGATAATGTTACTGTCAATACAGTACCTGCTTCACTGATGTATGTTTGTTTATGTTAGATAATGTTACTGTCAGTGCAGTACCTGCTTCACTGATGTATGTTTGTTTATGTTAAATAATGTTACTGTCAGTGCAGTACCTGCTTCACTGATGTATGTTTGTTTATGTTAGATAATGTTACTGTCAGTACAGTACCTGCTTCACTGATGTATATTTGTTTATGTTAGACAAGTTTACTGTAAATACAGTACCTGCTTCACTGAAATATGTTGGTTTATGTTAGACAAGCTTACTGTTAATACAATACCTGTTTCACTGATGTATGTTTGTTTATGTTAGACAAGCTTACTGTTAATACAATACCTGCTTCACTGATGTATGTTTGTTTATGTTAGACAAGCTTACTGTTAATACAATACCTGCTTCACTGATGTATGTTTGTTTATGTTGACAGTTTGGCTGTCAATACAGTACGTGCTTCACTGATGTATCTTTGATTATGTTGACAATTTGGCTGTCAATACAGTACCTACTTCCCTGATGTATGTTTATGTTGACAGTTTGTACTTGTATTTATAGTTTTGTTAATGATAAAATGTTTTGACTAATTTGTGACATAAATAGACACATACATTATTGAATGTACGAATATTTTGACACCTTATGTGGGTAAATCCTGACCTACCTTAAAGCATGGTTACGTAACCTCAGAATGGAAGCAGTCAGGAAAAGAGGACGACTCTGAAAAAATGTATGTAGGAGTGATAGGCGTCTTGAAAAAACACAACCGAATAAAATATAAATCAGCACTACGATCAGGAAAGCAATAACCACCTTTGTCTCCGATGTTTCATGGCATAAGTGGTAGATAAAAGAGAGAAGAAAACGCGAAGTCATGTTCCTGCATTAATTCTTTGTTCACTTATTTTGTAGTCCTCTTCTCTCATATTTTGTTTCTTCCTCATTTCCTCAACGTGTTTTTGTTCTTAGAATTATTTTTACTGCGTTAATGTGGAGTGCAAGATTATTACTGATATTACTCAGAAATAAAGATGGTTAACTCCGTGCACGCCATGACAGATTGAGATAGATGTTACCATCGTTAAGACAATTTTGTTTTGTTTTGTTTTCTGTCCCAGGACAAGGTACAATAGTAATAAATTAATTTTATATTAAAATTAGTCATATGTATCTGGCATATGTTTCTGTTTCTTATCATAAACTGTTTAAAACAAAATCATCATGAACAAGATAGAAAACAAAGCTATTACTTTTACAAGCACATGAAGTTGGTAAAATGGTTACATTGAAATTGTCTACAAAGATGAAGCGATATCAACATTATTTTCTGAAAACAAATAAAATAATAACAACAATGATGAAGAGTCATGATCCATGTGGGTCGCCAACTCTAGAGATAAAAAAAAATTAAAAGTAAAGTGCAGAAAAACATTCTGCGTTAAGGGGGGTGGGGGAGGTCGGGGGGTAAATCTAATGATCAAATAATCTTATTTCACTGCTGTCTGTACAGTTTCCTATACTCGTTGTTGTTTTTTTTTTGTTTTTTTTTTTTAAATGATCGCTATAATTTTCGGAGTGCCTATGGGAAGCGGATGTTCCATTTTTTCTTGAATGTAAAGCTTTATTGGCATGTTCTGCTAATAAATTAAAGTACTTTAGTTTTATCTAACCGTCTCTCTGTTTATTTGTCAAAAATATCATTGTCTTTTTCTGCTTCTCTCACTTTCTCTCTCTATACATCTCTGTCAATCTCTCTTTAACCTTCTCTCACTTTCTCTCTCTATACATCTCTGTCAATCTCTCTTTAACCTTCTCTCACTTTCTCTCTCTATACATCTCTGTCAATCTCTCTTTAACCTTCTCTCACTTTCTCTCTCTATACATCTCTGTCAATCTCTCTTTAACCTTCTCTCACTTTCTCTCTCTATACATCTCTGTCAATCTCTCTTTAACCTTCTCTCACTTTCTCTCTCTATACATCTCTGTCAATCTCTCTTTAACCTTCTCTCACTTTCTCTCTCTATACATCTCTGTCAATCTCTCTTTAACCTTCTCTCACTTTCTCTCTCTATACATCTCTGTCAATCTCTCTTTAACCTTCTCTCACTTTCTCTCTCTATACATCTCTGTCAATCTCTCTTTAACCTTCTCTGACTTCCCCTATCATTGTTACTCTTTTCCCCTCTGCCTCCTTGTCTCCACATTTTTAAATCTAAAGTAAACTGACAATTTTCATCAAGGATTTGATAATTTCTTAAAATAAGAAGACCTAGCAAGGAAGGTCACGTCTGTACTTATCTAGAAAATTCTACTCCCAAATAGTGTTCTAATTTAACATTTTCAATGATTTATTAAATACAAACAAACAAACAAAAAAAGCGCCACTTGCATATTTCCAATAATCTCCAAATTGTTTATTCCCAGTATACAAAACAAAGAGAATATAAATACTAAAGACATAGAAAACCTGTAGGCAGCAGAAAAATTTAAAAGAAAAAAAAAAAGAATAGTGTAAGTCAGATTTTTAAAAGCAGTCAATCCAATGCAAGTGACAATACAGCGTAGTAATTAGAAGGATGAAATGCTAGCAAGTAGGAAAGCAAGGGAGTACAATATTAGATACTTCACTATCCTAGGTAACAGCTTTGTGATGCGGGTTACCGAGTCACTTTCTTCATGCCTTTGCATTCCCTAACTCAAGAGTAGAGCCAGGGGTCCATTTACTACAGCGCGACGCGACCTGGTAACTTTGCCTCGAGAAACAAGTACTCGAACCACTCAGCCACTTTACGCTCCAGCATAGAAGACACGTTAAAGAACCGTACAGATTCTTGCCTTCTCCTTGTATCTCATCGAGTAACTTATGAGTTATAAAATACTGGGTGTAGTATGCCCTGGAAACACTGAAGAGGGCATCCACTGATTCCCTCAGATGACGCATCAGTCCTAGGTAGAAATGGTAAATCAAGATTGGGTAGCCATAAAATTGGACTACATCAGAAACATTGTTTAATTTTGTGGAGTGCGCTATCACATTGAACAGTCCAAGTAATTTCATTGGGCATGCTTTTTTGTGTCAAAGAAGACGAAATTGACGATAACGATGAAAAATGTTAAATGAATTTGTGATAGAAGTTGATAAGACCTAAAAGGCTACGAACTTTTTTTTTTCGTAGTGGGGATAGTAAGATCAAGAAAACGTTTAATGGTGAGCCCCTCAGATTGAAGCATATGATGACCAACTCTGTGACCTAAGTAAGATATTTCTTGATAGCCTACATGCATTTTGGAAGGTCTGCTTCTATGGATTCAGTGTACATCACAAACACGGAGTCCATCGGCCTTGCTGAATACCGCTTAGTTTTACTGTAAGAGACAATAACCTGGTATGTTAATTTCGTATGGTAACCTAGAATAGCAACGTGGTTGGATTGGATGATCAAACACCTGAAGTCCCATTAGTGATGTTTCAAATGAAATCATCTGTTGGATGATAAGCGTCCATCAGAAATTAATCTAATGAAAACTTCCATTGTTTTGTTTTTGTTTGGAATGGAATTCACCGCTATACATTGGATTCGTGGACTATGAAAAGGCATTTGACAGTGTAGACAGAGAATTGCTTTGGAAATTGATGAGGCATTATGGAGTTCCCATGAAGATCATTAACTTAATAAAGAAGACCTATGAAGACATGACATGTAGAGTTCTTCATGAAGGACAACTTACAGAACCGTTTAGGATTAGAACGGTAGTGAGCCAGGGATGCCTCTTGCCTCCATTTCTTTTCTTACTAGCAATAGATTGGGTTATGAAAACATCGACTTCACACAACAGAAATAGAATCCAGTGGTATCTGACTAAACAGCTTGATGATCTGGATTTTGCAGATGACTTGGCTCTTCTGTCCCATAACCATAATCAGATGCAAGAGAAAATGAAAATTCTCGATGAGAGGTCACAACAAGTGGGTGTTAAGGTGAATTTGGAGACCGTAGTAGTGTAACGAGCTGTATCTTAAGTGTGTAATGCTCGTACACTGTAAACAGTCTGGAATGTCACTGTATACGTTGAAGCGTGGCGGCTGCCCGTGACATAAATAGCATAGGTACAGTTGGCCACAGCAAATATTAAGTGTTGAATGTTGACGAATGTCCAGAGTCAGTATTCATATGATTCCGCTCAATGCGGGCTGACATGAGTGTATATAGGCACTGGTTGGCCGCAACAATACTGGCATTCGTGTAGATTGTCTTGAGGTGTGGTATGAAGTATGTAGAGTGAGTGAATCTCAATGGTTTGCGAATGCGTGTTTAAAGGTTCGTGGAAGTAGGAAAAATCAGGCATCAAAATGACAGCACACTCTATAGCTAGACATGTAGCAATTCATAGAGTTCTGGAACACCTTTGACGTTTACAGGACTTTATTACGCCACAAGCGACAGGTACGCCGACATGAATATAAATGGTCATAGAACAGTTCATGGTCATAATATATTGATAAAGTTCATCATCCAGCTATGCATGTATCTAGTAAAGCTGATCTCGTACAATTCTCTCACACATCAGCTTCAGGGAAGATATATCCCATATGTGAGTTTAAACAAACTTCACTCTGACAGTAGTTTTTTTTTTTTTTTTTTTTTTTTTTTCCTTAACCAGCGGCACTTGGGCTTCCAGCCCTTCGGCCCAATGACATGTCATTGCGAGGTTGGGGAACCTGAGGACTTTCCTTCCAACCCGGTCAGGAGCTTCGCTCCTTCCCATCCACAGAGGGTTTATCACAGGAGCCGTTCACGCTATTCAGTCAAATTTCCGGCCGTAAACATTTCTTCAAACGCTGTCGCCCGGGTTTGAACCATGAACACCTGGTCGCCAGTACAACGCCGAAGCCATTACACCAGCGCGGCTCCCCTCTGACAGTAGTAAGTCAGATATTAGATGTCTCCAACAGGCCGCACAAATGGCGGACTTACAGTTAAAAATGGCCTCCGGGTGCTTCTTCATCAAACAAGGGGAATCCCACCTTGTATACTTTGTATCGCTGGCATGCGGGATACAAAACAATATATAAGTACTTCGGGCATGCACCAGCCTAGTGCATAATATCAGAATACATAGTGAGCTTCCTTTCAAGGATACGTAAGTGGTTCGTTTTCCCGCTCAGGGGAAAAAATGATAAGCTGTCGATAATACTAGTCATGAAGATTCTAGCAAATAAGCGAAACAGTTCAAAGAGTCAATTACCTTCTGTCCCTTCAGAATAAATATAACCACACTCACATCGCCTCCTATGCGATTAGAATATCTTTCTTCTCTTCTTCCGTCCTTAGCCAACGACCGGCAAAGCAGTCAGCAGTGGCCATTACGCCTAGTGGCGTCTTAAGGGCAACAGCGAATAGATTTTCTTTGCCGTTGTTCCCATCACGCCTAATGGCGTCTTTAGGGCAACGACAAATCAATCCATTTGTCGTTGTTTCCGTCATCAAAGTGACTGGCAAACGGGTGATCAGCCCGTTGGGCGATTAGAATATACACATGAAATAATATACGACATCTTGTCGACCCACAGAGGACTTGTCAAAAGACATCTTGACTCTCTTAATCACAGCCCGATACTCTGTCGGTAATGGCCTCTTCAAAATCCCGCCAGAAGCTACGCATGCACAGACACGCAAGACGTTTTGAGCACAGCTCAAAGTAGACCGTTTGAAACCATATCAGGCAAAACTGACATCGGTTTTCAAATCAAACCACAGACATAACAGACAAGTGAGATCACTACCCTGTCAACAATCATCCCAACAAAAACATGGATTAATGCCCTTAGACTAGGAAATTAATAATAATGTTCCAACTTTTAAACAGGCACTTTTACATACATAGACTCAGCAAACTGACCGCTGCAGTGGGCCTGAAAATACACAGGGAAAAGACAAAGATTACGAGAATAAATGCAAGAAATGATAACAAGGCTGAACTTGAAGAAACACCACTAAAAGATTAGAATCTTACACTTATCTTGGAAGTAATATAGACAAAGTTGGAGAGACAGACAGCGATATCAAAATAAGAATAAAAAACGCAAGAGGAGCTTTCATTGCATTGGGAAACATATGGAGAATGAGAGAAATCAAGTCCAACACGAAAATAGGAATCTTAAACTCAAATGTGAAGTTAGTCCTATTGTATGGCTCTGAGACATGGAGAACAATAAAAACAACAACCAAAAAGCTACAGACTTTTATAAACGGATGATTGCGTAGAGTAGAAGGACTGAAATGGTATGACAAAGTCACAAATGGGGAATTGATGACAAGAACCAGATAAGTGCCAGTGGAACAAGAGTTGAGAAGAAGACGCTGGCGATGGACAGGACACACATTGAGGAAAATTGTTGATAGCATTACAAGGCAGTCCTTGTTCTGGAATCCACAGGGAAAGAGAGGCAGAGGTAGACCAAAAACACATAGAGAAGAGAACTGGAAACAGAGGTGAAAATGATGAGGAAAACATGGAAAGAACTTGAGCAGATGGCGCAGGACAGGAAGACTTGGCTTGTGTTTGTTGATGGTCTATGCTCTTTGGGGAGCTAAAGAGTATTGATTGATTGACTGAAAACTTCCATGACTATGATTAACACGCTGTTATCTGTAATCTCTTAAGTTCTGTATCTTAACTGACGTTGTAAGCATACATGGGGTTCTTAACCTAGATTTGGCTGTCTGCTTGTTTGCAGCAAGGATTTTCCACATGAAGGCAGTGCGTTTCCCTAAACTGTTACGAGTTGGGCCGTGGTAATCAAGTGTTTGAGAACCTCTGGTTCAGTTTGTGCCCGTAGAGCAGTTGAACTACTTTGGGGTCATTGTCACTAACGGTTTGAGAACCAATGGATTGTAGTTTTATCACGAGTATAGAAGTAGATGATGTCTGAGTTTAGACAGAGTATGAGAGAAGTGTGTGAAAGTAGATATGGATAGAGTCACTAATGTAAAATAGGGAGTGAGGTAAGACTTCTGGAGAGAACAGATATGTGATTAGGTATCTATTGTCTTCTTCCAGCCACACTGGAGACAATGTTTAGAAAGTCATTTCATCTCCTCCGTCCTCTCAGCTAAATAGGTCAATCTATTACAGTAAGGACAGCACAAGTAAACATCAAGTGACAGGTAGAATAGAAAGTGAATTCTGACCGCTTAGAACATATAAATATATTTACGCTCGTATTTAATAAATCTATATAAAATAAAATCATAACCTCACTAACTTTGATTGGCTAGTGATCTCATATCACAAAAATACAATAAAGAGCACAGACAAATCGTATTGATTTCAAACCACTAAGTGCACATATGTGTACAACAAAAGAAAATCTAACTAACAAGAGTGACCCCCCCCCCCCCCCCCCCATCCCCGTCCTCTTGGGCCAAGACGGCTGCTACTGTTTGCTTAAATCATACCTGAGGGGTATACCTCTTTGGCTGGAGAAATCACTACCTAACGATACTCAAGTACACTCAAATGGGATCAAACAGTTCCGCCTAAATACTCCACAAAATTAGGGAAAATGTATATGTCGTCACAGTAGTGACTTTCTGTAAGCTGTGGAAAGAAAACCTTTCCCAAAGGCAGCAAGTGGCATTGCTGTAGATTAAGACTATCATTGTAGAGAACTCTGCAATCAATTGATGTATTACTAGTGCCCTAGGCGTGAGGTTGAAATATTAGTTGAGGGCGTTGCAAGGGTAAATCACAACTGAGTGACTCCAGCTAATCGAACTAACTTTGACTAGCGCAAGGAAAAATAATCCCACGGGAGAGGTCAAGAACACACTGCTCGGTCAAAATAGAGATGTAATGTTTGATGGTATTCCCTCCCCTGCTTTGTAGTAGTGGCCCAACAGTGGCCAAAACTCAAGAGTATCTAATATGGGCTTCAAAGGTGTCTACCGTCGCACAAGATTAATCTTTTCAGATTTGTAAATAGAAGGATAATGACGCTTCTATCTCAATGGAGTATTTACAAGATATTCAGACAATGCTGCATTGGCTGAGCACGTTAATTCTAGAATCTGCCAACAACTTTTGTGAAGAATTAAGCAATGATTAATCTCAGCTGTTCAAGCTCCCACCTCTGATTTACTCAGTGGAATTCTTATTCTAGTATAACTCTGTTTAGAGTGTGTTTAGTAAATTGACTGAGGCAAACATGCAGTACATTTAAAATGATTAAATCGAAGTTAAATTTATACAATTACAAATAACAAAATTTAACAATCACTTAAGTTTTAACAACCGGGTCATTGTAGGAACATTTTTTCCCAAATAAAGAAATTCACAAATTGACATGGGAATCAACAAATGGTCGAGACAGAAACCAGATAGACCACATCATGATTAATGGTAGATGGAGACATGCATTACAAGATGTGAAGGTAAGAAGAATTGCAGATGTGGCCAGTGATCACCATTTAGTAGTAACAAAACTTAAAGTGAAACTAAGAAGGGCTGAACCAACTGTAACTACGCAGAAAAGGTTTGATATCAGCAAATTGAAGGACCCCCTTACCAGAAAAGCTTTTGCGGCTGACATAAAGAAACGATATCAATTTGTCAAAAGTCAGGAAAAAACATTGCCTGAGGATAAAAACCATTTCAACAATATATAATGAAAGCATTGGATATATATATATATATATATATATATATATATATATATATATATATATATATATATATATATATATATATATATATATATATATATGGGAGCCGCGCTAGTGTAATTGTTAAGACGTTGCGCTAGCGACCAGGTTTTCAAGGTTCAAGCCGGGCGCCGGCATTTGTAGGAGTGTCATCGACCGGGAATTTGACTAAATAACCTGAACGGCTCCTGCAGATAAACCCTCTGTGGATGGGAAGGAGCGAAGCTCCTGAACAGGTTGGAAGGAAAGTCCACGGTCTCCCCAGCCTCGCAATGCCATGTCACTGGGCCAAAAGGGCTGGAAAGCTCGAGTGAGTTGGTTAGAAAAAAAAGTATATATATATATATATATATATATATATATATATATATATATATATATATATATATATATATATATATATATATATAATAATAATAATAATAGCCCCTTCAGTCATAACTGACTATGGGAATGCGCCCCTGAGGTGACAGCCCTCAGCTGCTTATTTTCCTGGTGCTCCTTTCGACGTTTTCTCCTCACCTCTGCTTCTTGTGTGAGCCTCTCTTCGCCCAATCTGAGGTGGTGCCGTAAATAGCATCGCCATTTAGTGCGATCGGCAGCTTTATCCTCCCATGTTGCTGGATCCATGTCCAGTGCCCTCATATCTCTCTTGCACACATCTTTGAACCTCAGCTGTGGTCGCCCAACTGTTCTCTTGCCATCTGCTAATTGTCCGTAGAAGATATCTTTTGGGATGCGACCATCTTCCATGCGGCGAACATGGCCAAGCCAGCGAAGTCTGCGCTGTCTAAGAAGCGTATACATACTTTGAAGACCAGCACGTGACAACACCTCGACATTTGTCACTTTATCTTTCCACGAGATGCCGAGGATGCGGCGTAGACACCGTAAATGGAAGGTATTGAGCCTTCTTTCTTGCTTAGCATAGGTCGTCCAGGTCTCGCTGCCATATAGGAGTGTGCTGGTGACGCAGGCATTATATACCGCAGCTTTGGTCTTCATTGTGAGTTTAGAGTTTCCCCAAACACGCGATGTGAGGCGGGCAAAGGTAGCTGCAGCTTTGCCAATGCGGCTGTCAATTTCTGTATCCAGTGAGAGTTTGTCATTGATGGTAGACCCTAGGTATGTGAAGTGGTGCACCACTGCCAATTCATAGTTATCGATAGTGATAACTGGTGCAGCACCCACATCCTGACTCAGCACATTCGTTTTCTTTAGACTTATTGTGAGGCCCAAGTCCTTGCATGCTTTAGTGAAGCGATTCATCAAGCTCTGAAGCTCCTGTTGGCTTTGAGTGACGACTGCAGCATCATCAGCGAACAACAAGTCTCTTATAGTGACCCTTCTGATTTTTGTTTTTGCCTTCAGCCTTGAAAGATTAAACAGACGGCCATCTGACCTAGTGTGAAGGCATATTCCTTCAGTTGCATCTCTGAATGCATGTTTCAAGAGTAAGGCAAAGAAGATTCAGAAGAGGGTCGGAGCCAGAACACAGCCTTGTTTAACGCCACTTCGTATATCAAAGGGCTGTGACGTGCTTCCAGCATATTGGACTGTTCCCTTCATGCCGTCATGGAATGACTTTATCATTTCCAGCATTTTAGAAGGGCAGCCTATTTTCAGGAGGATTTTAAAGAGTCCATCCCTACTAACCAGGTCGAATGCTTTTGTGAGGTCTATAAAGGCGATATATAATGGTCTTTTCTGCTATCTTGATTTTTCCTGAAGCTGGCGGAGAGAGAAGATCATGTCTGTTGTTGATCTGCCAGCTCGGAATCCACACTGTGACTCTGGATATATGCGCTCAGCTAACTTGTGTAGTCGCATTAAGATGACTTTGGCAAAAACCTTACCAACAATACTAAGAAGAGAGATGCCTCTGTAGTTATTGCAATCACTTCTGTCTCCTTTATTTTTATACAGTGTTACAATCTTGGCATCTCGCATGTCTTGAGGAATAGTTGTCTCTTCCCAGCACTGGCACAGCATCCTATGCAGGGGATGTAATAGCGTGCTCTTACAGCATTTGATTAAATCAGGAGGAATCCCATCACTGCCTGGTGCTTTGCCAGAGGCCAAGCTATCAATGGCCTTGCTGAGTTCCTCTAATGTTGGTTCGGCATCCAGCTCTTCCATAGTGCAGACTGTTGACACCATCAAGGGCTGCAGGCGTAACGGTATTGTCTCTAGCGTAAAGCTCAGAGTAGTGCTCGACCCACCTCTCCATCTGCTTACCCTTATCGGTTAGCTTCTCTCCGCTGATGCTTTTTAGCGGTGCCGTCTTACTTTTATGGGGGCCAAGGGCTTTCTTTATACCGTCATACATTTGTCTAATGTTGCCTGTTTGCGCTGCGATCTGGATGCTCTCACTGAGCTGGAGCCAGTAGTCATTTGCACAGCGTCGAGCAGTTTGTTGAACTTTGCTTCTCGTAGCGCTCAGGATCTGTAGGGTTCTGGCACTCGGTGAACGTTTGTATTCATTCATGGCACTGCGCTTATCTTCAATGACAGGTGCCATCACATCTGATGAAGCATCAAACCAGTCATTTGACTTTGCTGTTTTCTTACCAAAGGTGGCAAGTGCAGTACTTTGAATGGTGTTCCGTAGATGCTCCCAGTTCTCTATAATAGTATCACCATGCTGAGGGCTACTGAGCACTTTCTCGAAGGTCACAGTGAATTGAGCGATCATGAAAGGGTCTGACATCTTGCTGGTATCAATGCGTGGTTTCACTTCATGTCTGACACTACCATTTATAGTTAGACCGATTTTT
>JAMPIV010014486.1:0-65915 GCA_024509875.1 Oreohelix idahoensis
CGTTAGTTGTCACGCACGGGTGAACATGAGACGAGGACCCCTTTCCTAGACGAACGTCCGTTCGAAACCGATAAGACGTGTCCTTGGAATGTTTTATTGCCGGGCTTATATTGCCGCACAATTATAGTACATTAAATAATGGACATGGGTCAGTCCATGTGATAACGAAGAAAGATGAAGGTACAGGTTAGTAATTGACTAAACCTTGTCAACGTGAATATATAGTCCGCCTTAGTTATTCTAATGCCAGACGCATAATCTCACTGTCGGTGTATTGGATTTTCCAACCACGCGTGCATACAGTTATGCGGTTCTGACTACTATGTTTTTCAAGCTAGGAGACAAAGGACTGATTTGTAAAGGAATAATATTTGAAGTATGAACTGCAACTTATTATTTATAATTCTTCATGATGACCATGTGTAAACTGTTCTTGTATGGAATCGATATAATAAATGTTTGTGGACTCGAGAAAGGACTTATCAAATCTATAACGTCAGAATTTGACTGTATGATGAAGTTGTCAATATTATATCCCACCTTCGCGTACTTCACCATCAAGAGCACGATCTCATAATTTACTGAGAAAAGACAATGGATAATTATATGTAAACGTAAATAGAAGAGCCAGTATAAACCAGCCCCATTAACAGTGTTAACGGCAACAGTGAGAAGCCAACGGTAACAATTGTCCTCATTACTGAGGAAGGACATGCCAGTGAAGGTAACCAAACTTGAGAAATTTCTACTGGGAGCCCCTTTCGTAGTACAAACTGATCAAAGGGCCGTAGCATCACTACGACGGGCGAATCATAAAAGTCCAAAGCTCACCAGATACTCTATTCTCCTTCAACCATTCAACTTTACGATTGAGTACATCTATGGGACAGACAATATCGTCGCAGACGCACTATCTAGAAATCCTTTGGATGTATAGCAATCAACACTGACACTTTTTCTAATACGTCAACCGAAATTACGTGTCACAGAAGAATGAATCCTATCGCGAAATTCTTAACATGGAGATAAACCTTTGCTTACAATTCAACTAAATAACTTGTACAGACGATTGCGAAAACGAAATGAACTAAATCAAATGACACTATGGTCGTATTTACACCAGAACTTTGTGTGAATTTCATTTATGACAAAACTATTGGACACATTTCCTTGCATCAAGTGAAAATAATAGAAAACACTATCAAAGTAACTCAGTATGCGACATGAACAATTGTCAATAGCTTCGATTCTCATGAACTGAAACATTTAAATATTTGTTTGTTAATCGGAATTCACAATGATCAAGCCTACGTATGGATCATCATATCCAACTTTCATTAATTTTAGTTAATTACGTTAAAATAATGGAAAATAAAATAAAAAGGTGAGATAAATATGAAAAAAAATGAAATGAAATTTGAAGATGAATAGAAAAATTTTGAAAGAAGAAAAAAAATAAGATCTCACATGATTCTTAGATAATGTTATTGTATGTAACTATTATGTTTATTAATTAGGTTGATACATTACATACTATATTATTGTTTAAATTAGTTAGATTGGTTTTAACAACTTAATACTACACTTATTTAATTTCCAACACACATAATTAAGTTAAATTTATACATTACTGTCTTTCGCTACTTTATTTTTCATTTATTTTTTTTTTCTACTTAACATATCCCTTCAGTTCTCTCACATTAGATTTGCAATAACTTTATTTTGATTACACACTCAATATAATTAATTAATTAAATTTTAACTCGTTAAATTAGTCTGACATGACAGTTCATTGCGACATATTTTAATTTAATTATTTAATAGATATCAACATTAGTCATTTATGTATAACACTTATGTATAATATGATTATTAATATATTAGATGACTGTTACTGAGTCGACATGACCACGACACTGTTCTAGACAGAACATCGTAGTCCATATGCCGCATTGTTGGTTAAATTTTTCGATATTGTTAAATTTTTTTTTTTTTGGTATTCATTCAGATAGGTTTTTGAAAAAAAAAAAAAAAAAAATCTATCTAATAGATTTTTTTTTTTTTTTTCCCCCAGTGGACAGGGAATTGTTACGGCAGATTTATTGGCATGGTCTGCTAGAGGTTAACAGCATCTGATTTTAGGGGTTACAACGTGTAATGTAATGTAAAAGTATTATTGGTCTAGTGAACGCTGTGACGTTTCAGCGTTAGTTGTCACGCACGGTGACCAAGAGACGAGACCCTTTTCTAGACGACCGTCGAACCGATAAGACGTGTCCTTGGAATGTTTTATTGCCGGGCTTATATTGCCGCACAATTATAGTACATTAAATAATGGACATGGGTCAGTCCAATGTGATAACGAAGAAAGATGAAGGTACAGGTTAGTAATTGACTAAACCTTGTCAACGTGAATATATAGTCCGCCTTAGTTATTCTAATGCCAGACGCATAATCTCACTGTCGGTGTATTGGATTTTCCAACCACGCGTGCATACAGTTATGCGGTTCTGACTACTATGTTTTCAAGCTAGGAGACAAAGGACTGATTTGTAAAGGAATAATATTTGAAGTATGAACTGCAACTTATTATTTATAATTCTTCATGATGACCATGTGTAAACTGTTCTTGTATGGAATCGATATAATAAATGTTTGTGGACTCGAGAAAGGACTTATCAAATCTATAACGTCAGAATTTGACTGTATGATGAAGTTGTCAATATTATATCCCACCTTCGCGTACTTCACCATCAAGAGCACGATCTCATAATTTACTGAGAAAAGACAATGGATAATTATATGTAAACGTAAATAGAAGAGCCAGTATAAACCAGCCCCATTAACAGTGTTAACGGCAACAGTGAGAAGTCAACGGTAACACCATGATGATGTTGTTTCTGAAGTAAAATAAATGTTAAAGATAATTTGGGGACCCTTTAACTGACGACTTGTGTTCTTCGGCCAGTGATGTCCTGTAACGACCATACCCGTCTCCATTCGTGTTTATCAGTATGATGCATGTACGTTTGTGACTATATATTCTCACCCAAAGCTAACTACAAGAAGATAACCACACGTAACAGGTGTGTAAATTTGAAAGAATCTTGTGTTAAAAAAAAGAACCTAAAATGTAACACAATGGTATACCAGTTTTATTTTTTTTAAATGGAACATCAACTAATTACATCAATGTCTGTTACTGTGTGGTTGTAGACGTCTCTGAAGGTGTTGAATGTTTGTTGTGGTGGGTGTGTGTGTTAGATCACCGACAATGACAAAAGTCAATATAGTCGTTAAAAAATACAATCAGCCATGGTCGGGCTTACAGGTGGCCGACAGTTGTATAATCTAACAAGACGCGAGTGTCATGGATTCTTCAGGGGTGTAGTATTTTGCTTTCCTCTCACCCACACAACAGTGACGTAAGGTCATGAAAGGGACCAACCAGTTCAATTTTACACAGTTTCTTGACGACACAGTAATATATTCCCTTAATAATCTCTTCTGAACACACTAACAAGTCGGAACAACCATCTTGAAGCTCTGCCAGGAACACACTGCCCGAGATTACAGTTTTCTCAATACCACTCAGTGAAAATTACTCATGCGCAAACTAACCGCTTGAGAACTCAGCTCAGCTCCTCCGTATCTTCCCCCAAACTATCACTAAGAACCTTCGAACACTTTCTTTATTATTATTTTTTTAAAAAGACTAACCCCTACTCAGTTGAGCAATATTCAAGACAAATATAGCGTACAAAACGTACCCAAATAGAAATCAACTCGTTACTCATCAACGTGCTTACTAGAAAAACAACCCCGTACATAAAATCCTTAACTCTTAACTCCTACTAAAAAATTATGACTTAACAATGTCGTTCATGAAAAGTCTCATATAAATGACAGCCAAATTCAATAAAAAATGTTATGGAATAACAACATTGCCAAAACCAAACGCTAGGGACACCGTACAAACGAAAGAAACACATTTGGACGGCAAACCGCTCCCATCGGCTTTCTAAGTTTAGTAAGATAACGAATGAAATATATGACGAAACACATTCTGATCTGGTTCGAGATTTTAATTTAACACCGGAAAACCACATTCCAAAGCGTGGGTAAATTTGTGCCTCTCAAAAGTGATATTATTCATATTTATCACACGTTTCAGGTTAGTTACCAAATCGCAAAACTGTTTACTATGGCAACGAATGATAGCGCCACAAAAAACGCACGTACACCTCATCTAACTGCTGAACAGGCTAGAAACTTATTTCAGCAATTGATTGATAGCTCTAGCGACGATGAGGACAGTGAAAACAATGTGGACATTTATTCAGGTAGTGAATTTTATGGCAGTGATAACAGTAGTAGTGACAATTCAAGCAATGAAGATATTAGAAGTCCTGGGCCATCAGTGGGTCGTAAAAGAGCGAAAACCTCGGTTAGAGTTACCAATAGTGCAGGAAATACTGTAGGCCTAGGCCTAACTAAAATAAGAGAACAATGGGAGCAAGTGACTGAGGGTGAAACAACAAATAGTTTTTATTTTGATCCAACTCATGAACCAGGTTTGCAAGCAAATCTTGATGCAACTTCCTCTGTGCTTGATTGCTGGCTTACATTGCTGACACCAGATGTTTTACATTCTTTGGTCAAAGTAATAAATGACTATGCTGAAGTAAAGAATTCAAAACCCCCATCTTCAAACAGATCTTCGACTGATTCTTGGAAACCTGTCACTGACTATGAGCTATTGAAATTTTTCGCAGTAACAACTGCGATGGGTTTAGATAAAAAGCCATCGGTAAAAGATTATTGGGCACATACACCTCATAATTATACACCCTGGTATGGCAATATGTTTTCAAGATCTAGGTTTGAAATAATTTACCATACAATGATGCATGTTGGAGATGCTGATTCAGAAGGGAAGGACAAAATAGAGCCTTTTTTAAATTTGCTCGTTGCGAAGTTCCAGGATGCATTTTATCCATTTCAGAATTTAGCCATTGATGAAATGGTTATTGGGTATAATGGACGCTGGAAACACAAGCAGTACAATGCAACAAAGCCAAGCAAGTATCACATTAAGACCTTTGGATTGTGTGATTCTGCCACTGGATATGTCTATTCTGTATTGACATACTTTGGGAAGAATACATCATATATTCTTGCTAATGACTCTACAACAAGTCAGGCGGTGAAGGTATTTGATTTCTTGCTGCAAGGAATTGGGAAGGGCCATCATGTATTTGCTGACAGATACTACACTGTGGATACACTGATAACCTATCTGTTGAGTAGGGGCATTCATTATACTGGCACAGTCAACATCAACAGAAAAAATTTTCCACTTCAACTGAAGACCCTCTCCCTCCATCACCGAGAAGCCAGGTGGTACAAAAATGGTGATGGATCTCAGATATGTGTTGCTTGGCGAGACAAAAAGGCAAAGAAACCATGTATTGTTGTGTCCACTGAAACATCAGTTGAGATGGTGCAAGTCACAACTCGACATCACAACTTAGTCAAAAAACCCAAACCAGTACACCAGTACAATTTTTGCATGAATGGATGTGACCACAATGATCAAATGGTAGCTTACTATGGCAATTTCCAAAGAAAAACTAGAAAATGGTGGAAGAAAATTTTCTACTGGATTATAGAGGTGTCCCAGGTAAATGCCCATATATTGTACACCCTCAGTCATGCTGATGAGAAGCCAGTGTCATTGAAATTTTTCAAAGACAGACTGATTGATCAGTTGACTGAGAAGGCTGCCTCCATAACTCCACCTGATCTAGTAGATACCAGTAGCAACAAGAAAGGTAGGAAATTGTTAGGAAACAAAGTTAAAAGATTTGAGGGTGCAAAGCACATTGTGGATTACACCGACAAAGATAGGAACTGTATAGTGTGCTCAACACCTGCGAAACGAGTCCGAACAAATTTTTATTGCATCGGTTGCCCCGAAAAGCCCCATCTCCATCCAAAGAGCTGTTTTAGGCTGTACCATACGCATGATCCTTCAGCTGTAACTTACTAAAGACATTGACATACTGTAAATAAGTTATAGATGTTGTGCTTTGTCAAAGGAGCTATTTATTCAAAATTTCTGAGATTTTTTGGAAGTGGTGTAGGTGTGATAATGTAAGTCATTAATAGTGTATTTATTAGCTATTGTGTGTGTTCTTGGGCTTGTTTTTCTTGTCATTGGATATACTACATGAAAATCACCAAGAAAAGAAATTAGCTGCCTCAGGAACAAGCAAGTTCCAGGTAAGTTGATAACACTGACTAACAAAAAAAAACTTTTTTTTTCTTTCTCTAACATTTCTGTGTTTTTCTGGTCAATTTTAATGCGCTGTTTTTAAATCTGCAAACCGTTTTTCTCTATCAGGTCGGGATCTCTAGAAATACGCAATTGAAGTTTTTTAACAACGCATACAGTATTACAACATCATTCGTACAAGAAGTATAACAGTTATGTAGGCTTGAATTTCTTTGCAGTCGACTTTCGTCGGTGAATGGCATGTGGTACATCGCGATGAAGCATCCAACAATAATCGGCAAGCATGGTCACACTCCACCGTCCTTGATAACGTGACTCCATTACGGCGATATCTTGATGGAATCATTCTCCATGTTCATCGGTGACTTCGCCAAGGTTGTCAGGGAAAAAGTCAAGATGCGAATCGAGCAAATGGATTTTGAGGGACATGTTACAGCCCATAATTATGTATGCATCTATGCACTGCTTAACAATATGCAACATAGTTGACAGATTTGTGATTTTCCAGAAAGTTATCGACGATCGATTTGAATGCCATCCATGCGCGAAGTTCCCTACCATGTAACAAGTTCTCGAATTGTTTGTCTGCAATAACTTTCCTAATATGAGGTCCTACAAAGATACCTTCCTTTATCTTTGCATCGCTAACTTGCGGAAACTTTTCTCGAAGATAAGTGAAAGCTTTGCTCGTTTTATCTAACGCTTTTACAAAATTCGTCATGAGCCCCAACTTTATATGTAACAGTGGTAAAATGAAGGTGTCTTTGTTAATTAATGGCTCGCGTATTACATTTTTATGCCCGAGCTGCATACGATCCCGGATAGGCCACACCTTTCTTGCATAATGTTCCTGTCTGTTGCGGCTGTCCCATTCACATCGGAAGCAACAAAATTTAGTATACCCAGTCTGCATGCCCGTGAGAATTGCAATGACCTTTAGGTCTCCACAAATCCGCCATTGGTAGTCATTGTACTTTATTTTTTCCAAACGTATAGCCATATTGTCATAAGTTTCTTTCATATGAACAGAGTAGGCGACTGGAATTGTTGAAAAAAAAAATTTATGTTATGCAATAACACGGTTTTTAGACTAATCTTGGAAGAATCGATGAAAAATCGCCATTCGTTGACTATGTGCTCATGACCGTTTACATCTTTGCAATAGCAAATGTCATCATCCATCTCAAAGTATTGAACAAGTTCTCTGTGTCTATGACGAAATTTAGATATCGGAGTATTGGGCGCTAAAAGATTCCATTCTTTGAGTCGCGAACCGAGTAATTCCGCTTGTCCTTTGGTAAGAGCGAGATCACGTATTAGATCTGAAAGTTCTGAATGGTTAATTAAGTAAACACCATCATTCACCGGTATGTAATCTGAGTCAGAATTAGTTTCTAAAGCAGGTAAACTATCACTTTCTGATGGTTCATTTACGTCCAACGGATACTGTTCTGGTGGTACTTGGATCGGACACGTGATTGGATCATGAGGCACTGGTTTCGAAACCGATTCAATATTTGGATAAACCACAGACTTTCTAGTTTTAAAAGTGAAACCATGGATATTTGTCAAGCAGAAGTAACAATCAGTAATGTGATTTGTATGTTCACGCCATATTACTGGCACGCCAAAAGGCATCGACTTATGCTTCGGCGATTTTCGCAACCAACCTGCCAATGTATCGAACAAAAAGCATTTGGCTTCCAAGATTTATTTGCATCATCAACTTTCGAATCGAAATAAAGTTCATATGCTATCTTTAGTAATGGTGTAACGTTTTTCTGGTCAACACGATCGGTAAAATATCCGCACACGTAACAGAACAGATCAGCCGAATTTCTACAACTTCTAGAAGCCATATTTTGCTCAGAATTATTTCAAAATACAGTAACTATTTGAAAAATCGCGTAACATATGTCATGCATCTTTTAGCAGTATAAAAAGTAGAATTATGTTGCTTTTTATTAATTTTTAATAAGTTATATAGTAAAAATGAAACGGAGCAAATAACGGTTTCCCAAAAATATATTTATTCACAAATATCTTAAGAACCCGACGTGATAGAGATAAACGGATTTCAGATTTGAAATCAGCGCAAGAAACTGACCTAAGAACACTTATTCTT
The DNA here is from genome assembly GCA_024509875.1 of Oreohelix idahoensis. Lineage (NCBI taxonomy): Eukaryota > Metazoa > Mollusca > Gastropoda > Stylommatophora > Oreohelicidae > Oreohelix > Oreohelix idahoensis. Next base: position 8,424 of record JAMPIV010014486.1, read on the forward strand.
ATATAAGAAAGAAAAATGTTGTTTGTCAGTGTAATTTAAAGAAAATGTTGCATGCTTTTTCTTTCTTTCAATCATTTTTCATTACTAATAATATCTAACATATTAAGTAAAATTTCCTTTTATCAGCTTTAGGCAACAGTACATTCATTTGTCATCAAAATGACATATCAGTAATAAAAATCTGTTTAAAATTAATAAATCTGCAGCTTAAGTTCTCCAAACAGTTACAGGGAGAAAATGAGGAAAAAATTTCAGACATTTTTTGGGAAGTGGCACAGGTGTGATAATGTAAGTTACCAATAGTGTAAATATTAGTCAGTGTGTGTGTTCTTGGGCTTGTTTTTCTTTTTATTGGATATACTACATAATAATCACCTTAAGAAAGGTATTACCTACCATAGAAACAAGAAATTTGAACATAAGTTGATAATTTGGAAACAAATTTGAATTGATTTTTGTCTGTCAATCATTTTACATTACTAATAATATCTACCATACTAAGTAAACTTTCCTTTTATCAGCTTTAGGCAACAGTACATTCATTTATCATCAAATTGACATATCAGTAATAAAAATCTGTTTAAAATTAATAAATCTGCAGCTTAAGTTCTCCAAACACTTACAGGGAGAAAATGAGGAAAAAAATTTCAGACATTTTTTGGGAAGTGGCATAGGTGTGATAATGTAAGTTACCAATAGTGTAAATATTAGTCTGTGTGTGTGTTCTTGGGCTTGTTTTTCTTGTTATTGGATATACTACATAATAATCACCTTAAGAAAGGTATTACCTACCATAGAAACAAGAAATTTGAACATAAGTTGATAATTTGGAAACAAATTTGAATTGATTTTTGTCTGTCAATCATTTACATTACTAATAATATCTACCATATTAAGTAAACTTTCCTTTTATCAGCTTTAGGCAACAGTACATTCATTTATCATTAAAATGACATATAATTCATAAAAATATGTTTAAAATTAAGAAAACTACAGATTAAATTCTTCATACACCTACAGAATGAAAATGGGAACAAAATTTAATTCGGTCACAGTGTGTTTTTTAATTCGGTAGTTAATGTGTTAACAAATATAAAGTGGCAACACTACAAAATATTAAACAAATTGGATCTCAGATTATGAGAGCTGGACATGTATCGCTGTTGGTCTGTTTTCTGACACGTATCGCTGTTGGTCTGTTTTATGACATGTATCGCTTTCAGGGACAAACATGTCAGTAGGCATAACAATGCGCAATATAAAAGCACGCCACTTTTGACAAGGATTAAGAGTGGACGTATTAAACAAATTACCTCATAACAACTGCCACAAATCAAAAACTGACATAAACTGACAACAGTATAGATACATGGAAAGAAGAAAAAAGAAACATCTCAGAATATCTGCGCATTTTAACAATAATAAAAGTACGGTAATTAACGAAAACTAAAAACAAAATACAAATCACGTAGTGAATAGTAAGAATGGTGTTTCATAACAAAAATAAATAAATAAAACATATCATGAAAGTCTGGATATTGAGAGCCATCAACGTGCAGTTCTTCTAAAAATATCTGGCACTGAAAAGCAAATGTAATAATACAGATGAGATACCAGAACCAACAATGTCCATTTTAAAAATACCAAGTTGGGACATCACTACCTAAAATAATCTCAAAATATAACAAATAGTTAAAGACATACAGTAAAGAAAATGCAAAATAAAAAACAAAGAAAACATGGAAAACAAATTCATGCCAAATATATATATATATAGTAGTATCGCAATGATTGTGGCCGATAGATTCCGCGGTGAATATTCACTTGGAGTTATTCACCTTTAGCATATAAAATCGAGGAAGTTGAGGGAAACAAAAAAACAACAAACGGAACTGCGGTAAGACGTGGAGTACAATGGATGGGTTTGAAGAAAAAAAATCGGAAAAAAGGTGATTCGTCTTACGAGGACAAAAGACGAAGAAAATAGTCTATTTTCTTTGTCTTTTGTCCTCGTAAGACGAATCACCTTTTTTTCGATTTTTACCTTTAGCAGTGTTTCGTACTTTAAGCAGTGTTTGCGCATAAGCTGAATGTTTCGTGCCAGAGCGTTGTAACTTTATTGGATACGCCAATCGAGCAAATAATTCCGAGCCGCCTGCATTAGAATAGGTGCATATCGCCGGTTGAAGTCGTTTGTGCATCAAATGGTCATGATACCCCAGACGAACAGAAACATTACAATTCACGACATATTACTTGACCCGATGCGCGAAACACTGCTAATCCGCGAGACACTGCAAAAGCACGAAACACTTCTATATACAGGGTATATACATATTGCCATAACAATTCATGCACAAAAACAAATGTCATGATTAGCTAAAAGTCAATGTCAGCGATGCACTAAAACTAAAATAAAGGTCAGAGATTCACAAACACGAATAATAAATGTCAGTGATGAATCCACGTAGAGTGTTCTAATAACAATGCGAAAGGGTAGCGTTGATCTCCTATGATTAGATACAGTGATGGAGATGTTCCACGTGAAAGTGCGAGCTTGGATGCATGATCATCGGCTAGGTGAAATAATATCAGGATAAGTGTCAATGAAATGTAGTCAATCATTGTCTCTGGCAGGAATCGGCAGCAAATAACGTTATAAATATCAAGTGCAGCGGGTATTTACTTTTCTGTCCGGCAGGCACGGCACTAATTAGCAATATGTGACAGGGCTAAGGGTCACGGCACCAAATAAAGTTATATGTAACAGCGCACATGGTGTTTGTAAATAAGTTTGTTGATTTGTCAATTGTGCAAAGTAACTGTACATACACCATTTATTTTGCAATGACGTATACAAATTATGTGTCTTCATTTATTTGACTAGACCTGTTTATTAAAAATAGCGTTTGTCTTACCTGCATCTCTTTTCCACAACAAAAGAATTAATCTAGATTTAGCTTTTATTAATATAGTACTGTATGTTTCTATGTATCTCCTCTATACACTTTCCGTGACACGGCAGGTGTTCATACCTGTTACGCACAGAATTTTTCTAAGACTGTGTGTAATTAATCTGTATGAATTGTACACTTTAAATTCTTTTTGATCTAAGGCAAATAACCCTTGTTTAAACTATGGGTACATTGTACTATGGGGGTTACCTTCTCTTGTTGGTTGACTCGTTGGTTATCTTATCTTGTGTCTTGACTCGCTGATTCATTTTTTCGAACGATGTCTCCTTATACGGTAGTATCGGTCAACTATTTCTTGGAATGATTGAAACTAGGGTTGAGTTTTATTCCCATGTCCATATAAGGCGTGATTTCTGAACATAGCTTTGTTGAAATGGTTCCTTCATCATTTCGTTGTGAGTGTTAGTCAGATGTATGCGTTCTGCGCATGTCTAAACTTTAAGAAAGTTAGAATCGTCTTCCGCCCAGGGATTCGACGAGATGTACTGAGCAGAGAAAGGACGCTGCTGCGTCTGTGCTTTTTGATAGGGAATTCTATAGTCCTCCTGTGAGTTAGTTAGCTAACGAGGCTTTCCCTATATGATTCAAAAACCGCCTGGAGGCGTATGTTTTGTGGTGTTGATTCTGAAGAAAGGTAATACCCTCCTTTATTGAACTCTGTGATCTACCTAGATGTTAGACATTGTGTCGATCTCTGCTCGCTTGTGTGTTACAGAATGGAGAGGTTATTTTACTAGGAAATTTCACCACCGGTATCTTTATACCTGATATATATATATATATATATATATATATATATATATATATATATATATATATATATATATATATATATATATATATATATATATATATATATATATATATATATATATATATATATATATATACACGGGTCGCTCTAGGCCCACAGAACAATTTCTATGTTCTAGGATTCGCTATGCCAGCGATTGCACCTATGTCGAGGGTTAGACTTAGGGAAGGTATAAAGGTCAGCTTGACCTGTACTCCTGAAATGCTATTCTCGTGCGGACAATAATAGACTTATTTTTGTACATCTGATCTGCCAGCATCAGAGAGGAGTATTGATTATTATTTAATGAACATTGATGATATGCAGCTGACACTGTTGCAGGATTTTTTGATGAACCTTATGTATGCAGATCCATGAAGAAACTTTAGAATGCTGAATACATTGAACTATCGATATCGATGACTGATGAACATTGGAGCTAACGTACCTGGCATTTTGGCGCCCCATTATCATTTTATGGTGGCCAGAAGTTGGTTTAATCTGGTACCAGCACTCAAGGGGGTCAACAAACCCAGACAGCATACTTCATACAACATTGCAGTTTGAACTCACTTCCTTCAAAGAAATATTTTGAAAGTACCCGGCGCTGCTCGACAGTTTATCGAAGTTTTCCTGATCTAGAAGGACAAGTACCGATCAAGTCGATTTTCTGCTAATACATTTAGAGGGTCAAGTGCCGAGCATTGTAAGGAAGAAGGACAAGTGCCGAAACAACATTTCCAGTATCAGAAGCTCATTTCCTGCGTCATGGCTGTTTATGGGAGCAGTTGTCGATCAACGTTGGATCATTTATCCTCAGAATGCTGATCGCAACCTGTTCTGCACTGTGCTGAAGTTTGGACACATATAAGTTAAGTGGCCTGTTTTGTTTGTGAACTGTGCCCTTATGTTCTAACTGAGCCTTCTATACTTTCACACTTTTTGCTACATGTTATATGTTTACATGTTATATGTTATTTGTATATTTATATGTTTATATTTCAGCGGGCTGGTTGGGTAGGTGACTATCATAAGAGATACCACGTCATAGAGGTCTTATGATAGCGTTCTGTAGGAGCAATTTCCTTAATTGGAAATTGTTAGCAATATTTATTGCTATTTACGTTTAGTTGTGACGACATGTGCAGTTTTGTTTTCGGTATTTTTTCGCATTCTTTAGTTTTGTTGTCATTTCTTTGTATTTTGTAAGTCTCCTCTTTTCTATTATTCAGTTCTTTACACCATTTTCGTTTATACACTGTGACGTCATTTGTTTGTTTACATTTTTCGCATTTGTCATCACATCCTTTGTGATATTTATTTTAGTTCTGCTGTTTTTTTAGTTGACTTATGCGAATGTTTTCGTATTGTTTTTGATCTTTGTTATTGTTTACATTGTCTTGGATCTTTGTTATTGTTTACATTGTCTTGGATCTTTGTTATTGTTTACATAGTTCTTAGTTAGCATTCAGTATTGTTAAATATTTGCTTATGCACTATTAACTGTGTAGTGCAGTTATGATAAATAACTGATGGATATATGGTTATGCACTATTATTTGTGTAGTGCCCTGATGATTAAGAAGTGACTGGTGGTATTATTATACATTTGATAATACAAGTTCTTTGTCAAAGACTTGTTTCCCACAGAGATTGGAGTAAACATTGTGATTATACAAGTACTTTTTTAAGTCTTGTTACCATTAAGGTTGAAAAAAGTTAATTAATTATTTCAGGTTTTGGACTCATAATATTAGACATCATGTCTACACTTGAGTACTTTATTAATCAAGGGAAATCCCTTGGTAAGACTGGTGATAAGTTAGAAGAATATGCGACTACTCAATATGATAAAGCATTAAAGGTGGAAGAGAAAAAATGGAAATAGAAGCTGAACAAAAGAAATTGAAGATGCAGGTGGAGGAAAGGAGATTCCAAATGGAAATGGAAAAATAGAAAAGAGAAGCTGAGGAGAGAAGATTGGACAAAGAGGCTGAAAATAAAAGACTTGAAAAAGAGGCTGAGGCTGACGAGAAAAGGTTACAAAGAGAGGCTGAAAATAAAAGACTTGAAAAAGAGGCTGAAAATAAAAGACTTGAAAAAGAGGCTGAGAATAAAAGACTTGAAAAAGAGGCTGAAAATAAGAGATTAGAGGCTGAGGCTGAAGAAAGAAGGTTACAAAGAGAGGCTGATGAGAGAAATGCAAAAATGGAACATGAAGAAAAACTCTTAGCTTTATAGTTAGAAAAGTTTAAATTGTTGAACACTGGTAATGCTAATGATGCAAATAAGGTGTCAGTTAAGTTCAATGCAAGTACTTTTAAGATTAAACTACCTGCATTCAATGCTTCCAGTGACGATATAACGTTTCATCTGGATAGATTCGAACGTGCATGTAAAACACATAACATAGATAAATCACTGTATGTTTATCAGTTGTCCACTTTACTTAGAGGTGATACTTTGAGTATGTTAAGTATGGTAGATGAGCCTGACAAGAACAATTATGAGGTTATCAGGGCAGTCTTGTTAAAGAAGTACCAACTTAACGAAGACGGCTATCGTCTTCAATTTAAAAATATGTTGCCAGATACTGGAGTTGAATTCTCTGAATTCATTTCAAAGATACGTCTTACTTTTTCACGATGGGTTGAGCTGTCTAAGACAGAACATACTGTGACGTATGACAATCGGGCCTCTCTTTCTTTAATCCCTCAGTCCCCCTTTTCTTTAATTACATCTAAACAACTCGAGTCATTCCCACGATTGCTGGTTTGGTATGCCATAAGTTATCTGGACATTCGCCCTTTTGTTGTCTTCTCTCGCGGAGGTATCTCTTACTGACATTCCCACAGAGAGGCAGACCCCCGGAGATCACATTACCATGCAAGTGCCGAGATCAGCACCCTCTGTTTAACACCTGATAATAGAATGGACGAAGAATTCGCAGGTGCTTTGCCAGTCATGGGAACATGGGCCGATTCAGTATATTAGCGCAGTGTTAGAAAATTCATCATCAGTCTGGCCCCAGGAATTGGTGATATCTTCTAGCGCGAATCTTGGAGTTTTATATAAAGATAATTCCTTTTAGATTCGTGGAGAGGGTCAATTTTTCCTTGTGTGGCGGTAATCATATGCATATTAGAATTTTGAGTGCCTTAACGTGTTAATGTTTTCACTGGGATTTCTGTGTTTATTAAATAAGCATATTAAATAGTTCCAGCTGTAATAAGTAAATTTAATTTCTTGCTATTCCACCAGTAAGAGACGCTTTAAATTAATTAATATACGCTAGGCGACTGATAATTAGAGATAAATATACTTTTATTCTTCATGCGTAATTTTGTGTATTACTAGAGTTTTGTGGGTTTTAAATATAATTTAATACCGGAGTGATCTAGAGGTCTTACCTAACGAGTGTAGAATATAATAATGATATCATTGTTAAAATGTTTGTTTTTTCTACATCTAGGCGATCAACCCTGCGATCTAGCGGTCTGAATAGCTCCAGAAACATTCTTAAAATATTATTGGGTCCTAGATTTGGACCTGTGCGGTTCTCTTGTGGTTTTCTTACAGAGAGAAAGTCCCCACATATAAACATTTTAAAGAATATAAAAATCAGAACTGGACAAGAAAATTACCCAGATTGTTCACAGCAAATCTGATCCGCCTGTGGTGGCCAAATATCTATATATAAACATTGTTTCCAGAATATTGACTATCGTAGTTTTTTTTCTTTTTCTCAAGTAAATTTATCCAGAAAAAGGAATACTTGGGTCCATAACCGGCACTCAAACCCCAGAGTGAGAGATAAAAACAGATAGGAGATCCTTTGCTTATCCTTATTGGTTTTCTAACAGTGTACCCACCAGACATTTTCCTTAAAATATCGGACATCTGTGTGCTGCCCATGGTGAACCTTTTGATCGCAAATATATATTTACCTGCCCTACCTGACGTGAACTTTTTGACACATAATATTAGCATTATTTAAGCGGACGTTCCCCATTAGGAAAAATTAATCATTCTTGGAGGAACTGGGGTCCCTTGGATAGCACCACCCTGAAATATGTCAAAGATACACAGATGTGTTAAAGAGTAGTAGGTAAGTGTGATTGCTGATTACTTGTGGCCACAGACTGACAGACTGTAAGAAAGAGAAATGAATATTTCATATTTTGTATAATCATTATACTCACTTCAGTCTTTTCGGGTTCGCAAATACTGTTATATCATTTTCTTGTCTTCTTTGTTTCAGGATAGATTAACTAGAGACTTGGTTCTTTTACTTTATCGTCTATCCCTATATATATTATTATTAACTGTAATCTTTTGGGTTAATTACCTCTGTCAGGATCTACTTTGGGATTCCTTTACAGTAGAGGAGAGCCTATTGGGTTAATACATTTTCTTGCATTTTTTTATGTCTGTAAACTATACCTTCTGATAGATAATATTGTTGTATGTGATTTCTTTAAGATAATAAACATAATAAACCTAAGTTATCGTGTTGGTCAAAACCCCTGCCCAGTATATGTTATCCATAGCTCGGTTCACGTCTGTACGTATTATGTCACAGAATTGTGTATATGTAAGTGAAGTGTAACTGATATATATGTACCAGGAGAGAAAGTAAGTCTAGTTAAATATTGTCGTGAGATAGGCTGGGATTAGAGCAATTACTCAATCCAGAGACTGTCCTTTCTCTTACACTCTCACCCCCTCGTGAAAAAAAAGCTATTTCTTACCCCTTATTCTCACATAGTTTACCATTATCACCTCTGCTCAGACGGGACCTTAAACATCTTCAACCTATCTCAATAAAATCTACGACATAAATGGTTGGCTCGTCGCGGGATTAAGATCCAAGTTTGAGTCTAGATAAATGTCTAAAGTCTGATACTGAATCAGACGTTTCATCTAGATAGAGTGTGTTGTGAGTTTGTCTTGTGATTTAAGGAATAAATAATTACCCCCTAGACAACGCTCTTAGTTACTGGGTGTTTTTGACCATATTACACATATAGGATTTGTTTCTTTCCACAGCAATAGTTACGGGAAACTTGTTTTGATAATAATCTTTGTTGAAATATATGATATTTGGTAATTTTGTAACAGACCGCTATTTTCGCGTGATTGTTTATCAATCACTAGGTTTTTTTTTTTTTAAGCAGCAGAGTTTGAGCTAAGCAAAGGACGGCTTGTTCTGACTTTTTAGTCAAGTTAATAACGTCCCTTTCTCTTAACTGACTTCAGTGGGCGAGTTTTGGGGTGGAGTTTAATTTTTTTAAGGACATTTTTTTTCTTTCTCCTTAAATTGTTTTTTATTTAATAAAAATATTTTTCTCTACCGTTAGTAATAGTAGTTTTTCCACGTTATCTGATCTACCACTTTTGGATTAAGTCGTCTGTATTAGGAGCCTAAGTGCCAGAGATAACAGCGATAGATTAGTAAACTGATAACAGGAGGAGGAATCTCAAGGTAAAGAATAACATCTTTGTTGGTTTTTCTCGTAGACGGCTAAGGATATAGTTTTCTCCTTCTTTCCTTCTTTTTTCCTCGGGTGAGTGTCATTCAGTTCTCTAACATGGCTGAGCGTGTAAAACTTAGGACTATGCTGAGAGAGGAAGCAAGGGAGACAGGATTGCAAGGAGAGGAAGTGACCGCGTTCGTCAACACAGAACTTGACCGATATGACGCGGAGCAGAAAAGTAGCAGAAGTAGAGAAGGAAGATATAAAGCGGATAGGAAAGAAGCGGAAGAGCGTCAATCTCTATTAGAGCAGAAGAAAATTGAGGCAGAGATGGAAGCTCGCAGGGCAAATGAAAGAGAGAAAGAGAGACAATACGAGGAACGAGAGAAGGAGAGACAGCACGAGTTGGCGCTTAAGGCTCTAGAAGTCCAAAGTCGCGGGGCTGCCTCTACTTCCAGCAATGGAGAGCTGTCATCTCCCCATTCATCGTTAACTGATCACTCCAGCACTCATTCTCCCCAACTCACTGCTATGTCTTTCGCCCTGGAACCCTTCCCAAGCCCCAATGAGAAAATTGACTCGTATCTAGAAAAATTTGAGAGAATGGCAAATCTGTACGGGTTAGAGAGTTCCCAGTGGTGCCTAAAGCTTTCACGGGCTTTGAAAGTTAGTGCTTATGAAGTCTACATGAAACTGGGAAGCAGTCAAGACAACTACGACATGCTAAAGAAGGCTTTACTGGAGCGTTTCGAAATGAACGCTCGTAAGTTTCTACAAATGTTCAGAAACAGCATAAAGGAGAGCACTGAAACATTTCAGCAGTTTTCTTCACGGCTGAAGGGATATTTGACAAAGTGCATGGAGCTTTCCGAGCTCCCTCTCACCTACGAAGGTCTTGAGGAGTTAGTTCTTATAGAACAAATAAAAACCACTTTGTCAAGTGAAACCCGTAGATTCCTGGCTGAACAAGGCGCAGTCAAGTTAGATGACATTCTTAGTAAGTCTGAACGGTACATAAATGCTATGGCCGAGCTTCCCAGCACCAAACGCAAACCAACAGATGGGCCTGCTCGAAAAAATAATCTAGAGCAGTCTTCCCATTCTTCCCATCACCATAACCAACGAGAAGCCGTACCTCAACATCCTCCACAGGAAAAATCGAAATTCTTCAAAACCAGATATCCCACCCACAACAATCCTGATCAACCCCACCGTCCTACGTGGCAGCGCGGCCAGAAAGGACAGGGTGACAAAGGGAAAACCCCTGCGCACAGGACATCTGATCAGGGCAAGCACACCGGGCCAAATCGCATCGGATGCTTGCAAACAGCCTCGCAAGGAAGAATCAATGTCAGTGATTCTCAACCTAAGGGGGAGAGGCCCTCAACGCGAGGAACTGTTATTTTGAACGGGACTTCAACATCTTGTCTTTTTGACACGGGTTTATCCTTTGACTGTATAGTCGCAAGGCACCTGGTCAAACCCGGTCAAGAGACAGAAGACACCGTCAAACTTAGTGGAGTTTTCAAGAGTGATGCACCCAGGACGCTTCCTATCGCACTGGTAGAAATACACTCTGACTTTGTCAGAGGTGTTATTAAAGCGGCCATTATGGATGATCCTATCTGCCCAGTTATCCTGGGATGTAGATATGTGTTTATTGGGAGACCAAAGGAGCCGATTGTGGCAGCAGTAACCACAAGAGGGCAAGCCCAGAAGGAACGGGAGCCTGCGCCAAATTTGTTACCCATGGAACTAAAAGAGGCGCAACAAAAGGACCCTACCTTGGAGCCCTGCTTTAGGAAACTGCCCATGGCTAAGGACCCCAGACACAACGGAGACATCTTCTCTAAGGATGGTGTACTGTATCGCAGAACGGGCAAACCTGATCAAGGGCATAACCAGCTCCTAGTACCGAAACAGTACCGAAACCAAATCTTAGAAATGGGGCACTCTCTTCCCTTTAGCGGACATATGGGACAAAACGCCACTATTTAGCGAATATCGACTCACTACTGGTGGCCAGGAATGAACTCTGAGATTATCAGATACGTGAAATCCTGCGCCCAGTGCCAACGTGTGGCACCCAAGCATTGGACACCCCCGGTTCCTATGGGTGAAATGCCAGTGGTGGGGGTTCCATTTGAACGGGTTGCTGTCGACATTGTAGGACCCTTAGAAAGGACTAAACGAAGGAACAGGTTTATCCTGACCTTAGTCGACACATGCACTATGTGGGCAGAAGCTATACCGCTAACATGCACAGATTCCAAGCATGTCGCAGAAGCACTGGTGCAAATCTTTACACGGTTGGGATTCCCTCAACAAGTTTTGACGGACAATGGATCCCAATTCCGTAGCCTGTTAATGGAGATCTTTAAGATCTTGAGGGCCAAACACATCCACACAAGCCCCTACCATCCGGCCGGAAATGGGCTCGTGGAGCGCTTTAACGGCAGCCTCACCATGATGTTACGTAAGCTGGGACAAGAGAAACCTGAAGATTGGGACCTTTTCATTCCTGCAGCCTTATTCGCCTACAGGGAGGTTCCCCAGGCATCTACAGGATTTCCACCAGCTACACTTTTATTCGGCAGACCTATTAAGGGGCCACTAGAAGCCTTACTTTGGTCCCTGACAGACCAGAAGGCTGACGAGACAGTCGTCTCAGCAAGCATATATGTATCAGAGCTCAAGAAAAGGTTACAACTAGGATGGGACCTAGCAAGAACCTACCTTAAGAAAGCACGCGCAAAGCACGCTCAACGATACAATAAAGCAGCGAAAGAGAGAGAACTCCAACCAGGGGAGAAAGTTTTGTTGCTACTTCCAACCGCAAACAACAAACTTCGCATCGGATGGCAAGGGCCGTTTACCGTCCTTAAAAAGATCTCCCGCACTAACTACAAGATCTCTATTATTAAAGGAATGGAGAAGGTCTACCACGTAAATCTGCTAAAGAAATACTTGGAAAGACCGGTGCCGTCCTCCGAACATCTCCTGGCGGTCGCCATAGCGACGGAAAATGAGGAAGATGACGATAGTTGCATGGAGTATCCATTGCAACAAACGGAATCTTTCAAGATGTCAAATTCGGCGAAAATCTCTCGGAAGCACAACAGACAGAAACCAGGGCGCTACTGAAACAGTACACTGCAGTCTTAACGGATGTACCTGGTCGAACAAATCTCATAGAATTCGATATGAAACTGACCAACGAGACCCCTGTTCGAACCAGAGTTTACCCCATTCCGTCAGGCGACTACAGGAAACTGGTCTCACAGCCAGACCTAGCAAATGTCTCATCGGATTTCAAAAGCTAGACTTCCTGGGACATACCATTTCTCAAGGCTGCATGTGGCCAGTTACCAAGAACATTGAGAAAATAGTTGCAGCAAAAAGACCCCGAACGAAGAAAGACACCCGTTCTTTTCTATCACTGTGTGCTTACTATCAGAAATTTATCAAGAATTTCAACGGGCTAACGGCACCCCTTACTGACCTTACAAAAAAAGGGCGCCCGGACAAGGTTATTTGGGATTCGAAGTGCGAACAAGCTTACGTCACTTTAAAAGGTCAATTGTCTGAATACCCCATTTTGAGACTACCTGACCTCAAGAAACCCTTTATATTGCGGGTCGACGCTTCGGGTCAGGGCATCGGGTCAACCCTGCTCCAAGCAGATGACACCGATCCGAATCTGTTATTTCCAGTTGCATATGGCAGCCGTAAACTGAATGCTGCAGAACGTAACTATTCCACCGTCGAAAGAGAGTGTCTAGCACTTGTTCATGGCATAAGGAAATACCATGAATATCTTTACGAAGTAACATTCAAGGTGCAAACCGACCACGCTCCTTTAGCTTTTCTTGGGGCGAATAAGGCATTCAACGCGAGGATCATGCGCTGGGCCTTGCTACTAAGCGTGTACTCTTTCAAAGTGGAATACATTCCGGGAAAACAGAATGTGGGAGCAGATTTTATGAGTAGAAATTGGAGCATGGAAGAGGAGGTGGAAAGCGAAAACAACAATCACCTGCAAGTTACTGATCAAGAGAGCTCCATTGTCATAAATGAAACATGAAATGGTTTCATGTTTTTAAGAGGGGACGACTGTGACGTATGAAAATCGGGCCTCTCTTTCTTTAATCCCTCAGTCCTCCTTTTCTTTAATTACATCTAAACAACTCGAGTCATTCCCACGATTGCTGGTTTGGTATGCCATAAGTTATCTGGACATTCGCCCTTTTGTTGTCTTCTCTCGCGGAGGTATCTCTTACTGACGTTCCCACAGAGAGGCAGACCCCCGGAGATCACGTTACCATGCAAGAGCCGAGATCAGCACCCTCTGTTTAACACCTGATAATAGAATGGACGAAGAATTCGCAGGTGCTTTGCCAGTCATGGGAACATGGGCCGATTCTGTATATTAGCGCAGTGTTAGAAAATTCATCATCAGTCTGGCCCCAGGAATTGGTGATATCTTCTAGCGCGAATCTTGGAGTTTTATATAAAGATAATTCCTTTTAGATTCGTGGAGAGGGTCAATTTTTCCTTGTGTGGCGGTAATCATATACATATTAGAATTTTGAGTGCCTTAACGTGTTAATGTTTTCACTGGGATTTCTGTGTTTATTAAATAAGCATATTAAATAGTTCCAGCTGTAATAAGTAAATTTAATTTCTTGCTATTCCACCAGTAAGAGACGCTTTAAATTAATTAATATACGCTAGGCGACTGATAATTAGAGATAAATATACTTTTATTCTTCATGCGTAATTTTGTGTATTACTAGAGTTTTGTGGGTTTTAAATATAATTTAATACCGGAGTGATCTAGAGGTCTTACCTAACGAGTGTAGAATATAATAATGATATCATTGTTAAAATGTTTGTTTTTCTACATTTAGGCGATCAACCCTGCGATCTAGCGGTCTGAATAGCTCCAGAAACATTCTTAAAATATTATTGGGTCCTAGATTTGGACCTGTGTGGTTCTCTTGTGGTTTTCTTACAGAGAGAAAGTCCCCACATATAAACATTTTAAAGAATATAAAAATCAGAACTGGACAAGAAAATTACCCAGATTGTTCACAGCAAATCTGATCCGCCTGTGGTGGCCAAATATCTATATATAAACATTGTTTCCAGAATATTGACTATCGTAGTTTTTTTTCTTTTTCTCAAGTGGATTTATCCAGAAAAAGGAATACTTGGGTCCATAACCGGCACCCAAACCCCAGAGTGAGAGATAAAAAACAGATAGGAGATCCTTTGCTTATCCTTATTGGTTTTCTAACAGTGTACCCACCAGACATTTTCCTTAAAATATCGGACATCTGTGTGCTGCCCATGGTGAACCTTTTGATCGCAAATATATATTTACCTGCCCTACCTGACGTGAACTTTTTGACACATAATATTAGCATTATTTAAGCGGACGTTCCCCATTAGGAAAAATTAATCATTCTTGGAGGAACTGGGGTCCCTTGGATAGCACCACCCTGAAATATGTCAAAGATACACAGATGTGTTAAAGAGTAGTAGGTAAGTGTGATTGCTGATTACTTGTGGCCACAGACTGACAGACTGTAAGAAAGAGAAATGAATATTTCATATTTTGTATAATCATTATACTCACTTCAGTCTTTTCGGGTTCGCAAATACTGTTATATCATTTTCTTGTCTTCTTTGTTTCAGGATAGATTAACTAGAGACTTGGTTCTTTTACTTTATCGTCTATCCCTATATATATTATTATTAACTGTAATCTTTTGGGTTAATTACCTCTGTCAGGATCTACTTTGGGATTCCTTTACAGTAGAGGAGAGCCTATTGGGTTAATACATTTTCTTGCATTTTTTATGTCTGTAAACTATACCTTCTGATAGATAATATTGTTGTATGTGATTTCTTTAAGATAATAAACATAATAAACCTAAGTTATCGTGTTGGTCAAAACCCCTGCCCAGTATATGTTATCCATAGCTCGGTTCACGTCTGTACGTATTATGTCACAGAATTGTGTATATGTAAGTGAAGTGTAACTGATATATATGTACCAGGAGAGAAAGTAAGTCTAGTTAAATATTGTCGTGAGATAGGCTGGGATTAGAGCAATTACTCAATCCAGAGACTGTCCTTTCTCTTACACTCTCACCCCCTCGTGAAAAAAAGCTATTTCTTACCCCTTATTCTCACATAGTTTACCATTATCACCTCTGCTCAGACGGGACCTTAAACATCTTCAGCCCATCTCAATAAAATCTACGACACATACATATGAAGCACTTATGGACTTACTACTTAGAGACAAGGTTATGTCTTCTGTCAATGAATCTTTTCTTTCTTTTCTTCATGAGCGTAAGCCTAAAAACATAAAAGAAATGGAAGAATACTGTTGCCAGTATGTCACTGCGCATCCTCACGTAACCATTAGCAACTCTAAAGTAAAAGAAGGTCTACCAGTTGCTTCGGCAGCACCTTATGGCCCAAATTTCATGCGTAAATTTCAGGGTAGCCAACAAAATTTTAATAAGAAGAGTAACCGTAATTATGCTCAGAATCATAGCAAACAATTTCAGGGTGATTCTTCTTCACAGAACTGGAGACAAGCTGATACTCCACGGTATACTACTCCCAATAATTTTAGACATTTTCGCAAAGGTAGTCAGTACAGAGGAAACTATTTTTCGCGGAGACCTCAAAACCAATATAATAGAGGTTCTCAACAGTATAGAAATGGTAATGACAGTTATGGAAACTGGAATTCAAACCAGGATAACAATTACAGTAGAGAGTTTAATGATAATTTCAGAGGCAATAATGGTCGCGGTAGATCGCAACATAAAAGAAAGAGATATCAACAGGCAAACTCTGTACAGCAAGAGTCTCAGGGAGCATGTAAACATAGTGATGATGATTAAAAACTCTAGTGCTATCACATGTTCCGCCTTTGACTTTGGTAGGGCAACTAAATGTCCCCAATGCAGTACTTTGTTCGAACCGACTACCGTAACTAATTTAAGCTGTGGTCACCCTCTTCCCGCTCTTCCTGCTGCAGTTGCGCATGATGGGAGAGGGTCTCTTATCCTACATAAGGGTCTTGTAAATAGTAATCCAGTCTCAGTCCTTTTTGATTCTGGATGTACTACTATTGGTGTTAGACAATCTCTTGTAGATCCATCCTGTGCTACAGGAAAGGTGATCAAATGTGTCACATTTGGTGGCACTTTGGAAAAGTATCCTACTGCCATAATACATATTTCTACTCCCTTCTTTACGGGAGATGTCCACGCGTGTCTTCTTCCAAACGCTATTGCGGACCTTATTATTGGTCGTTATCACGGAGTTAGGAATGTACCCCACAGCAGATTGCTGTTTGGGATGAGCAAAACATTGAAGCTACCAATGCGGTGGTCACAAGAGCACATGCTCTGGATCCACCTCAAACTTCATTAACTGATAATAATGAAGTAGATAGCCAAAATAGTTACTTGATTATTTCACGTGACTCATTTATAAAATTGCAAGAAGAAGATCCTTCTTTACAAAAATTCTTCATTCTAGCAAAAAAAGGTGATCCAAATCAGAATACTTATAGAAAGTCTTGGATTTCTATGAAGAACGGCGTACTTGTGCGTATGGTACAAGACTCGACTACGTCCACTCATTCTCAAATTCTTGTGCCTAAGAGTATGAGATTGCAAATATTGCAACATGCTCATGTCTCGCAATGTGCTGGACATATGGGTTTTTCCCGTACAAAGTCGAGGGTTCTTGCGGCTTTCTTTTGGCTCTTTGTGAGCAAGGACATACGAATTTACTGTCGTTCTTGCAAAGTGTGTCAGGAGGTCAAATCGAAAGGACCACGACATACTGCGCCTATCCAGGCTGCTGACATTCCTATTCGCCCTTTTCAGAAAATGGCAATAGATATTATCGGTCCTTTTAGGATCATGTCGGCCAGAGGACATCAATTTATCCTTACATGTGTCGATATGTGCACACGTTGGCCAGAGGCTATACCTCTTAAGAGCATCTCCACTGCCGATATCGCAGACGCTCTTTGGCTAATATTTTCTCGCTTGGGATTCCCCGGAGAAATATTGTCAGACCATGGCACTCAACTTATATCCGACACTATGTCACAGGTAATGTCTATGCTACATATTAAAAGGTCTCTCAGCAGTATATATCACCCAATGTCTAATGGGTTAGTTGAGCGTTTGAATAGAACACTCAAAACTTTACTTGGGAAGATAAATGAGGATCATCCTCAGGATTTGGACAGGGTTTTACCCGCGGCTCTCTTTGCTTATAGAGAGGTCCCCAATGAACACACATGATTTTCTCCTTTTGAACTTGTCTTTGGCGCACGACCGCGCGGCCCTATGTCTTTACTTCACGATCTTATCACTGCCGATAATATTAGCGATGACACTCAGTCGTCTTATGAGTATGTCATTGCTCTTAGGCAAAAGATCATCGAGGCATGCAAACTAGCAACTTCTTCATCCGAATTTGCTAAAGAAAAGGCAAGGCAGTTTGCAAATAAAAATAGATGTCTACGACAACTTTGTCCAGGTGACAAAGCACTCGTTCTTCTTCCGTCAAGGGAGAACAGACTTCTTATTGCATGGAAAGGTCCGTATGCAATAGTCTCAAAAATTTCCGATGTCGACTATGTTGTCGATATTGATGGAAAGCATAAAGCTTTCCACATAAATATGCTCACGGAATTTCATGAAAGACCTGACTATTTGCAGCCTATTTTCCAGGCAACGGACAATTCTCCAGTACCTCATGGTCATTACTCATCCCTGTCAGTTATACAGGATGAGGAAACTACTTTTTCTGATGTCAATCTTCCACTTCCTGTGATCCCACTTCATTCAACGGAATCTTGGAAAAACGTTTCCGTTTCTCCTAATCTTTCCGCTGAGGAACGTCGACAAGTCTCTTCGATGTTGCAAACATTTCAGGATGTCCTTACCGACATCCCGGGACACACACATGTCATTGAACATGACATAATACTAACTGACCATAATCCTATCAGAGTCAGACCCTATCCGATACCTATCCATTTTCAGTCACAAGTCGAAAAAGAATTGGATGAAATGATACGATTGGAAATCATTGAACCATACACGTCAGCATACTCTTCGTCTATGGTTATTGTTCGAAAAAAGATAATAACATTCGCATTTGCGTTGATTATCGCAAATTGAACCAAGTTACGAAGTTTGATGCTGAACCTATGCCTTCATTGGAAGAGCCACTAAACAAGCTTTCTAATTCTAAATTCTTTACCAAACTCGACTTATCGAAAGGTTATTGGCAAGTTCCTTTAACTGAACGAGCCAAACCTTTTACTGCTTTTTCTACACCGAGGGGTTTATTCCAATGGAATTTCATGCCTTTCGGTCTTATGAACGCCCCTGCTACATTCGTACGCATGATGCGTCAAATTCTCGCATATAGTATAGATGTCATAGCATACTTAGACGATATCTGTCTGTTCAGTGATTCCTGGGAAGATCACTATTTGGGTTTATACGAATTGCTGTCTACTCTTCGCGAGTATAACTTAACTGCAAAACCCTCTAAAGCCTTTATAGGATTTAGTGAGATTTCTTTCCTTGGTCATCGTGTTGGTCATGGTCTTTTAAAGACAAAGGACCACAATGTGTCAAAAATACTTAACATTTCTGTCCCTAAGACGAAAAAACAAGTGCGTAGTCTCTTAGGTTTGATACAATTTTATGGACGATTCATTCCGAATCTGTCCTCCATTATGGCACCTTTTTCTACTTTATTGAAGAAAGGATCGCCTAATCTGATCCGCTGGTCTCAAGAATGCCAATCCTCATTGGACCAGATTAAAACTCTATTTTCATCTCCACCTATCCTTAGGTTACCTACTATTGAGAAGACTTTTGTTCTTCGAAGTGACGCCTCGTCCACTGGGATTGGGGCAGCACTAATGCAGGAGTATTCAGATACTCTGCATCCGGTGATGTATATCTCTAGGAAATTAAATGCTGCAGAGAGGAATTACTCGGTTTTAGACCGTGAATTATTGGCTATGGTTTGGTCAATTCTCAAGTTGCAAAGATTCCTTCTAGGCGCACATTTCATTGTGGAAACCGACCAGAAAGCTCTTAGTGCTATTCAGAGCAAAAACTTGAAGAGCTCGAGGTCCACTCGATATGCCATAGCTCTTCAACCTATTCATTTCACGGTGCGAGCTATCCGTGGTTCGGATAATGTGATGGCAGACATTCTGTCTAGATGCCCACATGATTCCACTTAATTCTTCTGTCATATATATTCCCTGTTAAAAGTCGAGATCTATAACAGTTCTCTACTATAAGGATATATTAGCACATATGTGCTCATTTTGGGAATTTATAGCATTGTAATTGCCTTGTTCTGTTACTGATTGTGGTATAACGGAAGAAGGCTTAGTTAGCAATATACGGGCCAAAAGCTCACATGGCCACAATTTATATATTGTATTTTGAGTACTGTATTAAGAAATTTAGCATATACCATAAAGATTTGTATTATTGATATTTTCGCAGCACATCATTGACGTCTGCGAGAGTATGGACATTATGTCAACCATGAAGTATTTCAAGTTCTTACCTGCGGTGGAACGATTATATCCATGTCTAAGAGGAACATCTGATTTATTAGTATTGATTAGTAATACATTGTATGATTGTATAATGTATTTTTTGTTTCAAATGTGTAGTTTATTACACTTCATACTATGATAACATATTTGTATTTATGTGAGTATAATTTTGCTTACATTATGATGTTGCCATCATGTGGCGTATGTTGGTGGCACCTCCCTGGATAATACGTGTACACTTAGGGAAATTTTTTCTCTAAGAATCTGAGATATAATCTCAGCTATCGCTCCTTGCGTCGAGCTAGCCTCATATTAGGCATTATATCCGCGCATCATACGTGCGTTACGAGCCTGTTATTTCTGGCTCTTGGATTTTTAAAAAAAAAGTTTCATTTTTTTTCCCGGGGGGTGCGGTAATCTGTTACGCACAGAATTTTTCTAAGACTGTGTGTAATTAATCTGTATGAATTGTACACTTTAAATTCTTTTTGATCTAAGGCAAATAACCCTTGTTTAAACTATGGGTACATTGTACTATGGGGGTTACCTTCTCTTGTTGGTTGACTCGTTGGTTATCTTATCTTGTGTCTTGACTCGCTGATTCATTTTTTCGAACGATGTCTCCTTATACGGTAGTATCGGTCAACTATTTCTTGGAATGATTGAAACTAGGGTTGAGTTTTATTCCCATGTCCATATAAGGCGTGATTTCTGAACATAGCTTTGTTGAAATGATTCCTTCATCGTTTCGTTGTGAGTGTTAGTCAGATGTATGCGTTCTGCGCATGTCTAAACTTTAAGAAAGTTAGAATCGTCTTCCGCCCAGGGATTCGACGAGATGTACTGAGCAGAGAAAGGACGCTGCTGCGTCTGTGCTTTTTGATAGGGAATTCTATAGTCCTCCTGTGAGTTAGTTAGCTAACGAGGCTTTCCCTATATGATTCAAAAACCGCCTGGAGGCGTATGTTTTGTGGTGTTGATTCTGAAGAAAGGTAATACCCTCCTTTATTGAACTCTGTGATCTACCTACATGTTAGACATTGTGTCGATCTCTGCTCGCTTGTGTGTTACAGAATGGAGAGGTTCTTTTACTAGGAAATTTCACCACCGGTATCTTTATACCTGAGATTATATATATATATATATATATATATATATATATATATATATATATATATATATATATATATATATATATATATATATATATACCTATATATATATATATATATATATATATATATATATATATATATATATATATATATATACACGGGTCGCTCTAGGCCCACAGAACAATTTCTATGTTCTAGGATTCGCTATGCCAGCGATTGCACCTATGTCGAGGGCTAGACTTAGGGACGCTATAAAGGTCAGCTTGACCTGTACTCCTGAAATGCTATTCTCGTGCGGACAATAATAGACTTATTTTTGTACATCTGATCTGTCAGCATCAGAGAGGAGTATTGATTATTATTTAATGAACATTGATGATATGCAGCTGACACTGTTGCAGGATTTTTTGATGAACCTTATGTATGCAGATCCATGAAGAAACTTTAGAATGCTGAATACATTGAACTATTGATGTCTATTACTTATGTAACGTATCTGTACTTGTGGCGTCAAATAAATGATGAAACGTCCAGAGCAGTTTACCATTTTATGACTTCGCATGTCATATTTCATGTGCTGTAACTCTGTGAACTATCTCACTACTATACACACAGCAACAACAAAGAAACCAGATAAGACACCCTACACTACAACTATAATATACCTGGTGTCGATAGGGGTGGTATTTGACAGAGCTAAAGACAGTGTGGCCTTATCATCATTGAGAAGACAGCCTAAATCCACCCATATTAATACCTTTCAAAATAAAACAATTTCAGTGATATCAAATTAGATTCCCCCTTTCTGTAGCGTACTTCCGTGACCTGTAATGACCGTTTTATTGTTGGGAGGGGGGGGGGGGGGGGGGGGGGGGGAGAGAGAAGTAGGGGGGGGGGGGGGGGGGGGAAGAGAGAGACAAAACTAAATTAATACAAAAAAGAAGAAATGGAACAAATATTTTCATCAGGCACAATATTCACATCATCATCCTGGTGACGATAACAAAGGTAAACGACTTTTAATAATTAAAGTACCTATGTCAACTAGAATGGAAGTCAATACCAGTGATAGTTACTCACCTGATAGGTAAATTCTCCTGCAGCGCGATCAGACACCGGTCTGAAGTGGACGCTGCTGTAGACGTAGTAGAGACCTGAATGCTCAATGATGATGGAATCATTAGTTACTGTCACACCACGGACATGCTCTGTCAGTGCATCGTTGTTGTTTGATCTCAGCAAGGCGACGTTATGTCCGTCATTAAACTCAGGTTCTAGGGGTAGCAAAGCGCAATGGTAAAGGTAACTGAAGCTCCGTAATTGAAGATATAGTAATGAGGAAGTGAAATGTGGCCCACTGAACAATAGGATTGGTAGGGCCCACTGAACAATAGGATTGGTAGAGCCCACTGAACAATAGGATTGGTAGGGCAAGAAATGAGAAGACGATACTGGCGATAAATAGGACATATATTGAGAAAACCTGTTGATAGCTTTACAAGGTAGGCCTTGTTCTGGAATCCTCGGGGTAAGAGAGGTAATGGGTGACCGCAGGACACATGCAGAAGAGTACTGGAGACTGAATGAAGTTGGTGAAGAAGAATGACTGACCTTGATGCTTAAGCTGATGGCACGTGATAGGAAAGATTGGCGTACGTTTGTTGAAAGTCTACGCTCGTTGAGGAGCTGGAGGGGATGATAATAATGATAATGATAATAAAGCTGCTGATTATTATGATGATGATGATGATGATAATGAACAGTATACATATAAAGTTTCCATACACTGTTATTGATTCAAAGTCAACGTATTTAATACCAAGATATGATATTCTCTTCATATTTGTGAGTTATAATTTTTTTTTTTTTTTTTTTTTTTTTTTTTTTTTTTTAAGAGAAAAATGCAATAGCTGTCAGTTAAAAAGTAGTAACAATAAAAATGAACTTTTACCAAAGGAATCGAAGAAATACTAAAAGAAAAAAAAGTTTACTCTCATTCATTTGAACCATTTCAGAAATCACAGGTTTTTGACCTACCTGTCAAGTTTCTGCTACCCACGGGTGGGAAAAGCTGTTTATGTACCGAGACTGGGGTAAAACTGATGCTACCGTCACCTGAGTTTGCTGAAAATTGGCTGAACATTTATAAGTCTGGAATATATCATGGCAACAGGAATGATTGTAAGACAAAGAGATAGAGAACACCACAGAGAGAATACCACAGAACAGTTTGACATAATGACATATAGAGAAGTCAACAAAATGATTGGTAAACAGTGGTTGTGTGAAAGGAAGTTGTGAAGTGACGTGATCGCCTACGCTATCAGGCATGGAACTTGAAGAAGACTTCAAACTAGAACTTTATGATTTTTTTATTATGTACATATACACTTTTTTTGTCAGCCCCATATCGGTTGTATGTCGGTTTGTAGTGTTATTTTCTTCTAGACAGACATTACATGGATTATCTTTTCCTCGGTTCACATTGCTCCAGTTTTTCCAGGTAAATCCTGCAATCGTTCCAAATACAATGTATTAGATCTCTGTCTATTTTGTACAGATGTCTTATGTTAATTAATGCTTCAGCTGAGATAAGAGTGTCTTTTGTCAACTTTTCTATGTTTCATTTGTTAAGATGTTTGTTTCATTGTATTTCAATAAAAAAGCAAAACTAACTTCATTGTCTCCGAAGCTGTCCTAGGAAATTCTATTAACGATTCTCGTTTTCTTTGCATGTTTATGAATGTTGTTATTGTTGTTTTGGGCTTTGTTTAATTGTTTTCTGGTTAATCTTCTACTTGATGTCTCCCTTCATGTATTCTTTTCTTTCTTTTTTTTTCTGTTCATGTTTCACTCAAAATAAATCGTGTTTCCTACTTTGTTATTTTTAGCAGCCATCCTTTGTTAGACTTATTTTGCCACAACTTGACAATATATTGTTCGTAGATCTTTGAATTCTCACAGAAGTTCCTGAGCACATTTTCTAAACATATCTGCACAGTTGGCACCTCGAGTACTCGAACAATAACAAAACAAAAATAACACAAATGCACAGGTAGAAGCAGAAACGAGAGTATGTGACATTATTTTGGGTCGATCTCTGCTTCACTGCGGCAGTAATCAGTTACATGTGCTGTACTGACTTATTACATGCTTTTAAATTGTCAGTACCTCTTTTTTTCTCTGCTATGTAGCAGATATTTTGTATTTTCAAACATTCTTTCACTCCTGTCAGTAATAAATCGTCTTATCTGTTTCCCTGACCATCCCTGCTGAGAGAGCAGACAGGTGATGCAATATTAACCAACAACCATGTTAGTTAATCTCGGGTGTGGCCGACATCAGACTACAGATTAACACTAAAATCGCCCAGCGCAGTTGTTTAATAGCTAATAAGTCCAGGGTGTGTTCTTCGCCAAGATGGTAATACGCTGTCAGTTGTATAGCCACTACGGGGAGATAGCTTATTTATCAGCGCACAGTAATGACAAAATCGTTTCCTGTACGACCTATTACGAACATATTACTTGAGATAAAAGTAAGAAGATGAAATTGTAGGCATTGCAGAGAAGGCAATCTGATGTTTTATTGCCATATATGGGAGAGGTGATCTTTTGCATCAAGCACAGAATTCCAGGTGGAAATAATTTTGAATTACCCCACAAAACACGCATGTTTGAAACGATTGGAGCCCTACTTAGCATCGTAACAAACAAATGCGGGGGAAGACAGGCAATATAACATGACCTTTTTGAGACACTGTGACAATCGCTTGCCAAGACGACAACCAGACCTGCCAGAGTGAAGAATAAGATTAGATTTCGATTATCAGGACCGAACTTTGTTTGAGGATCTTGACAATAGAAAACTCTACTATTTTAAAGAGGAAAACCGAAATCTGAGGAAACAGAAACATGGAGTCAAACTGGGAGTTTATTAGTAAAGTAACAACCCCCAAGAGCACATGAAAAAGGCATCTGCCAGGGCCTTAAACCTACTTCTTTGAGCAAACAGTCTGCAAACCAAGATTGGCGAAAGTTGTACATTTTACATTCTATAATTTTCATTACTAACATGTGAACTAATATGTATATATTGCCATGTGAATATTAATATGTGAAAATTGCTAAGTGGATGTCCAAGTCATTTGAGGCTGGCAACCTCAGCGTATAGAATGATGATTTCATGAACCACCACTGCAAAGAATGGTGACTGCTTTATTGCTAGTTTCTTAAAGAGAACTAAAAGCATAGGTAGTCCCAAGTTCCATATGGAACAGGGAGGGAAAGATGAAAGAAATGATGTACATCTTAATTATAATATCTACATTTACAAACCAGTGTAAATGTCTATATAAACATGTTCACTTTAAAATTAATGAAAGTTTCAAGTTTTCCAACCAGTGTAAATGTAAATGAAAACATGCTTAATTTATATTGCTCAAAAAAAGTTAAAGGCCACTTTCAATTTTTAGGTCATTTCAACTAAGCTGTTTTTTTAAAACCCGAAAACTCAGTCAAAAAGGTTTTGCTGCATTTTGTTGCATGCTTAAACAATGTTTGTTAATCTGACAATAAATCAAATCTGTGTTACGTGTGTGTACCTCCAAGCTCAATCAAATGTACGAGGTGGAAAGGGAAATAATGTATGTTTGAAAATGCGTCCTATGGCAAAGCCTGTTGATAACATTGCTGAAATTTGCTTTTCACGTGCAAGTCGTGATTATAGTGAACACATGTCACCCACTTTTCGGAAGGAACGGGCAATGGGTATGTTTGTAACATTTACCATTTTAGCCATGGCTCAGCGAAGACGCTTGACCAATGTTGACAGATGGAGAGCGATGGCATGGCTGCAGGATGATGTAGGGCTGCGAGAAGTTGCTAGGATACTAGGAGTTGCCCACTCTGTCATACAAACTCTGCGTGATCGTTATAATGCAACCGGCAGTGTCGCAGAACAACGCAGATCAGGACGTCCAAGGTCTACCACAAGACGGCAAGACACATGTGTTGTTGTATTGGCTCTCAGATAAAGAACAATCACTGCCAGTGCCATTAGGACGCAACTGCGAGCAGCCACCAACGTAATCGTTAGTGACCAAACCATACGAAACCGACTGATAGATGCAGATCTGCATGCAAACGACCTGTCATCCGACCTGTCTTGGCTCCAGCTCATCGCGCAGCTCGTCTGGCTTGGGCTCAGCGTCATGTGACCTGAACAAGGCATCAATGGAGCAGAGTTCTGTTCACAGATGAATGCCGTTTCACCAGATCATTCACAGATGGCAGAAATCGTGTCTGGTGGCGCCCAAGAGAACGCTATCATGATGCCACCGTCCTTGAACATGATCGCTATGGCGGTGGATCAGTAATGGTGTGGGGCGGAATTATTGTGATCTCCAGAACACCCTTGTATCGAGCGCATGGTACGTTGAATGGTTTGGCCTACAGAAATGACATCTTACAGCCGCTTGCTCTTACGGCACTTCAGGCTCTAGGACCTGATTCTATCCTGCAGGACGACAATGCCCGACCACATAGAGCTGGGGTCGTGAACGACTTCCTACAACAGCAACATGTTACACGCTTAGACTGGCCAGCTTTCTCTCCTGATCTCAGTCCGATAGAACATGTATGGGATGTGCTAGGACGTAGACTTAGAGAAAATCATCCACCTGCTACTGACCTCAATCAGTTGTTCCTCTTCCTGGAGCAGGAGTGGCAAGCGATCCAACAAATGACTCTAAGAACTCTTGTATTATCAATGAGGCAAAGGTGCAGTGAATGCATTTAAGCTCATGGTGGACACACTCGATTTTGAATCATGTTAACGTTTGTTTAATGATTTTGAATTTTCAAAAAAGGGAGGTAAGACGATTGACATCGATTTTCTTACTAATGAAATCATTGGTTTTTCTTCATTTTAATGTCAATGTAAAGTGCAATGAAAACCGTTTATGATATGTGAGTTTCATAATTGTATCTTTATTTTTTTTTTTAAACTGCAGATGAATTTGTAAGTGGCCTTTCAGTTTTTTTTTAGCAGCATATATTGTGAACATTTTTCAACCTGTGTAGATGTAAATGTAAACATATTCTATCTATACTATTAAACTTTTTCATTTGAATGTAAAGTAAATATAAAGCTATTCAATTTAAACGTAATGAAAGTTTTCTCTCGATGGATTAAGCTTAATTCTCATCGAGGGTAAATTCTGAGGTAGAAGGGATGGTGGAAGTATTTTCTGTTAAAGATTATTCATTTTTTTAAAAACTGTTAAAACTTAGTTGATTATTAAATTTGTTATATGTAAATATACAAATTGAACGTCGATTTAATCATTTTGAATGTACTGCATGTTAGTCAGTTTACGAAATACTCTTTAAACAGAGCTATACCATAATAAGAAGAACCCACTGAGTAAATCAGGGTGGGGACTCGAACGAGCTGAAATAAATAATAGCTTAATTCTTCACTAAAGGCTGCGGATCAGATATAAGTTAACAATTGCCTTGCCCAATGCAGCATTGTTCTTGACTTCTGAAATATGTTACGAATATTCCCTTGAGATAGAAGCATCATTATCCTTCCATCTACAACTCTGCCAAGAGTAATCTTGTGCTAAGGTAGACACATTTGAAGACCCATATTAGATACTCTTGAGTTTTGGCCACTGTCGGACCACTACTGCAAAGCAGGGGAGGCTATTCCGTGACATAGTATAAAAGTGACGACCTGGGACAGGGCAAAACATGAATGACAATGAATAGAAAGGAAGAAACTGAGCATAGGAGAAATGTAATGTACTCATGACCTGCGGGAAAAAGGGCACACCAAAGTAGATATCTGGCTCTAATGCAGATAAAAGTGACGCTTATAAAGCGCTCATACAGTGGATGGCAATGGGACCCAGAATAGTATAATTCAAAAATGCCTTAATTAAAGAACATAAACATAAACAGTGTTCATTGTTATTCACGAAATAATAATAAAGAAGAATCGTGAACGAAGAATTTTACACCAGATTACTAAATATCACGAGTACAAAGAGAAGAAAAGACATTGCAGTTCTGATAACAGACCTACAAGTATGGACAGGAACAGATAATAGCTGTTTTGAGAAAATCTTGGGATGAGGAGCGGAAATGGAGAAATAGTAATAAATCTCTGTGCTTCAGATAAACTAGCTATAGAATAAAGCATGTTTCCACACAAAAGGCTGCATAAAGCAAGGTTGACATCGCTCTCGGATAGACAGAAAATCATGTTAATCATATATGCATAAACAAAAAGTTTAAATCACTATTACATGATGTTAAAGTATATAGATGACCAGGTGTGACATCGTATCATTACATTGATAGCCAAAGTAACGAGGGAACACGACAGATACCGAGTATCCGTCAGTTCTGCAACAGCACTCTTGGCAAACGATTTTAGTCCTTCTTTCCTAAATAAGCATCCATTTATGGAATGTCCGTCTGGCAGGATGATTAGGGTGATGCTTCTTAAGAAAAATTAATAAATCAGTAAATAAATAAAGATAATTAACAGGCACTCGTTGGACATAAAGGATGACACCAGACAACAGAAAAGAAAACATAAGTGATAGGCTTACCAGGAATCGAACCCAGGACCATTCAAACGACACCATTGCCAGGCTGTGAAAGTAAATCGTGAAACGATGCACAACCAACTTTGCACCACAAAAGAGTTCGTAATTGGCCGAGGTCATTTTCATGACACCCAAACAAATGTGTAGTGAAGCACGAACAACACAGAATAGACTGGAAGATTAAAGTCACGGATGGGCGAACTCTTACCTGAGTCCTGTGATCAGCAAATAAAGATAATTAACAGGCATTCTTTGGACTTAAAGACTGCCACCAGGCAACAGAAAAGAAGTAAAAGTGATAGTCTTAGTATTATACAAACGGCGCTATCGCCTAGCTGTGAAAGTAAATCGTGAAACAACGCACAGCCAATTTTGCACCACAAAAAAGTGCATTATCTCTAGTGGTGGCCCCAAATTCTATAAGTAGCGAAAGGGAAAAGATGAAGAAGAATCGTAACAATGACAGGAGGAGGACACACGACCACTTAATAGTAATAAAAGTAATGGGCACTTGTTAAGTCATATTGTGAGTTAGAGTTAGGTGTTGGGGATTTTTATGTACGGGGATGATGTTTGTTAGTAAGTAGTTTAATGTCATGAGATACATGACGTGTATACATGTGTGTGGGTAGAGAATGGTGTAACCTGTTAATGTATTATTATTGAAGTATGCAAGTTTGGAATGTTACATTTAATAGTTCAATGTTAGAAGCACGTAGAGCATGGTTGAAGAATACTCAGAGGCGTTCATGTGTGAATCGAGGTTTATGGGCACATGAGAAAATCGTGCGAAGTGAATGTAGTTAGCATACTGGTCAGAGAAGTATACTGAGATGTTAAGGGGAGTCTGTGGCCATCCGTCGTGGGAGACGGTCGGTGTTTTCTATAGTATGTGAATAGTGTCTGTGATTTTGATTATAATATATTTGAAGTGACGCGATGATGTTCCACGTAAGGTGTATTTACAGGGCCTTTATATATTGTTATTTACCAGCCCGTTGTGTTCTGTCCCGCGCTTGGAAGTGGATGGATTAAAAGGCACGTCGTTTTCCCGTGTCAGAAGGAGGTCTATGGTAAGACCATTATATGTTATTGTTTGAAGGCGCGTTGTTTGCTTTCCCGCGTCAATAGGAGGTTTACGTTATAAGACCCTGGCTGTTCCAGTGTTTGGAAGCCTAATAGGAGCTTTGATAGAAAGTTTGTGTGTATTGACACTATAAGCGCGTTGTGGTTTTCCCGCGCTGTAAAGTTCAGGAGGAACTTGGATGCCTGGCGATTAGACCAGAAGTAGAGATATATGTGCGAGGGGGTGAATGCCGCACTTACATTGAATGCAGTTGTTACCAGTACGTAAGGATGACATTACTACATATTCTAATTATGCAAGTATTTTGTACTATTGTTACTGATGTCCAGGACTAAGCTGACAATATTATATTATGGAACTGTGACCCAGACTTCTGTCAGGTTGTTTATTTGTGTACGTACTGTCGTGAGAATCAATCAAACTTATACACCAAATATTATACAGTAGGATGCTTACGAAATCTATCCCGTAACATTTGGGCCTGCTGATGTTGTTCAAGTTTAAATTAAACAAAATCTCATTAACATAAGTGATGGCCTGTGTGGCCGGCTGAAGTGTTAAACTAAACGACCACCCTTAACAGCACTCCGAGAAATCATACCACGGTTCATATGAACGCTTCATCCCCATGCTTCACCAGAGGTAGTCATCACTATCACGACACTACACACAATATAATTTAGGCCCCGAAACGATTCAATACTGTATGGCTATAGCACCTCTACCCTGTAACCTAGTATAAGCCAGATAACACACTAAGGCCGTAATACTGTTACAAGTAGATCGTTGAAGAATAAGAATAACACACGTTGCATAGTTGGAATTTTAAAACACTTTTTACTGTGCCTATTACTGTGCATATTAAACAACATTAAGTGCGAAAACAGAGAACTCGGAAATGCAGCAATACTACGGGAAGAAGTGGAAGAGGCTATATGTTCGATGAAAGGAGGGAAGTCACCGGGTGTGGATAATATACCAGCAGAGCTCTTGAAATATGGAGGACCAGATATAGTAAAAATCATGACAACAATTTGCCAGAAGATATGGAGTACAAAAAAATGGCCAAAAGAATGGACGCAGTCATTAGTAATACCGCTTCCAAAGAAAGGAAATCTAAAAATGTGCAAGAACTACAGAACCATTAGCCTTATTAGTCATCCAAGTAAGGTGATGTTAAGGATACTTTTGAACAGAATAAAACAGAAATCAGAAGAAATCTTGTCAGAGGAACAGGCTGGCTTTAGACCAAAAAGAAGTACCTCAGAACAAATCTTCAATATTAGATTACTGATCGAAAAAACATCTCCAGCATCAACATGATTTATACCATAACTTCATCGATTTCACAAAAGCCTTCGATCGAGTCTGGCATGAAGGTTTATGGCAAATAATGAGAAAATTCAATTTTGATACCAACATCATAGATATCATTGAAGCACTATACAAGGACGCAAGCAGTGCTGTTTTTGCAAGCAATGACATTGGAGAATTTTTCAAAACAACTGTAGGAGTTCGCCAGGGATGTATCCTGTCACCAGTGCTCTTTAACATTTATCTAGAACATATTATGCAGGAGGCTCTCTACGATTATAAATCAACCATATCGATTGGAGGCCGACCTCTGTGTAATCTACGTTTTGCTGATGATATTTATCTGATAGCTGGAACAGAATCAGAACTTCAAGACCTTACCTCTAGACTGGAGAAAGTAACAAGAACATATGGGATGGAAATTAATATAGAAAAAAGCAAGATATTGGTGAATAGCCATAAGAAACATGTTCCGACCAACATTACGTTAAATGGGCAAACGTTAGAAGAAGTTAACACCTTTAAATATCTCGGGTCCACTATATGTAGTGATGGAAGATCAAATAAAGAAATCAAGACAAGACTTGAGATGGCCTCAGCTGCCATGACAAGGTTGAATGTGATCTGGAAAAGTAACATCAGTTTTCCTGTGAAGATCAAATTATACAAATCACTTGTATTATCTATTCTCTTGTATGGGTGTGAGGGCTGGACACTCACTGCAGATACGGAGCGAAGGATTCAGGCTTTCGAGCATAAATGTTACAGAAGAATTTTGCGCATTTGCTATAAAGAGCACAAAACAAATGTCTATGTTAGAGAGAAGATAAACACCTATGCAGGCCATCAAGAACCACTTTTGTCAATAGTGAAACGTCGAAAGCTTGCCTGGTTTGGGCATGTAACTCGTCATGACTCCCTTTCAAAAACGATCCTCCAGGGAACAGTCGAAGGTAAACGGAGAAGAGGAAGGCAAAGAAAATCCTGGGCTGATAACATCAAAGAATGGGCAGGACACGGTTTCTCCACACTTGTACGCATTGCTGAGAATAGAGAGCAGTGGAGGACCCTGTCTGCTGATGCTTCCACCATGGCACCCCTACGACCCATGACGGGTTATGGGTTGAGATGAGATGATGACTGTGCCTAGATTATCATGTGTTCTGCAAGGTTAACTCTTGCAGTGCGGCGGTGGTGCCATTTGAATGGACCCTTCTTTGTTTTATCAGAGTGTCTATAACTTATTTTACCTGTCTGTTGTCTAGTGCCTTCCTCTTTTCTTTCTTTGTTACGAATGGCTGTCATATTCCTAAGTCCATTTATTATAACTTGCAGAACCATACAATATACCAGCCTTGAAATTTAAGTCGAGGATACTTATTTTTCTATTGGACTTGGTTTCCATATATTTCCCTATTCAAAGAATGCTCCACATGCCTTTTTTATTCTTATTTTAATATCATTGTCTGGGAAGTAAGGGTTGCTATAGGTCTCATCCAAAAAATGAGAAATGCTTGCAACCAAGCCAACCGTACCTTCACGGGTGATCCAGTTCCCTGGACCTGGTGCTCCCTGCTTCTACCAACACGACTATGGCGAATGGCGAGCATCTGGCACCAACAAACCAGACCCCCGGAGTCTACCGGGGTAAAACTCTAGACTTTGGGTGAGGTAACCCTACAGAAACCTCTAATAGAGCAAGTCCTCAATTAGATGCGGCCGATGCTGGGCCCACCGGCGCGTGGATACGTCCCGATCCCCATGAGACTTGCCCGGGAGCATACCCCGGCTCAGAAAGAACAGAGAAGGCTACTCTCCAAACCTCTGATGTCTTGCTGGCAGTGTTAGGATGTGCAAAAACATGGACAGGAAGACTTCATAACTTCCCCCGCCGAAGACGGAACATGTCAGCATAATAGGCGGGATTACCCAGCAATGGAAATGGGACATGTACGCATCATACAGTTAAAATGACTATGCTCGGCTTTATTACACGAAATGGGGCTGCCACTGGGGATCATCACCAGGCAAGCGGTGCCCCGAACCCCCAGCCTCGAAAGGGTCCACCTGACGATGACTCTGCGTATCGAGGACCCGTGATTAGGCAGAGTAGAGCTACCGGCCAAACCAAAAATAACACAATTAAGATTATGCAGTGGAACAGTTTGGGTGTAATAAAGAAAAAACTTGAATTGCAGAACTTCCTTCAGACAGAAAAGAGATGTTCTGTGCATCCAGGAAACTCACTTGAACGAAAGCTGCAGATTCTCTATCAGAGGCTTTGAATGTTTCCAACAAGACAGACTAAGCCACAAAGGTGGGATCATCACATTGTTTCTATGTGTCGTGAAATATTCTAATCCACATATATAAATTATCAGGTAAATGTAAAGCCTAACAAATAATTTAATAAAAGGAAAGAAGAATGGTAAAGAACAGTGCTGTCCCAATGACTGTACTCGAAATCCCCCTTGTGTTCTCCTGCGTCTGCAAATTGTAACGTTTCACGTTGATAGTAAAGCCTTCTGCAGTATACACGCGTTTCCCAAACACACTAAAAAGTGTACTCCATTTCTAAGAAAAACCTTGAAATACGCAAGTTGACCTAGAATTAAAATTCCATTCATGTCTTTTTCTACACTATGTTACCAAAAACAAAAGACAGATGGACTAAAGATAGAAAGAAGGGAGAGGC
The DNA here is from genome assembly GCA_024509875.1 of Oreohelix idahoensis. Lineage (NCBI taxonomy): Eukaryota > Metazoa > Mollusca > Gastropoda > Stylommatophora > Oreohelicidae > Oreohelix > Oreohelix idahoensis. The sequence goes on from JAMPIV010014486.1 coordinate 42,145, forward strand.
AGAAAGCAGGCACAGGCAATACTAACACGAGTCGCGCGATACACAATTACTACCCTCACGCGTGTAAGGCCACAAGCACTAGCTTTTTTTTCAAATCGACAGTGATAAAAACACTACCCATACCAGAGTTAGGTTTTAAAATCCTGAGAAACGCTTATTGGGAATTATGACATTATACTGGTTTACGTTTGAAAACATGACAGTACCCAGACAGCACATCTTCGAAACAGGAGGTAGAAGAAATTGCATATTTTGAACGCAACCACTTAGCTCTTTTAAATTTGTATATTTGGGTTCCTTAGGACTTGCTGACAAATAATATGTTAAACGTTACGCAAATAGTCTAAGAATTACCAAATTATAGCCAAAATAAAATAGTGAGGGTGTCAGACAACACCAAAATCAGAATCGCTCAGTGGCAGAATTTTAGGCCACCATTGTACGGGAAATGAGTCTCCATGTTAACTCCTATTTGATTGGAGCGCAACAAATGTAAGGCTAAACACGATTAGTCGGACTATAAATACTATCTTGTGTTGTCAGGGGAAACGTGAGAAAGGGTACTTTTTTTGAAAAGATGTGTAGACATGGCCTGATTGGGTAGAGCTGCGAATATACTCAATTCAGAGCGTCTGTTCAGGGCCACATCTTGTAATAAACCTACTAAGAAACAGTGCGTTGAGCACCAGGATATATTTTTTCCAAATAAAAGCCTGGGACATCGGCAGATCGGAGTTGTGCTATATTCATTGCCATTCAACGTCACTGTGTATTATTTCCATGAATTGTGGTAGGTTTGAAATATTTGACATCTTTTTAAATGAAAATTGAATGTAAATTGATACTTATGTCTGTATATATGTGTGGTTCAGTAGCGAACATGAGGTAAAGCCTATAGTGCTCCAGCCTGAACAGAAGGTGTCGGAGGAAAGTAAAACTACATGGAATTGCCAAGCAGTACACTGACACCTAGATGATTGACTAGAAAGAAATAATGCTGGAATTGCAGAGGCGTAGTAACCATTAATGAGGAATATACTGGTGTAAAGTATTTCAGATGAAGCTGACAGTTGGCATAACGCTCTGAACTCAGGTTTGTTTTGTATTGTGCTCAGTGTAGAAATAGAGTATAAATTGGTTCTGAAGTAGGAGGTACAACCTTCTTGTTTCAGGGACCGTGGTCTTAAAGTTATTGAGCAGCCCTTGGTCAGAGCTTGGCTGAATCCAGAGTCGGACAGCATACTCCTTGGTCCATTTAGCTAACAGTGAGGTGTCTCCAGAGCACAGGGGAGCAATCGATCAGAGGAATCTTTTCCTGCCACCATCACGAAAGATAAGCTGATGTGGCCAGCTGAGCTCAACACTATGTACCCCCAGCTTAAACTGACATTGTAAAATCAAATTAAGAGGGGAAATTAATTGTTTTAATGCCAGGAACTGAGAACATCTCTAATACTAGTTCCAACAGAAACAAACTATTGAAGTTATGATGAGAAATACCAACAGAGCTTGAAAAAACAAAACAAAACCAGTATTCCTCATATTATCACTACACAACTGACACACATAGGATACTATAAATAATATATGTCACTACAAGATTCATATTGATAAATTCTGTACATATAACTTGTAATTAAAATTGATTGTGATTCCTGGTTCACTTTGTATTTGAATCAGGACACACATATACATTAATGACAGCACTGAATACATATTGATATTTGAAAGTTATCAGTGACTCATTTAAGATATTCTCATAGAGTGTTATATGTATGTGAGTGTCACAGTGTTGTCAAGTGTGGTGGAATAAATTAAACTGTTTATCTGTCTGTTGTTGTTGTGACTTACACTTCACCATATACATACCCTAGACATATAACGTAGTCATCACAATATTCCAGAATAATTCTGACTGAGGTATACATATGTGGCAGCAAGTAAGGTTATCTATAATACACTACTCTTATTAGATATAGATACCTTCACAGCTGATCTCAGTCAGTACACTAAGTCCCCTATAAATATTTATAACATCCCACTTTACCACACTATGGTAAGAAACAATAGCCCCACTACAGAAATCGCACGGAACCTAGAGGCTTTTGAACATCTCACCATCAAAGTACACACAACACCAGAACCCCTGTTTGTTACACACTTCTGCTGTTCAAACAATAAAAAACTAAACCTTATGAAAATTCCCCTTTCAAAATCAAACCACATCCTAGTGGGAGACTTCAACAGCTACTCCCAGTTGGGGATACCCAACCATGGACTCAAGAGGAGAAGAAGTAGAAGACTGGATGTTAGAAAACCGACTAGTCCTCATAAACAAGCCACAAGCAGAACCAACCTTCTACTCCAGACGATGGAAATCTCAGAGCACCCTAAATCTTGCTGTTGCAACAGCGTATATTCTGCGTGTGACAGAAAGAGCAGTAATCAAACAACTTAGTTGGAGGGAGTGACCATAAACCTATCATCCTCACAATAAAAGGGACCTACAGCACAGAAAAAAGACATAAAATTGCCAGCTGGAAAAAGGCAAATTGGAATGCCTACCAAACCCTCACAGAAGAAAAACTGGAAGTACACTTTGAAACAACAAATGTGAGGGAAAACACAAAGATACTAACAAACATAGTCTTGGAAGCTGCCAACAAGAATTTACCCAGAGGTAGAAGGTATAATTACAAACCCTACTGGAACTGAAAATTCCAAGAGATTCATGATCAGGCATCTGCTGCAAGATTCAAAATGGAAAATAATTTAATTGAAACCAATATCATTGAACAACAACAAACAACAAGCTATATTCAGAAGAGAAAAACTGAACTGCATCAGATCCAGCTGGAGAGAAAAAACTGCACTACTTAACATGGAAAAAGACACCACAAAAATAAGGCACATTGTGAAATGAAGAGAACAAACCCCAAGGAAGCATAGTTATTGAAGAAAATGGAAAATCCTACACTGGCACACAGGCTGCAAACGTTCTAGCAAACTGAATGCAGGAGGCAATAAATAAAATTAAAGAGTGGGCCAACACCTGGGTCGTCCAAATAAACAAGAATAAGACAGTCACTACACTTCTCCCTCTCACCAAACCTGAAAACTACACTTTCACACTGAACAACACTCCACTGCCAAAAGAGAACAACCCTGTACACCTGGGATTAAAATTTGACAAAAAACTGACATGGTGATCACATATCAAAGAAACAAAAAGAAAAGCCACACACAAACTGCAATTAAGGAAAAAAACTATCTGGGACCAGCTGGGGAGCACATATACAAATCACGAAGCAAGTCTACGTAGGAAATATCCGCTCAACTCTGGAATATGGAATGGGCACATATGCATCAGCAGCAAATACATTTCTCCAGAAGCTGGAAAAAATACAGAATGCAGGACTCAGAATCATTACGGGAGGACTAAGGAGTACACCAATAACAACAATGGAAGCAACAGCAGGACTGCAAAATCTAAGGGAACGCAGAGATGAGAAAATCAACATCATGACAGACAAATTCAGACGCCTAAAACAGCACCCCATGCACGAGAAAACCAAAAACTGACTGAAAAGATCTAGCTTCAACCACCTATCAAGACAGCTGATGGTTGCCAATGGAGAAGTAACCTCAGAAAACCCAGAGGAATGGGAGCAGTGTTACCAACAGATTACTGGTGACAATGTATATTGTTATTATAATATTTATCTGTCTGAGGGAAGGTATTTGTTTTTAGAATCAGGATGTTTTCCTGGCCAAAGATATATCACCCATGATTGATTGATACTTTTGTTATATGGGTTATCTCCCCTGGAGATCGAAATTGGCGTATGAATCCAGATTTCGTTAGTCTGTGCCTTGTTGGGCCAGAAAACAGATTGTTCTTGCTTAGGTTTATGCAGGAATGTGTATGGTCCGAGTCTATGTTTATTCTGTGTCTATTTCAGACGATTCGGTCTTATATCGTGATATCTTGGTATGTCTAAGTGGAACTATTTTTCCATGTACTTAACTTTGGGGGTCAGGGAGTTTCTGCGCATGACGAGAGGAAAGAGGGTCTTCCGTGAAGATGGAATGTCTGGCGATGGCCATGTTGAAGACGAGTCCTCAGTCTGTTGATCTCTGTGATTTGTTATGGGGACGAAGATAATTTCTGATATGATTATTAAGTCTATTAGTCCCCAGTGTTTATTCTATAACGCCAGGAGAGGAGAGCGTTTGTGTTTGCTAGTGTATTTCCTATGCCAAGGTAAAAGAACTGTTCACTGAACTCTTTCATTCCTAGGCTCAGATGGGCAGACGTCTATATGAATTTACCTATGTCTATATGTCGGGACGACATGTTATCTAGCAGCACTGAATATGTTTATATGCAGCAATTATGATGACAGAATATGCTGATACTTGTAGAAAATATTTGTGTTCATGAACTGAACCTTTATTGAAGATTTACTATACATCTGTATAGTGAGCGATGCTCAAAGGGAACCAGAAGCCATTTTGGAATCCTATTTATTGTCGATCATCAATCAGAGAACAGGGATGCCCCTTATTATCAGGTGATGATTAAGAGATCACAGTTATAAAGAAAACCCAATACTGGTGGGTTAACATTGTCTTCTGATAGATTTGCTGAACTTTACCTAAAGGAATCTTCGCTAGAAAAGAGGTTCTGTCTAGGAGTCACGCTTGAACAGTATTTATTAACTGACACGCTCGGTCAGTAAGGCCTGATGATTATATTGATAAACAGTGGAAATCTAAGTGCTTGTCTATAGATGTTCCATTGGAACGTTCTTCAACCTGAATGCTAACTTAAGATGGTAGACCATTGATCAACTGTATGTTATTTATGTCGACCTGTGTTCCTGTAACTATACTCGTACTGTCCAAGTGTGTGTGTCCAATTAAACAGTATGAAACGACCACAGTAGTCTGCATCATTGACTTCTAGATACATGTGAGTGAGTGTTTGATCTTCTAGTCAACTCTTCAGAACAATCCATGCATTCGCGTACTGACACTCACATCAACACCCAAAGTCAACATTACATCCTTGTCGGGGCCTCATTACGTTTTTGGACAAGGTGACCTGTATGCCCAACACTGTGTCGGTTTTGAGTTGACCGTCTACACCTATACCAGCTGTATTAACATTGTGCCTGTACGAGCTATATCACAAAATAGCACTTATTAACGTGGTGGCCTGTATCAATCTGGTGGCCTGTATCAATCTGGTGGCCTGTATCAAGAAGCTCGTAGCATACATTACAAACACCATACCCACGTACACTGTACACCTTACAATCCCAGGCATTGAGAACAGAACTGTGGAGATTCCCACTATTCTGAAAACGAAAACACTGGATCACCTCAACAATCAATACCTCAGTCCACAGTGGATTCATGTCTTCACTGATAGATCTTCAGAAGAAGCAGTAAGGAAAGGAGGAGCAGGGATCCAAATACTAATGCCAAACGTTCCAAAAATAGAACAGTCAATTGCTACTGGAGAACTCTCAACAAACTACAGGGTAGAGCTACAGGCAATCCTAGAGGCTACAAAGATACTGGAGGAACAAAGACTTAAATGATCAAACATAGTCTTCTTATGCGACTGCGTGTCAATTCTCCTGACTATTCAAAATGAGCCTGAAGATCTATTAACAAGAACAGCCATAGAACATCTGAACCAGCTGTCCGTCAACAACAAAGTTTCACTGCAGTGGATTCCTGCACACTGTGGCATTGCAGGAAATGAGGCAGCCGACAGACTGACAAAAGCAGGCACCCAGAAGGAACAGTTTCACCACAGTCTCACTGAAGGAAGCAAAGGTACTCATCAAAAGAAAGTACAAAAATGCGGGGAGCCAGAGAGCAGGCAGCAATTACCCACAAGACCCCATCCTAAAATTAGGCAGAACACTAAAAACCACCATTTTTAGGCTCCGTACAGGACACTGCAGACTACAAGCCCACCTCCACAAAATGAAAGCTTCCCCAACTGACCAGTGCACATGTCAAAATGGCTCCCAGACTCCGGAACTCATTCTACAAACGTGCCCTCTCTTTGGTGACTTGAGAGCTCAAACCTGGCCCCAGGAGACGAAACTGGAAGAGAAACTGTGGGGCACCCGCGAGGACCTCCTGCTGACGACTGGATTAACGGAGGCAACTCATCTCCTTGTTTAGATTGCTGAGTATAGGAAACTGATCGCAGAAGGAGAAGAAGAATATCATTGTCTATGCCTACAATTTTGTCTATTTTGTTGCGAAGATATATTTATTCTTCGACATCTTATTAAAGTGTATTTCCCAATGCAATGTGACTCTCGTTTGTCGCACTGATTCTCATAATCTCATAATCTGTAGCGTTTCTGTGTGTATTTTATTTTCAGACCTATTGCTGTAACCTCTCATTTTGTATTACTATGTTTTCTGGCATCTGGTTACCGTTATAGAACAGAAGAGCTAGGTCGTAGTCAAAGTCTGGACGATAAGCTGCTTTGCCACAGTCAACTGCTTTCCATTTCTATTGGTTGAAGTTGTCAACAGTGGCAAGAGGTACATCTGCCGTGCTCTAGTAATAACTACAGAGGGTTCTGTAAGTTGTCCTTCATGCAGAAATGTACTTTTCACGTAGTCACTGGTTTTTCTTATTAGGTTAATGAACATACTGCGTACTTCGTAATGCATGATCACTTTCCAATGTCATTCTCTGGTTTAAATATGGACGATCTTTTCTGCTTTAGAAATCCAATGTTAATATGGCAAATTCAGTTTCGAGGTTCTACGATTATGCGCAGTACGTGTCTTAGGTCTGCAGGGGAGCTGCTTTGTCAAGACTGCCTGTTGTTCTTTCAACTATCTTTCAATGGGCTCTTTTAATCTCACAAAGAAGATTTTTTTTTATGTCAGTATGTATGTTAAAGTACTGCACTCACTAAACGTACAGGAACATTGGCTCCTAAATACCATCGCAATAAGGAAGCTGAAATTTTTCGGTCATAAAAAAAGACATAATAGCCTGGAAAAAACAGTGATGGAAGGCATGGTTCCTGGAAAAAGGGGAAGGGGTCGACCTAGACGACGGTGGACCCAGGACATCACAGAGAGTCTGAACTTGTCTTTGGCTGATGCAGGTCGACTTGCCCAGAATCGTGATGCGTTCAGAGCAGCTGTAATGGAGACAACGTTCTGGAAAGAATACGTCACATGATGATGATGATGTATGTTAATTTTTTTTTTCTCTTGGATTGAAGGTAACATACTCGTAATTCTCTTGTAATTTGTGTGTTCTTGCAAATCTCGATCCATTAACAGCAGAACTTTACAACCTTCCTACAGGTCTGGGTGCGTTTCTCTCTTACAGGTATAACCACCTAGGTTGTAAAATATATATGCTGCCATCTCTACCCGTGCCCTGATGCCGCACTGCATGCCAGCTTCCCCGCCTCTTTCAAGTTTTATGGCTTTTAAGTTTGTCGCAGTTAACTTGTTGCTTATTTTCTACAGAATTGATGTTTTAGGGATCTTGTGTCGCCAGTAGATTTACAAGTTTCTCAGAGTGTTCTAATCATTTCTTTTCTTTTTTTCCTTTTTTCTTTCTTTTTTTTTAAACAAGGTTTACTTGTTTTCTTAAGAATGTTCCATTCTGTTCCTAAACATGCCTTTTGAGTGCTTTGATTGCCCAGTTTTGCTCCTTTGTGCTACTGTTAACATCGCACACTTCCCTAGGCAGCAGCTTTCTTTATCTTCCTCTCAAGCAAACTTGTCACTGTATTACCTTTCGTCTAATCTGATTACGTCGCTGTTTGCATTTAGGTATGTTTCTTTTCCTGGAAATTCTGGTTTTGCTTCTGTTTAAGTCTCTTTTTTTTTGTGTCTGTGTGTGTGTTTCACTTTTATCTTGATGATAGGTTCACTTGTTTTCGACGATTCATGCCGGTGTTCCATTTTGAAAGTACGTCTAAACATTCCAACATATTTTTATAAAATTATGTTATGAGCTAATGGTTGCTTGTTTTCGCTTCATATTTAAGTTATGGCATTTTACTGGACGCATGCTCCAAAACATTTCATATTTGTTCTCTCATTTTACTGGAGATCTGATTCAAAACACTTCATATTTGTTCTCTCATTTTACTGGAGATCTTTTTCAAAACACTTCATATTTGTTCTCTCATTTTACTGGAGACCTGATTCAAAACACTTCATATTTGTTTTCTCATTTTACTGGAGACCTGATTCAAAACACTTCATATTTGTTTTCTCATTTTACTGAGATCTTTTTCAAAACACTTCATATTGTTCTCTCATTTTACTGGAGATCTTTTTCAAAACACTTCATGTTTGTTCTCTCATTTTACTGGAGACCTGATTCAAAACACTTCATATTTGTTTTCTCATTTTACTGGAGATCTTTTTCAAAACACTTCATATTTGTTCTCTCATTTTACTGGAGACCTGATTCAAAACACGTCATATTTGGTTTCTCATTTTACTGGAGATCTTTGTCAAAACACTTCATATTTGTTCTCTCATTTTACTGGAGACCTGATTCAAAACACTTCATATTTGTTTTCTCATTTTACTGGAGACCTGATTAAAACACTTCATATTTGTTCTCTCATTTTACTGGAGATCTGATTCAAAACACTTCATATTTGTTCTCTCATTTTACTGGAGATCTGATTCAAAACACTTCATATTTGTTCTCTCATTTTACTGGAGATCTGATTCAAAACCCTTCATATTTATTCTCACATTTTATTGGAGGCTTGATTTAAAACACTTCATATTTAAGTTATCACATTTTTCTGGAGGCATGATTTAAAACACTTCATATTCTTCTGCAGTAGCCGTTTAAGTAGCCACGTGTTCACAAGAAGAGGCACTTTTAGATGAACTTACATTTATTTACTCTCTGTTTCTGTTTTCTCTTGACCTGTAAATATAAGGAAAACCACATACAAAGTTGTGTTTGTAAATAGCTGGTAAGCAGAAGATCTAAAAAAAAAAAGTCATGTTCATACAACGATAAATCATTTCTCAAAACAAACGTTACCATTTTGAATGTCACATTTTTCTTTTCAACAAGAAGACCATGGAGATGCAATAAAGAATGTATGGTTTTCACATATACCGTATAGACTGTCATTTCGGTAATTGACGAATCCTATTACGAACACGAATTACAATAAATAGTGAAACAAGTAAACAACGAGTCATGAATACGATGAGGATATTAACTCTGATAAAACAAAAACTAATTTCATTAGCAAAGCCGGTGATAAGATAACATTACAAATAAGAATGAATATCTTCTTCTTCTTCTTCGTTCACCCTCAGATGTCAACTTGAATAAGTTCAAAGAAAGCAGTGGTCAGCCTGAGGCTGTTGATATCTCCGTAGATTTTCTCCAGGAATGGTACTGGTGATGGCCATATGCGTCTTCTCTGTTCCTCATATGTTGGGCACCTTTGAAGCAGGTGTTCGGCAGTCATTTTACCAGTGCCACAGTCACACTCATCAGTAGTTCCTATCTTTAATTTGTTGAACAGATGGTATCTCAATCTGTTATGACCAGTGCGAAGTCTAAAGATTACCACTTGTTCACTTCTGCTGAGCTGGTAATACGGATCATTTTTTGTGTGGCCTGGATGCTCTTCTTCCCACTTGTGCCTGTATCTGCGCTTGATAAAACTCTTGGACTCCTCATAGGTTATATTTGTGTCCAGCTGAGGAAGTTTTCCCCCTTCCTTTGCCAATCTGTCAGCCTCTTCATTTCCAGGGATGTTGCAGTGAGAAGGGATCCACTGATATGAATTTACTGAAACAGGTCAAGAGCTTCTTATACCTTGGACAAATAATAACAGAAAATGGCAGATGTGAAACAGAAAGCAAGAAGAGAATATGAATAGCCAATGTTACATTCAACAACATGAGACAGATATTAACATTTAAACATATACAACCTACAAATTAAAAATGAAAACGTCGCATACACTCTTCATTACTGTATGGTGTTGGAACATGGAGAAATTACTCTCCCCTCAGTTCCAAGTAAAATACTAAGCAGGATAATTATCCAGAGAATTTCAAAAGCAGTAGACCATAAACTGAGGAAAAAACAAGCAGGATTCAGAAAGAACAGAAGTCGTGCAGATCATATATTCACCCTCAGGAACATTATAGAACAGTGCTCGGATTGGCAGAGACAGCTATAAATTAACTTTGTTGATTTTGAAAAGGCTTTACACAGCATACACATGGACAGCCTATGGAAAATACTGAGTGCTTATGGAGTTCCCAGCTGCATTGCTTCCATCATAAAAATCCTCTATGTTAACTTTACATGCAGTGTTGAGTTGTGCAATCTAACTTTTGAGGTGAAGACAGGAGTACGGCAAGGATGCCCCTTATCAACAACTTTATTTTTGACAGTCATAGACTGGGTGATGCGCCAGACAACAGAGGGAAGTCTAAAAGGAATTAGGTGGACAACGTTTTCTACACTGGAAGATTTGGATTATGCAGATGACATTGCACTATTCGAACATTCACATCAACACATCCAAGAAATTACAGAAAGACTGAACAAGTATAGCCAGCAGGTGGGTCTGAACATCAGTCTAAAGAAGACAGAGGTCGTGACACTCAATCTGGGCAGTCCTGAGCCCATCAAAATAAGGAACCAGAAGCTGGAACAGACGGACACATTTACATACCTAAGATGCATAGTAACACCAGACGGCAGAACAAGCAAATACATCAAGAACAAAATGAATAAAGCAAGAACACCCTTTGCTAGTCTCAACAACATCTGGAAGTCTTCCAAGTACAGCACAAACATCAAATGAGAGCTGTATACTTTCTGTGCTTCTCTGTGATGCAGAATGATGGATAGTAACAGAGAAGGAAATGTCGAAACTGTCCTCCTTCCACACAGCCTGCCTAAGGAAAATTCTCTGAATCTTTTGGCCGAATACTATCACTAATCAAGAATTACTTACTCGGAGTAATCAAGAGGACATACACCATCATAACTGGCAGATGCTGGAATTGGGTTGGCCACGTGCTCAGAAGAGACCCCGATGCCATCACAAGAACAGCTTTGCAATGGACCCCCGAAGGAAAGTGAAAGAGAGGCCATCCAAAAACAACTTGGCGGAAAACTGTGGAGTCCGAGATGCAAAGAATGAACCAGAGCTTGGCCCTGTACGAAGAATGGCTGCCGACCGAACAAAGTGAAAGCAGTTTGTTGCTGCCGTACAAGACGCCACGGGCATGACGGCCGCTGACTGCTTTAACCGTCGACGGCTAAGGTGTGGCAGTGTGGCTCGTGATAGTGGTAGTAGGTAGAGGAAACTTTGATGGCCGTTAGTTAATTTAAGCTTTTACAAACCAGCAACAGGTTCTCACATCACAGGATTGATTTAATCAGTAACGATTATACGTTTCAAGATGTTTATTTCAGTATGGGATATCTTGTGAAGTAATATGACTGGGAACATCGACTTGTACTCAAAATACATTCAGTCAGACTCAAAAGATACCCTTGTTCTCCAAGTCTTGGGCGGATGTTATCCTTTTTTTAATCGTTGACCGGAAACTAACTAATGATTGGTCTTTTGGTCAACAGTCAGTTAATTTAATCTCTAAACCAACTAAGTACAAAATCTCTCTACCAAATTTATTATTACCAAGGGACGTTGACCAATCATAGTTCCAGTTTATGGACTTTCCGGTATATCTTGTATGAAAATCCACACAAGATTTAATGACATCATGGACTCATGAATACCATGACAAATGATGTCATTGGTTTGTGACTAGTGTGAGTACTAACTAGCCTATACATGTACATAGTGTATCTAACTTGCTAAAATTCTTTCTATCCTAAGAGTGGCGTAGTAGGCCACACGTCTACAAAGGATCAAAGAAGAAGAAGAAGTAGGAACATGGACAATGAACAAGCAGTTAGAAGAAAGAATTGGGGCTTTTGAGATGTGATACCTAGAAGAACGTGGCGCATCTCATGATAAGAGACGAAAACAAATAAAGAGGTCCTTGAAAAGTTGTATTTTAAAAAAAAATCATGAATGAAATCCAAGTCTGACAGATAAGATACTTTGGTCTTACAAAAAGGCATCACATCTTGCTAAGAAACTGTAATCGAAGAAACGGTTGATGGCAAACGTGTAAGAGAAACACAGCGCTGTATGTGGGAAAAGAACATCAAGATGTGACAGCGCCATTCGCCATTTTGTCTGTCGTTCTCTACTTTTTTACTACGACATAGCGCGATTTGGCAGCCATATTAGTGTTACTCAGGATCTAAAAATAGAACATTAGTCATGCCCGCGGACAGAGCAACAGCCAATCAGAGAAGAGAAGCGCTCAGACTGACCGTACCTGAGTTTGGCCGGTTGAAATCTTCTGTCATTTCGACGCTAGACGCAGAGAGAAGAAGTCGCCAAACCAGAGTTGAAATCTGAAGATGCCTAGGACTTGTGAGTAGATATAGGCCTAATAATATTCTCCAACATTCTAAAGTCTTTATATTGTTAGAAAGGATATAGGATCACTCTCTTTGTGCCGTAGTATTTTAAATAATTATATACTTAATTCAATGTTATTTATATTTCGCGTGCGGTTGGTTTCAGATCTAAATTTATTTAGACATGGCGTGGCTGGAGTAGATGGTCCATGTTCAGGAAATATAACACGTGGCCGGTACTAGAACTGACATATTCGGTTATTACATTTGTGTAAATGAAATTAAATGGTTAAGTATTTCCATATTGTTTGGGGTTAAGGAAACCTTCAATGATCTAATTGACACGTGGGTGAAGGCAGGTTAATGTAATTTTCTTCAGTAATGGAAGAGATAGTTTAGGTTAAAGTGTATTTCACAATAATTGATCATAATACTACTGTATTTCTTTCGTGTGTTACTTTGAGGCAACTGTATATATTTAGTGGGTCACTTTGAGATTAGTTTAATTACATCTGTTGTGTACACAGTTTTGTAGTGCTAAAGTTCTCTTTGAGAAGATGAATCTAGCTTTAGGTATTTAGATTTCTGGTGAGCGCAAGGCCACTCCTTGGTGCATAAGGTACTTTGAGACAGAGGTGTTTCTCTGTTTGCTCCTTGCGGAGCATGGAAACACCAATGCAGCTGGTGTCCATTACAGGCCCACAAGAAGCATTTTATGCTATTGCAGTGGTTGTTTCGGTAACGATGCGTTTCATATGATGAGATTCCCAGTCTCATCAGTGGTCATATACGACACGCTTGTTGCCAGGCGCACCAGTCGTCACTTACGACATGCTTCAGAGTGCAGAACGAATATTGATGTGGATCGGTTGCGAGGGAGTAGCTTATTCTCATTATTGAGAATATTCGTTGTATATATAGTTGAATATGATTCTATGTCAATTTTATTATTATTTAATTATTGTTATGTGTAGAATGGTTTGTGAGAGCACGTGGGCTCACTTGGAGATTTATATTTCTCTTCTCGCTCCTTATGGAGCATGGGCCACCAATGTGGCTGGCATCCACATGAAGCCCTCACAAAGTATTCATATGCTCGTGCAGTAGTGGTTTCGGTAGCAATCTGTGTTACATGGTGAGATTGCCAGCCTCATGCACAACACCATACTAGTCTCATTGGACGACATGAATGAGTGTGTGTGTGTGTGTTATAGTTGAGTGTGTCAGGTGGCGTGGAAGGACTGTTTGTCATGTGAGAGTATCGTTTCTCATTATTTAACTATTATGATTTTAACTAGCCGGGGCTTTGTTTCGGTTTCAGATTAGCAATAGAGCACTGGCTGGGTATTTTGTTTGCTTTGTTTTATTTTTTTAATGTTTGCTTCATGCGCTTGGTCACTGACTGGGTTGTATGAATAAATACAGCCCCTATCTTAGAATCAGAGTTTTATTTATGATCGGGTCGGTTGCGAGTGTGCAAGAAAGTGATCACATATCACAACAGCATCATCATCATCTCGCCCACCCTGTCACAAAGAGATGGACAAGAAAATGTCTATTACAATGTACCATCAAAACAAGAGGCAGATGACGTTAGCAGTTCACTGAAACCGACCTTTCATACTAAAATAGCAGTTGGTAAGATTAGATTTACAAATAAAGATAACAAGCTAAATGTGAAACATTGTAATTACCCATTCCGATAAGGCAAGCACTTTTTCTGGGGCTTCAGTGCATTTTGGAACGAGGTTGTCCGTTGTCTTCATCAATATTCCATATATTGCATCAGTTTCTGGGAGACTTTCAGCATTTTTACTCTTGTCGATACTTTCGATACAGAGATCTGATAGTTTCTGTGCATGTTGAGCTTCCTGTGGTAGAATAATTAAAATATGTGTCATATATGTTAATGTAAATTGACTTCAGCATGCCAAGGTGTGAAGCGTCCGATTGGCTGAGTGATTAAAGCGTTAGCCTCTCGCGGCAAATGTGACAGGTTCAAAACACGGTGGCCTCCCGCTCCAGTCAACTCAGCTGTAAATGAGTACCCGACTCTGCTCTTGAGTTAATGAAGGGAAAGGCAGCAAGGAAGGGAACTGGTCACCTCAGCTCACGATGCTAGACCTAGTTTAGTGAACTCTCTAACACTTCACTCCCCTGCCGCAGTATCTGTAATCGGACTACCTTTTTCACATATAAGGTTGTAGGACTGCTGTATTTTATGCTGCATATCTGCGCTGGTTTTTTTTACATCGTCTCTGTATAAGAACTTCGAACAAAACAAAAAATGTATTCCTGAGTATTTAATTATAATTATATCCATCAACTATTCCTTTAAAATCCCTGTGGAGCACAGGTCGTTAGCAGCAACATGCCAAGCCTTCCTGTTCTGTGTCATTCGTTCAAATTCATTCTGTACCGTCTTTATCACGTTCAATTATGTCTCCAGTTCTCTTCACCACGTGATTTAGTCGTCCTCTATTTCTATTATCCAGGGGGTTACAGAAAAAGGGACTATCTTTGATTTGGTTTTCTTTATGTGCTATCCAATGTCAGCATTTTCTCCTCACCTCTGACTCATCTCACCTGTGTCCTCATCTCACTTCCCCCGAGATTTACTGGGGCTGAAAGCTAGCAAGACATAGCAGCCTTGTAACCTGCCTGGTATGTCGTAAAAGACGACGACTGAGGTTTAGGCAAGGGGCTGGGAAGCCAAAAACAAAAACAAAAAAAAACAATATTATAACCATACCACGGCTTTATTCACACTTCTTGCCACTACATATGTCTATGATTTCTTTTATAACAGCTACAATTATCACACTGCTGTACCAAGAAAAACATGCAGCAGTAAGAATAGAGGGGGAAACATCAGAATGGTTTGAAGTACGGAAAGGAGTAAGACAAGGCTGTACCCTTTCCCCTTACCTGTTTAACATTTATGCCGAGAATATCATGACAAACGTAAGAGATGACCAAGAACACACAGAGTTTGACTCATTTAACATCGGCGGGTACCAGATCCCAGAAATCAGATATGCTGACGACACAGTCCTCCTATCGACCAACCCAGAAGGACTTGAACAATTAATTCTGTCCACCAAAAAACACAGCGAGGCCCAGAATCTATACCTAAACACCAAGAAGACCAAAGTATTGACAACAGACAAAGTAAAGACCAAACCAGAAATTGAAATTGATAACTAAGAACTGGAAAGTGTTAATGAATTCGAATACTTAGGATCAATCATCAACAGCTCTGGCGACTGTGCAGTAGAAATTAAAAGAAGACTTGCAATTGCTTCACATAAACTAATACAGATGAAAAACCTATGGCAAGGCACAAGCAAAGAAACAAAGTTACAACTGATCAGAGCATGTATATTCCCAGTAGCAACATACGGCTGCGAGACTTGGACACTCAATAAAACAGTTGGAAAAAAAGATTACATCATTCGAAATGAAATGCTACAGAAGGATGTTGAGAATACTGATGCGTGATGCCATATGATGATGGAGGGCATCCGCATGTCTGGTTTTGTGTAGTGTGTAGATGTGTTCAGTCAAAACAATGTTCATACAACAATAACAGGGCAATCCACATAGGACGTCAGTAAACTCACGACGTATAAAGTCAATGAGTCTTGAAACAGCCGTTGACGTTTTTCTTCATTATTTATTGTGGACGCCACAGTGACAAAATGGTTACGCAAATGTGTAGGCACATCAAACAGTCATTATCACAGCAACATTCAATACAGCAATAAACGGTAGACAGCATTACAATGATGAGTCAGATGCATGTTATATTTCATAGTGCTGTAAATGTAGTCAGGTGAAAAACTCCATCCTTTTCTATAACAGCCAGGAGATAACCAGATGTATGAGATCAGTTCACTCTCCTAAGTTTGACTTCAGCAAGACAGACACGTCTGCCGAAGTATAGATAATGTCCTCAAAAATATCCTCTAGATAATAAAGGTTTTCCA
The DNA here is from genome assembly GCA_024509875.1 of Oreohelix idahoensis. NCBI lineage: Eukaryota > Metazoa > Mollusca > Gastropoda > Stylommatophora > Oreohelicidae > Oreohelix > Oreohelix idahoensis. The sequence goes on from JAMPIV010014486.1 coordinate 58,651, forward strand.
AACCTAGTTCATTTAACAAAGTAGCAAGTAATGGTCCTTGGTACCTGCATCAACCGATGCAGTACAATGCAGCGACATGTGAGCTGGGAAAAAACATCTCGTGACGACGACTTTCGCAGACAGGCTATGAATCGAAATCGCTCACGACCCAAAATCAATAGAGTTAATGAAAATGTTAATTTACCTTGCTTTCATGAAATACACAGAAATATCACGCCTCCCGACATTTGGGAAAACACTAGAGGTATTATCTCGACTAAACGAAATATCCATAAGAGGACTACACATCCCTGACAGAACAAAAATAGCGGAGATCCCCTCTTCAACGAGGCATCTCTTTCGCCATTCCAAATCGCTCACCCCACTAGTGGTGGGCGGAAACCGATCGACCAAACAACAAGACAAGTCATGCGCAGTCCAGCGCAAAAATGACCACAGCTCAAAAGTTAACTGCATTCGATACCAACGCGAGAAGACAAATGCTTACCGAGAAAAGTGACTATAACTTTCAAGCAGTTGTTGCCCTTGCGTTATAAAACAGATATTGAAATAAAACGATGTTGCGAGAATTTATCACGCAACATATCACCACCTCCTCCCGATAAAAAAAAAATGTGGAACATATTTTTTTTTCAATATCAAAGAGCAAGCGATAAGCGGCTCAAAACGCACGAATTATGCGCTGATAATTAATTAAATTGCCAAACAATAGGCTAATTATAGAGTGTCTGGTGAGGATATACCTCAACAGAAAAATAAATATGTCTCAAAAAAATATTCACATCGGGGAGGTGTCACCAACACACATCACGTTAGCATGTAAACACAATATACGTATGCAAGTTACCATAATCATCATTAAACAGCATACTCTAATATTGTCTTTAAAAATGGATGTACAAATCTGATAGGAAAATTTAAATAGTACATTCTTTGACATGTAATGACATAAGTACATAGTAAAGTTAAACTACATGACGATCCAGGCCATATGCTCTGGTATTCCGAGGGTAAGTACACAATCTAGAACTCGTAAGGTAAGTCCTCAGCTCAACAATGACATTCTGAGAAAGTACAAGCAATATAATGATAATTAATAACTAATATGCTTCATAAGGTACAATACATTATTAATAATTGTGGCTGTTTAGTAAACTAACGGCCCTTATATTAACTACTCAGTCCTCCTCTATCATCTTAAAAAACGGACAGAAGAAGATGACAACAAAGCACGATAGTGTGTACATATAAAGTAAGTACAGATGTGCTAATCTATTGTAGAAATATAGGTGTGTTATGACAGAAGTATTAGTTGGAGTCATGTGGGCATCTAGACAAAATGTCAGCCATCACATTATCCGCACCACGGATAGCTCGTACCGTGAAGTGAAAAGGTTGAAGAGCTATAGCATATCGAGTGGATCTCGAACTCTTCAAATTCTTAGTCTGAATAGCTGTAAGAGCTTTCTGATCAGTCTCTAGAATGAAATGTGCGCCCAGGAGGAATCTTTGTAGCTTTAGAATTGACCAAACCATCGCTAACAACTCACGGTCTAAAACCGAGTAGTTCCTCTCTGCCGCATTTAGTTTTCTAGAAATGTACATAACAGGATGCAGAGTATTTGCATATTCTTGCATCAGTGCTGCTCCAATCCCAGTGGATGAAGCATCACTCCGAAGAACAAAAGTCCTATCAAGAGTAGGTAATCTTAAGATGGGAGGAGAAGAAAATATATTCTTGATTTGGTCTAGTGAAGATTGGCATTCTTCAGACCAACGGACCAGATTAGGCGAACCTTTCTTCAACAATGTTGATAGAGGTGCCATGATCGAAGATAAATTTGGAATAAATCTCCCATAAAATTGAATTAAACCTAAGAGACTCCTAACTTGTTTCTTCGTTTTAGGAACAGAGATGTTCAGTATTTTGGAAGTATTGTGGTCTTCTGTCTTCAAGAGACCATGACCAACACGATGACCAGGAAAGAGATTTCACCAAAACCAACAAAAGCTTTAGAAGGTTTTGCTGTCAAATTATTCTCACGTAGAGTGGACAGTAAGTCATATAACCCTAAATAGTGATCTTCCCAGGTATCACTGAAGAGACAGATGTCATCTAAGTATGCGATGACATCGAACGATGTGACAGAATTCGACGCATCATGCGAACGAAAGTGGCAGGGGCGTTCATGAGACCAAAAGGCATAACATTCCATTGAAATAGACCCCTAGGTGTAGAAAAAGCAGTAAGAGGTTTGGCATGCTCTGCTAAAGGCACTTGCCAATAACCTTTAGACAAGTCAAGTTTAGTGAAGAATCTAGAATTAGAAAGTCTAATCAGTAGATCTTCTAACAAAGGCATCGGTTCAGCGTCGAACTTTGTGACCTGATTCAATTTGCGATAATCAACGCAAATTCGTATGTTCTTATCCTTCTTCCGGACAATAACCATGGAAGAAGAATATGGTGAAGTCGATGGTTCAATTATATTTAATTGAATCATTTCATCCAATTCCTTTTCCACTTGCGACTGAAAGTGTATAGGAATAGGATACGGCCTAACCCTAATTGGATTATTGTCGGTAAGAATTATGTCATGTTCTATGACATCTGTGTGTCCAGGAATGTCAGTGAGAACATCCTGAAATGTTTGTAACATCGACGAGACTTGTCGATGTTCGTCACCAGAAAGATTAGGAGAAACAGAAACGTTTTTCCAAGATTCCGTGGAATGTAATGGAACCACTGGAAGGGGAAGGTTGACATCAGAGAAGGTAGCTTCCTCATCTGAATGACAGACAGGGATGAATAATGACCGTGAGGTGCAGGAGCATCATCCGTTGCCTGGAAAATAGGCAGCAAATAGTCCGGACGTTCGTGAAATTCCGAAAGCATGTTTATGTGGAAAGTTTTATGCTTTCCATCAATATCGACCACATAGTCAACATCGGAAATCCAAGAGACTATTGCATACGGACCTTTCCATGCAATAAGAAGCTATTTTCCCTACTGGGGAGTAGGACGAATGCTTTGTCACCTGGACAAAGTTGTCGTAGACATCTATTCTTGTTAGCAAACTGCCTTGCCTTCTCTTTAGCAATTTCTGATGAAGCAGTTGCTAGCTTACATGCCTCAATGATCTTTTGTCTAAGAGCAATGACATACTCATATGAGGATTGAGTTTCATCGCTAATATCATCGGCAGTGATGAGATCGTGTAATAAAGACATAGGGCCGCGTGGACGCGCGCCAAAGACAAGTTCGAAGGGGAGAAAATCTGTGTGTTCATTAGGGACTTCTCTATAGGCAAAGAGAGCCGCGGGTAAAACCCTGTCCCAATCTTGAGGATGATCTTCAGTTATCTTACCAAGCAAAGTCTTGAGCGTTCTATTCAGACGCTCAACTAACCATTAGACATAGGATGGTAGATACTACTGAGAGATCGTTCAATATGTAAGGTAGACATTACCTGTGACATAGTGTCAGATATGAGTTGAGTGCCATGGTCTGACAATATTTCTCTGGGGAACCCAAGCGAGAAAATATCAACCAAAGAGCATCTGCGATATCTGTAGTAGATATGCTCTTAAGAGGAATAGCCTCTGGCCAACGTGTGCACATATCGACACATGTAAGGATAAACTGATGTCTCTGGCCGACTTGACCTTAAAAGGGCCAATAATATCTATGGCCATTTTCTGAAACGGCCGAATAGGAATGTCAGCAGCCTGGATAGGCGCAGCATGTCGTGGTCCTCTAGATTTGACCTCTGACATACTTGCATGATCGGCAGTAAATACGAATGTCCTTATTGACAAAAGGCCAAAAGAAAGCCGCAAGGACTCTCGACTTCGTACGGGCAAAACCCATATGTCCAGCACATTGCGAGTCATGAGCATGTTGTAATATTTGGACTCTCATGCTCTTGGGAACAAGAATTTGCGAATGTGCCGACGTAGTCGAATCTTGTACCATACGTACAAGTACGCCGTTTCTCATTGCAATCCAAGATTTTCTATTTGTATCCTGATTCGGATCACCTTTCTTCGCAAGAACGAAGAATTTTTTTAAAGAAGGATCTTCTTCTTGCAATTTTATGAAAGAGTCACGAGTGATTACTAAGTGACTATCTTGGCTATCAACTTCATTATCACTATTCAGTGAAGTTTCGGGTGTTTGTAGAGCTTGTGCTCTTGTAACTACTGCATTTGTAGCTTGCATGTTATTATCTTCCCAAGCAGCATCTGCTGTGGGGTACACTCCCTAACTCCGTGAATACGACCAATAATAAGGTCCGCAATAGGATTAGGTAAGAGACAAGCATGCACATCTCCAGTAAAGAAAGGAGTGGCAATGCGAATTACAGCAGTAGGATATTTTTCTAGAGTGCCGCTAAATGGAACTTTAATAACCTTCCTGTGACAGATGGATCTACAAGCGTTTGTTCTAACACAATAGTGGTGCATCGAATCGAAAAAGTAGTGAGACCGGTAGTATCATTAACAAGACCCTTATGTAGAATTAAATAACCTCCCGTATGCGCAAACAGCAGCAAGGAAAAGAGAGGTGAGTGGTGTGACACACTCAAAATGTAGTTATGGTACGGTTCGTAATAAAAGTACTGCATTGGGGGCATTTGTTGGCTCTCTCACAAAGTCAAAAGCAGTAACCAGTGACAGAGCGTTTAAAGTTTTTTATATCTAACAAACATCGTTTAAAGGCTCCCTAAGTTTCCATGTTGTACAGCATTATGCACTGCTTGACTATCTCTTTTTTTTGTTGTTGAGATCTACCCCGACGTATGTATTACCTTTGCAGTTATCAGTGTTATTTTATATCTCTGCAGGTTATTATTGTCTCTATTGTAATTGTTATACTGGGTCGAATTCCAGTTTCCACGATTACTATCATGTTCACATTGATGCGAACATCTATTTGTTTGGTTCTGAGGTCTTCGGCAGGAATAACCTCTATTACCATATCCTCTTTTGAAAAGGCTTATAATTTATTAGGGTGATTGTAACGAGTACTTATTCAGGTTTGTTCTCCAATCTCTTCACCCACCAAAGAAGAACTCACTATGAAAACTGGTTTCCATGATTTTGACAGAAATTACCGCTGCCCTTTCTATCAAAATTTTATTGGGATCTACGAGCAAAGTTTTGACCATACGGAGCTTGCCCCGAAAGCAAACTGGTGAAACCTTCATGTTCACCCTTAGTGTTTAACACCGATGGTTTTTGTGGTGGCCGTGCGCAGGTTAGTTTTCGTAACGCTGGCAAACAGAAATCTTCCATTTCTTTTATTGTTTTAGGTTTACGTTCATGAAGGAAAGCAAGGAAAGACTCATTGACAGACGACATGACTTTGTCTCTATGTATCAAGTCCATAAGTCCTTCATAAGTTTTTTCCGTCTTAGATAGTTCAACCCATCGTGAGAAAGTAATGCGTAATATTTTGCTTTGTCTATGTTATGAGTGTACATGCTTGTTCAAATCTGTCCAGATAGAACATTATGTCATCACTGGAAGGACTTAAATGTTGGTAACTTAATTATTAAAAAGTATCATTATTAGCCTTACCAGAAGATGAACCCTTGTTTGAATCATTACCATTACTCATGCTCGTCAATTTCAATTTCTCCAACTCTAAAGCTAAGAGTTTTTCTTCATGTTCCATTTTTGCTTTCCTCTCATCAGACTCTCTTTGTAACTTCCTTTCTTCAGCTTGAGCCTGCATTTGAAGTCTTTCATTTGCTTCTTTTTCAAGTCTTTTATTTTTCAGCTTCTTTTTCAAGTCTTTTATTTTCTTTTCTCTTTTCAAGTCTTTTGAAGTCTTTCATTTTCAGCTTCTTTTTCAAGTCTTTTATTCTCAGCCTCTTTTTGAAGTCTTTCAGCTTCTAGCTGTAGCTGGAGTTTTCTCTCCTCAGCTTCTGATTCCCTTTTTTGTTTTTCCATTTCCATTTGGAATCTTTTTTCATCCACCTGCATCTGCAGTTTTTTTTGTTCAGCTTCCATATGCAGTTTCTTTTGTTCAGCTTCCATTGCTTTATCATATCGAGCAGTTGCAAATTCTTCTAACTTATCACCAGTCTTCCCAAGCAATTTACCCTGCTCAATAAAGTGCTCAAATGTAGACATGTTGTCTAACATATGAGTCCAAAACCTGAAATAATTAACTAATTTATTTCAAACCTAAGTGTAACAAGTCTTAATTAAGCACTTGTATATTCACATCACATTATATTATCCCAGTCTCTGTGGGAAACAAGTCTCCAATCAAAGAACTTGTATATGAAATATCAGCACTCAATTCTTGATCATAAGTGCACTTCTCATTCAATAGTGCACGACACTATTCATCATTCATTTATCATCAGTGTAGTAGTAACAGTGCATTAGCATAGCCCATTAACTAATTACTATAACTGTAAACAATGACTATGTAAACACATGCAGAATGTAAACATTGAAAATGTAAACAATACAAACAATGTAAACAATAACAATGTAAACAATAACAAAGATCAGCAACAATACAAAAACTTTCGCAGAAATCAACTAAAAATAAAGCAGAAATTAATGAAATATCACAAAAAATGTGACGATATCTGCGATAGAATTAAACAAAATACATGACACCACAGTGTATAAACAAAAATGTTGTATGAAACTAAACTATAGACAAGAGTAGGCTAACAAATACAAACAAATCAAAACAAAACTAAAGAATGCGAAATAATAACGAAAACAATATTAAAACATGTCATCACAGCTAACATAAATAGCAACAGAAGTCGCTTAGCAAATTCCAGTATCGGAAATTTGCAAACCCTACAGAAAACGCTCACAATAGACGACCTCTATGACGTGGCATAATCTAACGGAGACACCACCCAACCGAGAACCGGCTGAAATATAAACATATAAATATACAAATAACATATAAACATATAACATATAGAATGAGATGATACACAGAAGACTCAGCAGAAGTATAAGGGCACAGTTTACATACAAACAGGCCACTTAACTTATAGGCTTCCAATCGTAGAACAGCAGAAAAACGGATGTCAATCAACGTCCTAAAGAGCGAAGCTCCAACGATGATGGCACATCTGAACTGCTTCCACTGCTAACACGATGGTACAAGAGCTTCTGAAATACTGTGTGTTGAGTTGTTTCGGCACTTGACCTTCTAATCCAAAAGTAAGTTGATGGAAATCGGTACTTGGCCTTCTTCAGAAAACAACCCGTTTCAACCGG
>JAMPIV010014487.1:0-99813 GCA_024509875.1 Oreohelix idahoensis
AATTATTATAAATGTCAGTTAAACCCACCCAATTTATCATAGAAATGTCGGCAACAGTATTCTAGTTCTGTGCCTCTAGCCTAATCGTCATGTCATTATGATGAATTTAACAATTAATTGGACATCCGTGTTTTCGAATTGTCTGACAACATTATCACACACTTCATGTCTGGTCGCATCGTCATATAATTTATAATGAATATATGTCACGGTCTGTCAACATTATCGTTAATATTAATTTCCGTTAGTCTAAACGTCGGGTCGAAAATAATCAAATAATATGGAAATTAATAGCTATATATATATATTCCCGTTATACATTATTATGAACATGTACATATCCCGTGGGATCATAAAATATACCCGATCACATGTGGCTGGATGTGATCGTAAAACAAAAATATGAATAAAGTAAACATACCAATCTTGCGTCGATTTTGCAATGTACTACACATTTCATCACATTATATTCTAGCGAGATTTCACTTACCTACTCAAAGATGGACGCTAACCCGCAATTAGACACGTGGCTTCAGTGCTTTTAATGCGAGAATTCGCCGATAATTGGGTTAGACCTAGCTGTCTCAAGGGTTCCGGGCAAGTGAAGATTGCCCGTGTTTGGCGCACTTTTAGCGGGACATTTCCGCTTGGACACGTGATCCATAGCGTGCATCATGTGACATTAGCGTCAAATAAACGCTCCAATCAATAGCGTTAAAAGTCACGTGGGGTCTTCCTAAAGTGGCATAAACTGGTTTTATCAGCTTAAGCAGTCTTAAATTAAAACGGATTTCTCGCTACCGAGGTCATTGGTCAACAATGACGTCGTATCTAAAAATAGCGAGGAGAAATACTGAATGCTAGGAGAATTTCCGCCAGTGACAATTCCCGGGACTTTGCGATCATGCATTGAGGATGAGAAAAAAAACGATGTCCGTAAATAATAAAAAAAATGAAGAGAAGATTGGGCAAGTTGTCACACCTACAAATCACCATTATAAAATTCTCTTTTAAAAATATATCACCTGAAAAAAGCGATTTTTCCCTGTAAGCGAAGTTAACATTAGGTAGCATATAATTTAGTTTGAGTTTTCCAGTGCACTGACCTTGGAGTTTAAGGAAGCAGAGCGAACGGCAGAGTTAACAAGTAACATTCAGGCTACACTACAGAAAACCCCCGGTCTTACGCTGTTCGATTAGCGCTTTTTCGATATAACGCTTACAAGCTTAAAAATTCGATCTTCCGCTAAGCGCCAAACTCCATGCACAGTAAGCTTACATTCGGGCTAGGCATGGATAGACACAAGGCGTGGACAGACTCAAGGCGTGGACAGACTCAAGGCGTGGACAGACTCAAGGCTTGGACAGACTCAAGGCGTGGACAGACTCAAGGCGTGAACAGATTCAAGGCGTTGACAGACTCAAAGCGTGGACAGACTAAAGGCGTGGACCGACTCAAGGCGTGGACAGACTCAAGGCGTGGATAGACTCAAGGCGTGAACAGACTCAATGCGTGGACAGACTCAAGGCGTGCATAGACTCAAGGCGTGGACAGACTCAAGGCATGCATAGACTCAAGGAGTGGACAGACACAATGCGTGGACAGACTCAAGGCGTGCATAGACTCAAGGCGTGCATACGCAACCATTTGATCATACGTAACGAACACTGCTGATGACAATCTGTTGTGTGTGACATCATTTCGCATCAAAACTTCGATTTCATATTCTGATTTACGTGAGTTCATACATTTCAAAATGCCACCAAAGCGTGTAAATCAGTAAGGCAATAACAGCAATAATAAGAAACAGAGAAAGAGTTTGTTATTATACGTAAATTAAATTTAGTAATTTTGAAGCGTCTTGACTCTGGTAAACATCGGCGTGAAGTGGGCACATCATTAGGTTTAGCAGAATCAACCGTTCGAACAATTATCAAGAATAGAGAAAACAGTAATTAGTTTTCTAAGACGACAAGTCCTCTCCGTGCAACGCAAATGACTGGAAATAGATGAACACTTAACGGTTATCGGGGGAACACTTACTGAGTGTGTGAATTGAAGAGCAAATATAACGTAACATAAGTCGTGGGTTGTTCCCCCTGCTCTGCAGTAATGGTCCACTAATGGCCAAAATTCAGTAAAAGGATGAGGGTTTTCAAAGGTATCAACCTTCGCTCAAGATATAAATAGACAGAGATATAAATAGAAGGATGATGCTTTATTTCAGGGAGTCTCCCAGAGATTTGTAGAATGGCATGTATAATGACAGTCGTCTAAGTTGTTATAAACTTTGTATTCTCCGTCCACTTCTGGAAGAAAATATTATTTGGATTTTTTTTAATGAGCCCTAGCTGAAGATGGTTCTTGAAGCTTAGGATTCGACCTGCCAGCACCTTCGTGTCCTTTGAAATTATGAACAAAGTTAATCCTCACATGACTAACAAGCTGAGTCTCAGAATGGACCTTTAACTGTCACACGCAGATATTAATTGTCTACCATTATTGTGGTTAAAATAAAACAAAAAATATTCCTTTGTGTTTTAAACTGTGTCTGGGAACTAAATGTTACTGCGCTTATTTGGGCAAAAAATCCTTTTGAGGTCATAATTGAAGATCTGAGGTCTCTCTGTTCATTATACAAACTTTCTGCCTGCACCTTAGTATTATTATTCTTCAATTGAGCAAAGTGCTGATGTCATACTCGAATGTTGAGTGTAGTGAAATCCAACTTTACTTCATGAAGTTGACAACGCATTCCGTGTGAGAGTCCATCACACATACATGGTTTAATTACAATAAAACAGTTCATAGACAAGTTATGCAGTCCAATTATTGCCTCTTTATTCATTCCTCATTATCACTATACATACATATGTGCAGTCCAATTATTGTCTACATATTCATTCCTCAATCGTCAAAAGTGTCAACGTATATACACGCAATGTCCTCTGGCGAACATTCGGTAGTGGTCGTTATTGTCTACATATTCATTCCTCAATCGTCAAAAGTGTCAACGTATATACACGCAATGTCCTCTGGCGAACATTCGGTAGTGGTCGTTGTCGTTTTGAAGATATAATAAATTTAGGAATTTATGACTAAAATACTTATCCAATCGGGATGACTTAACATTGCATCCGTATATAATAAAGGCTGACCCGTGCCTTGTAATTCAGGAGAAACACTGCACAATTCATAAACATCGAAAGCGATGTATAACACGACTGTCTCCAACAAAATCAGTCTCTAGAAGTGTGAATCTAGAACGTTGTCATGTGGTGCCTTAACAACCTACCGCGTCATCTCTAAACCTATGTGGCCGTGTACATAGTTGTTCCTTTGGAAACAGACTATATTCTTACAAGACAGAGGAAGCACAGACCACCCCATAATTTTATATTTTATGAGAAACAGAAAATAATAAATAGTGTCACATATTTAGGGTAGAGTCGCTTCTACACGCCATTTCTAATAATTGGGTGATTTCCCCTGACCAATCGGATAGCTCAGATTTACCCCGGGGAAAGTGGAACAACGACGCCATTTTGGCAGTAGAATGAAAGAGCGCAACTCAAGAGGTCGTATCTGGTCCAGCTCTACATATTTCTTAGTTTGAGAAAATCAAACTTCAACATTTCTTATAAAATGTGTATTTCAGGACATTGAGTGGTTATATATATATATATATATATATATATATTTCTTACTGGCGTAAGTAGTGACAATCGTTAAATATGTATTTTGAATAGAGCTCCCAACCCTAGTCGCAGCAGAACTAGGTTCGAGGATTTGAGTCAATTTGCAAAAAATAGTCTTACACCTCAAACCATGTAGAGTAGAAAATATTCTTGTGTTGGAAAGCATTTAACTCAAGGAATGCTTATGATTATAAAGAAATCAAGGACAAATCTGAGGAGATGGGTAAATGTCGTCGAACCTAAAATAAGACTGTAACTTAAAAGAAGGAACACGGTGGAATGAGAAGGTTCGCCATATTTGACAATTGAGTAGGCCTACGAGACAAGGATGCAAAAAGGGATTTTTGCATCGATGAAAGCATCTGATGAGATGATAGAATTTTATTATACTTATTATTGTAAAAATGTTCTGAATTCCAGACTTTGTTGAAATTTTAAGTTTTATGCTGAAAGATATTAAAAGTTTTGCATGAAATCGAACGCTGTTGAAAAGGTGAATTACTACAGTTTTGAGATCTAGATAAGAAATCTATCCATTTCAATTAAATTCGCTACATCAACACCTAAGAGAAGAAAATCGAACCTGGTAACACAAATTTAAGAGAGAAATCTAAATCTCTGGTGATTAGGCCAGTTAAACATCTGCTCTCTGTAAAGTAAACTGAAAATACTGCATATACCGGCACTGCCACATGAAGGTAATATGGTGCCGTTCCAGTCCTAAGGAACACCTGCCCCGGCTACATGAAGGTAATATGGTGCCCGTGACCACTTCTCTTTGATAAAGCGAATAACTAGCGATCATAGACCATGGACGATTTACTACAAAATTTTCAACAGCTGGGTGTGGAACAACAACAACAACAACCACAGAACCAACCCGTAAATACACAACCACTGCAGCCCCAGGACAGACAAAATATGGAAGGACCAACAATAATAGCGCTACGGCAAATTACTGAAACCCTACAGAAAAATGACAACTACGCGAAATTCACACAGGTTAGATCCATTGTTCAGCCGTTCGATGGAAACAAGAAAAAATTCAGAAGATGGTTGTCCGACATGGAAAAATTTGCGGCACTAGCAGAGGCAACAACGGATGAAGAGAAAAAGAAAATCGCTCTGTTAGGTTCTGATTCGTACGTGACTGATTTTTTTAAGAAGGAGGTCCCAGCAGTACCCCACAGAAACCTACGAGTCCCTAAAAAAAAAGAGCTCACCCAGAGATATGGGGAAATCATAGACAAAATGCATGCTTGGTCAGTCCTTAGAAGCATGAAACAGGAAAGAGATGAATCGGTACAACTTTTTGGAGATCGATTCCTCAATATGGCAGAAGAGGCATTTTGCGGAGAAATCCCTACCACACCTGATGTAGAAATACAGTTAGTGGGGATATTTGCCGATGGCCTTAGAGCGGAAAATATCAGAAGGCATCTTATTAGAAAAGACACCAAGACTATTGCTGAAACAATCCAAGCAGCAATACAGGAGGAAAATCTTCACCGAAGTTTCCAACAAAGAGCAGGTAGGGAACCCCGACCAGAATATAGGGACTATGATGAGCATGAGCCTATGGAAGTTGACCATACCAGGAGGCAATGGACTCGCCCACGACAACGAGATGATAGGCCCCGCAATTATAGACCCCCCACACAGAGGCAAAACGACGTCAATAATGTCAATACAAACGGATGCTTTACATGCGGTAGGCTCGGACATGGTTTACAAGTCCTGTAGAGCAAAATACAATTCTGCACCACTCAGAAGAGGAGGTTACCAACCACAACAACCCGCACCACCACCCCGTGATTACACCAGAAATCAGAATACCAGAGGCGCACCTCAACCCCTCATGCTTCAGGGAAACGGCCGCGCCACTCACTAAACAGGACCGTTAGTGAGGGCAACAATCACAGAAACTGGTCCAAAACAAAAGAAACAACACAGAACAGAAATTGTCAAGTGGGCCCATCCAGTAAAATACAATATGAAGAAATGTTGCATGATGGAACTAAAATACATCCGGACCCCAGTTCCTGCATCATGTCTATACAGGGCCAACAATATAGGGCACTGGTAGATACAGGAGCATCCATCAGCCTTATTAGGTTCCAGCTGTTCAAGAGGATCCAACACTTAGTACGATTTCAACCGTCCAAAACACACCTAGCTTCAGTCACGGGACAAAGACTAAATTCAGTTGGGACAGCATGGCTAAAATTTTCCTTAGGCGAAACAAATTTTGAACACCCATTTGTCATTACTAAAGGAATGTCTAGAAATCTTATCCTAGGGAGAGATTTTTTTAACAAACACAAAGTTCGAATATACTATGACCTCCACAAAATCAAAGTCAACAATACGTACATAGATCTCCAGGACGATATCCACATAGCGTCTTCAGTAAGGATTGGTTCTGGTTGTTCGTCCATCACGGGTGATGAAGACCACTCTGTTCATCCAATTATTTAAGAATATGTTAGGTTAGTCTATGGGTACGAAGGTGACTGAAGAGCCCGATGCGGGCCTGGAAAGATCTTGGACAGTGTGGGCAGGGAATGTTTGCTTCATGTGAAGGTTTTATTTCACGGTCCTTTCTAGCTTGTCTCCGCTGTTCTGCTGCTGCTCTTCTGGATGATTCGCATGCTGCTGCACCTTTACGAAGAGATGTGCGCCAAGCAGTTCGGTCTTGCGCAGCAGCTTCCCATGTGTCTGGGTTTATGTCAAAGGTTTTCAATGACGTCTTTAACGTGTCTTTGAAGCGCTTCTTTTGGCCACCATGGTTAGCGTTTTACCCTTCTGCATCTCACCATAAAAGAGTATCTTTGGCAGTCGATGGTCTGGCATGCGGACTACATGACCTGCCCAGCGAATTTGTGACTGCATCAGAATAGTATCAATACTAGGGATACCAGCTCTGTCAAGAACGGCGGTATACGGGATCTTGTCTTGCCATTTGATGTTCATTATCTTCCTGAGACAGACTGTATGCAAAAGTGGTTTAGCTTCTTTAGGTGGCGCCTGTATACAGTCCATGTTTCACATGCATATAGCAGCACTGGAAGCACCGCAGCTCTGTATACCTTCAGCTTTGTCTGTAGACTAATGCCACTTCGATGCCAAACGTTGGTGTATAGTCTGCCAAATGTGCTGCTGGCTTTGGAGATCCTGGTGTTGACCTCATCATCAATGACAATGTTCTGGGATAGTGTGCTACCAAGGTATGTGAATCTGTTCACAACATTCAGTTTCTCACCATTAACCTTGATGACTGGCTCAGTATAAACTGTGCCAGGAGCTGGTTGGTACATGATTTCTGTTTTCTTCGTGTTGATGGTAAGCCCAAAGTTGGCGCAGGCTTCGGAGAATCTATCCACACTATGCTGCAGATCAGCCTCTGAGAAGGAATTGAGGGCACAATCATCAGCAAACAGAAGATCTCTGATGGTGTGTGATTTGACCTTGGTTTTTGCTTGAAGCCTCCTAAGGTTAAACAATTTTCCATCAATACGATAACTAATGTCGATTCCTGTGTCCCCGTCTCTAAAAGCATCAGTCAGCATAGCAGAAAACATGATACTGAACAGAGTCGGTGCAAGTACGCACCCTTGTTTAACTCCATTTGAGACGGGGAAAGTAAGGATTACAGCTCCCATAACGGTGGCTCCAAACTCCCTGGTCATAGCAAAAGGCAGAGTAAAAAATTCTGAGTACATAACACCAGGGCAATCAATTCAAGTACAGCCCCTAGCAGAAGAAAGCATTATTGATGACCCATTGTTGCAAATTACAGAGGGAATCGCTGAAGTCTCGAAGTCCAGAGATTTCCCCATCATGATATTGAATATGTCAGGAAAAACTACCACTATAAAAAGAGGCACAGTTGTAGCGCAAGTGGATACGTCAACAATAAGACAAACCAAAACCAATAGAGACCATCCACAAATTGTCTCAACCACTCCCACTGGACATAATGCACGAAATCGCAGTACAAATAACCATAGTACACGGAAAGTAAACAGTTATAAGGCTTATGCAGAAAAAGGCAGTAACATCAGTCACAGTTATGTTACACCACAGCATACCCTACCCAGATGGCAGAAACGAACCAGTCCATACATAAGAAGAGAAAGGCCACAGTATGAAAATGACTATAATTACTCATTCTTGCGCCCCAGCACACCAAGAGAAAAGATGAAGTGCTGTATATCACAGAGTAACAGAGAAACAGAAATTGTCTTGCCAGGAGGATATCCAAAGCGACAAGACAGTGATACATGCCCCATGGAGTATCAATATAACTCAAAAACAGGTGGATATGATAAAGTCCCAAAACCAATTGAATTTCCGAAGAAAAGGAAGAATTCTTATATGACTATACCACAGGAGGATACTATAGCAGCAAAGTTGGAAACAGAAAGAATGAAAAATTTTCGCCCAGGGAAAGAAGACAGCCCTATAGCACAAACAGAAGAAATACAGTAACGTACGCGGATAAGCGCAGTTACGGCAGAAATAATAAAAAAAAAATGGCACAACAACGACTACCCCAGAAATATAATAAGAAATGAATATACAGTAAATGCAGTGACAAATGGAAATGCACACAGTACATGGCAGAGGAGACAGTACCAAGCACAGCCCAATGAACGGCAAAGAACTACGCAAAAGAAAGCCACATACCAGGAGCAGAGATTTTCACAAGATGCAAGAAAAATGTCCCAAAATTATGGGAATGAAACGGAGGCATCAAGACAGACCAGAGATATCATAGCAGATCATAAATACAGAGAGAGAATAGCTCAGTTACTTGCAACCCTGAATGCCACAGAAGATAATAAGCAACGTTTGAAAACGTTTGTAGAAAAGCACCAGGATGTATTCGCACTCAATGACATGGAATTAGGCAGAACTAACACTGTCAAAATGGACATTCAAACAACCACAGAGGAGCCAATACATATGAAACGCCCTTGAAAAACAGAGAACTCGTGGAAAGGTCTATAAATGAAATGCTACAGGCAGGAATCATCGAAAGATCCCGTTCCCAATGGTCCTCACCCATAGTGATCGTAACAAAGAAAGACGGCTCCAGTCGCTTTTGCTGCGACTACCGTGCCCTTAACAAAATCACAAAAGTCATTTCCTACCCCCTCCCCAGGATAGACGATCTACTTGCGACGTTAGGAAAGTCTACATACTTTACCACACTTGATGCAAGGTCAGGCTTTTGGTGCATCCCCATGACACCTGAGGCAAAACAGAAATCCACATTCTGTTCACATATGGGAAGCTTTTTTTGGAATGTTATGCCATTTGGTCTAAAAGGATCTCCAGCAACATATATGTCACTCATGGATGAAGTGTTAAAGGGTCTACATCCATTTGCCCTGGCATACATAGACGATATCCTGATACATACCGCAGGCACGATGGAAGACCACCTCCGCAAGGTTGAAACAGTGTTTGATAGACTCAGGCATCACCAAATAAAGTTAAAACTGTCGAAGTGTGAGTTTCTAAAGACAGAAACAAAATATTTAGGCTTTGTCATCAATAGACATGGCGTCAGACCTGATGAAGATAAAGTCAAAGCCATAAGAGAAATGCCTAGCCCCAAGACGGTGAGACAAACACGCTCATTTATTGGTACAATAGGGTACTATAGGCGCCACATCATCAATTTCTCCAGAGCAGCAGAGCCTTTGATAGCCCTTACCCGCAAGTATGCACGCTTCAAATGGACAGAAGACTGCCAGAGATCTTTTGAGTATCTTAAAAATGCCCTAACCACCATCCCACTGCTTGGACATCCAGATATTTCTCAGCCCATGATACTATACGCCGATGCCTCAGATAACGCAATTGGTGCTTGTTTGGTCCAACCTGTACTAGAAGATGAAACACCCATCCTACCAAACATTCCAAATGAGAAACCCATTGCATTCCTATCCCACGCATTGTCAAAGTCACAAAAACGGTGGACCACCACTGAGAAAGAAGCATATGCTATTCACTATGCAGTACAAAAGTTTGACTTTTACGTCAGAGGAACTAAACTCATTATAAGAACTGATCATCAACCTTTGGTTAACTGGCTCACCAAAACACAAGAACAGCCAAAGAAGTTACAGACATGGGCAATGAATTTACAGTCCTACGACACCACTATCGAACATATCCCAGGCGAAATGAACACCTGTGCAGACCTCTTATCCAGGATTAAATATGATGATGAAACTGAAGTGAAAACAAATAGAGTCAAAAATGATGGCACATCCTCAGAGATTGACGATAATGCTAAAGAAATTAATGAAATTACTTCATCAAGTCGAAGAAGTACCTCAGATTCCGCCACTCAAGTAGAAGAAGAAAGCCAAGAGATGTTTGACATGAGAGTAGAACAAGCGAAAGATGCAGAAATTGTCAAGCTGCTCACATACGTGAAAGAAAACCCAACAAAAAGTAAAGATTTTACAGTACACCCAACGGATGGAATTCTATACTATATTGATCAGAAACAAGAAGGGAGACCAAAATTGAACTTGAAACAACGAACTGCGCCTGCAATCACTAGAAAAGAGCCTCAGACAGTGAATGTCGCAGTACAAACGGATGACAGGTTTAAGAAAAGTCTAATTCCAGTCAGGATAAAATCAAGACAAGTTACAGAGGCCTTACTTGATTTGTGCAGTGTTGAAATGGTCGATAATACAGAAAAGATGACATCTGCAGACGAAGATAAGTTAGAATGCACGGAGAGGTACGAAATGATAGCAAAGTACAGAAAAGAAGTGGAAGAAAGATTTAGAGAGAGAAATAGAAGATGGCAGCAAGCAAATCAGATAGAGAAACAACACCAAACAAAAGCTCACCTAAAACAAATAAAAATTGATAATCACCGGCCCATTCCGCCTCTGACGACAAATACAAGACCAGTCAGAAAAGCCACCCTAAATTATAATCCATCCAGCACAGATTCGTCTGACATATCAGAGTCAGAGACGACAGACTCTGAATTTTACCAAGACGACCACATACCCAGACCACCCACAGATGAAATACATCGAGCAAGACAACAACGAGACTCGTCCGAAAGCGAAGAAGATATCCCACCACTTGATTACGTAATAGACTACAAGACAGAGACCTGCGCATTAGAAATGAAGAAATCATGCCACAGACGTCACACGATGACAACACGAAAACACCTTATATCCACACTCAAACTTACTCCCGCAGTGATAAATCGTCAGCTGATACCTATCACACCCCCAGTTCAGGCAGTTCTAGTTTTAACACTAGTGAAAACCAAACACTGCTATACCACAAGAACAAGATTGCTCGTTCAAAACAATCAGATCCTGAAGAAACTATACCCAAGCAGATTGTTGAACCATATACCAGCGATCTTTATGGAGACGAAACAGAACAAGACATGAGAGAAGACAGTGTCAACCCCAGCACAGCTTTGTCAGACCCCAACGAACATAATGACAGAAAAATGGTAGAATTATACCAACAAGAAACAGACATTGATACAGCTAGTTCCATTGAAACCAGTGATGCGGATAGTACATTATTTGTACCAGTCAGCTCCAGCGTCAAACGCGCCTATAAAACAGAATCTGATGACTCAATCCCTAGCAACAAAATTCCGCGTATACAGCACAACTATATCAGACGAAAGATTCTGAAGAAACGCAATCATATTCCAAAACCAAGCCGAGAAGTGTTAGCCTCATCTCAACTAGTCAAAAACAACAGTGTGCAAATTACTGTGCCCATTGTAACCAGTGCTAACGTTCAGCACAACCAGGTCAGAAGAAAAATCAAGGCGAAACATATACCTGCCTCAAAACCAACAGATGGTCCAGCCATACAAACCCTAACCACAGTAAAACCATCACCGCAATCAAATGATGTTAAGCCATCACCGCATTCGTCAATGTCCTCAGTGTCCCAACAATCAGCAAATGCAGTGTCGTCGCCTATCACACCCGTCACCACTGCTACTCAGTATGATGCTCGCCTAAGCAGTCGGGACATTGCAAGGTTAGAGATGGTGAAGGAACTAGCGAAGCTGTTCTGAAAAACACGCCCAGGTGTTTTATATGTTCGCAAATCCGAACACGGTCAACGCATATGTGAACAAACCTTTTTAACAATGTACTATCTCTCCCCATGTACTCTATTTTCAGTTTTTGACAGTTCAAATGACCTGCTTACAGACTAAGATGTCAAAGCCTCACTGAGAAAGTTATTTTTTCCAGCCTTAGAATACTGATGCCCAGAAAGAAATCAAGACCAGCACACGGAGGATTTTCTTTAGATAGCATAATTGTGAAATAAAAATGTTAAAACAATTGATAACACACGGTATTACGAGTTTACAGACACCCTTATTTAGTTACATACATTTTCTTAATATTTAGAATGCTACACAACTTTACCTATAACACATGTGTCACACTATTCTGTTGTAACATTCATCTCCACTTTTGTAACTGATCATATTCCACGCTCCATTCACCAGCATTTTCATGCAGACACTTTACACCAGTAGTTTTTTTTTCTTACCTCATACTAATATTTCTTTGATCTATATTATGCTAAACTCCTTGATATCTGCCACCTTGATCAATCATACTGTTCCTACTATAATATCTCTCAACAGCACATAATTCATACCCAAAACTAGTATTGTAGGTTATGCTATTTTTCTCCACAGGATTATTTATTTTCAAATGTACATTATTATTTTAGACCCAGATGTATATTAGTACTGTCAAGAATTTTAAACATTCTCCTAAAGAGATTCCATATCCCAACCTTGACTCTCTATAGTAAGATTTTTCTTCACTCCACTGTTACAACATCTTTAACTTACTATTTTTCCTCTCCACTATATTGAGACGACATTCTAGACTTGTGATTTTTTAAAATCCCAATCATATTCATTCCTTGGAATTACAATCATGTTGTAATCAGGAGATCCTTGATGTACCCTTTCCTCGCCACTTATTGACAACAGACACTGATACAACATTCCTTCTATTCTAACCTAAACTATTACTTGCAACCCTATTGGTTAGGATTTACTATTAGAATATCTAGTGTTTAGTGAATTGATTTTTATCATTCTTTAGTACTTGTGATACAAACAGAAAAGACATAAAAGAAAAAAACAATTAGAATGTTTTTTTATATAAGATGCTATATGTTTATATGCCACCCACACACATTTTGATGATGATAAGACAATATTGTAAAACATTGACTGCCCTGAGGGTAGCAGATGAAGAAGAAAATAAATAAATCACCCTATGCCACTCATACCCCCATCAGCTTGATCCCTGATATTCCAACAATATTTTGTTGATATCACAAGTACCCCAATGACATTTGTGCATGCTGAATTTCTGCAAATGAAGAATCCCTTGAGAGCATTGGTATATGCTAACCCCAGATTGAACAAATTGCACCTATTTGTTGATGATGCCTTTGCCCATGTTAAAGAAATAGCATTTGCACATGCTGACCTAGCAAATGAAATACCCCATTACCGCATGATAACCACTAATGACACATGAGATGAAGAAGCAACAGGTTATGTATGATGAAGATGACATTTTATATTAAGGTGAAACTTTATGTTGTCACAGCTGAGATTTTGTTGTAATGTTTATGCACAAAATCCCCCACATTAACATTGGAGGAGGAATAATCTTAGTCTTTCGTGGTTACGAGATAAGACAAGGATATAATAGAATATTTGATGAATACCATGGAACAAATCAGAGCAGATGATTGTTGCACATATGAGGACCATATTTGAAGTCATTATTGAAGGATTATCAGTAGACAAGAGACACAAATGAATTATGATAATCCCATGGAACCACAGGTACTAAGGACACAAAATGGAGATTAAATAATGGAGAAAAAAAAATAATGACTGAATAATTGCTACGCCCAGAGGTAAAGGAAATAGAGATGCATCCGCATTTTGGAGAAGATATCTCTTTGATTTTTGCTTATTGCCTTTGTAATATGAACATTGTTGTATAACAAATGACTATTCCTTATCACGAATTACAGAATGTTATAAGATAGTTGGAATAAATTGACAATTTAAAATACTCATAACATACCCAGAATTACAGGAGAGAAAATAAATAAATGATTGATGAAAGTGGACACACTGAGATTTGCTCACCCCGAGGATATTGGATAAAAAAAAAAAAATAATGTTATCCCAAGGACAGACATGTCACAGATATATCATGGAGATACTATGAAAAAAAAAAAAAAAAGAATATCTAGATTAGAAATGCAGCAAACTTGGTCAAGGACACCATGAAATAGACCCCCGCCCCACACTTAAGATAACTGACGGATGAGATTTTTGAATTATAAGTACCATAAGTCACCCATCTGGCTGTAGTCAGCGGATGTTACAGGCACCACATAACTCTGACTAACCCTCGACCAGCGAAGGCAGAGTTGGTGTCGAAATTTTGCACATATGAAAAAAGACATGTTTTTGTTCATGTTTTAGTAAAGTCTAGACATTTATGTTAATAGTTCTATAAATGATTAGTTGATATATTGATGATAAATATTCGCAAATATAGTACATGGACAATTAATAAGGATATATTTCCAGTACAGAATAAGAGGAATAGGAAGGATCCACATTTTAAATATTGGAGCACCATGAGCGAGGAATTGGACTTATAAAGAAAATGGAAATGGTACACTGTATGCAAGGATAACCAGAAATAATATGGATAAATAGTAGTCAGAGTGCTTTGCCAGGAACTTTGTCTTACGAGAATATTGTAGATTCCTCACGATCAATTGATTATTTTCTTCCTTTCTATGTCACATTTTTTTTTGAGTGATGACCCCAAAATTTTTTTTTTCATCTCATATTGTCAAAAGTTCTTACATCTCAGTTGATAGTTCCATAAATAATTGTTTGATGTGTTTTGCATAAAGGTATTGCTAGATAAGGTACATAGGGAGTTACTAAGGATGAATTCTCAAGATAACAGGAGGACTAGAATAGATACAATGATATTGGAACACCATAAATGATACATTGGTGTTATGAAAAAAAAAAAAGGAGACAAATATAAATTGTATACAAGGATGCCTCGAGAGTGACAACATGGATACATATTGTCAAGAGTATAAGCAGTTGTCTTAAAAAGAGAAAATAAAGTAATACGGAACCCAATGTAGAAAATTCATGATGATTTGGAAACTATATTTTTCTTTTCCCTTATATTTCATAATATGATAGTAACACATTCGTCTGTTGGTTGCTGAATAATTTGATGTTTGAAAATTGATGTATGGTAAGTCAAAGAAGATCTTTGAAGAATAAATATATATATAGAATAATATTTCTAGGGAAGAGTTCACAAAAAAAAAAAAAATACTGTATTGACAGAAAAGAAGGAATGATTAGAAATAACTGACTAATGGACAGGATCACCACCAGACGTACGGATATTAGAGACAAACATCACATAGTTTAGAAAAAAAAAAGGAATGTAAAATAGAACATTTTTTCTACAGTGACGGACTTAGAACGAATTTATACACTTACCATTTGGAAAATGTCAATAACCAGAAACATTCAGATAGATAAATAAGGATAAGCCATGAGGTTTCAATGCTTTTATTGTGAAAAATGATTACTTATAAAAATGATGCTGGTCGTATTATCGTCTGATAAATATGCATATTATGTCTAGAGATGTTTTCTACATGTAATAATGAGCAAGTGGCTCATTCACTGAAAAAAAAAAGAGAACATGATGAGTACCCATGAGAACATTGGCTATTTTATGAAAGTGGATTGCCATTACCATAGGAATTAGAGATTTTGGACATTTCTTGGAATATTGCAGAGTACTTGGGAAATAGAATAAATAAGTACGCCAGAAAAAAAAAAAAAAGATTTTTTTTAGTACTTGCAGGCTTTTAATATGGAGCAAATAACAGTACAGAAAAGAGATAACACCCCCCACCATATCCAAGAGAAGGTAATCAACTATATTTTTGAATGAAATGTAATAGATTATGATAATCCAGCCAAGTTCTGCAAATAAGATAGTTTATTGTTCATTCCCCAGTGTTGCCACTCGTCACATTTTTTTTAGTGATGACCTTATGAGTGTTTTGCAGATTTTGTTGGGCAGTGTTGCCAATTTGTAAATTTGGTGAAAAATATTATGATGTGATGAATAAGTTACACTTTTTGAAGTTGATGTCCACTACTAGTTTTTTTTTTACATAGCAGACGACCTCATATAGACATAGGACCCCAGTATAGGAATTAGATTAAATTTTTTGGAAATATTTTTGGACTTAGAAAAATTTTTGAACTTTAAATTTTTCTGAAAATTTTTTTTTTTGAACTTAGAAATTTTTGGGGATGGATTTTTGTTATTGATAGTACTCAAATGTCTCCCTACGGGATACATTTGCGGAGCCCCGGGATCTATATGTGGCCGTGTACATAGTTGTTCCTTTGGAAACAGACTATATTCTTACAAGACAGAGGAAGCACAGACCACCCCATAATTTTATATTTTATGAGAAACAGAAAATAATAAATAGTGTCACATATTTAGGGTAGAGTCGCTTCTACACGCCATTTCTAATAATTGGGTGATTTCCCCTGACCAATCGGATAGCTCAGATTTACCCCGGGGAAAGTGGAACAACGACGCCATTTTGGCAGTAGAATGAAAGAGCGCAACTCAAGAGGTCGTATCTGGTCCAGCTCTACATATTTCTTAGTTTGAGAAAATCAAACTTCAACATTTCTTATAAAATGTGTATTTCAGGACATTGAGTGGTTATATATATATATATATATTTCTTACTGGCGTAAGTAGTGACAATCGTTAAATATGTATTTTGAATAGAGCTCCCAACCCTAGTCGCAGCAGAACTAGGTTCGAGGATTTGAGTCAATTTGCAAAAAAATAGTCTTACACCTCAAACCATGTAGAGTAGAAAATATTCTTGTGTTGGAAAGCATTTAACTCAAGGAATGCTTATGATTATAAAGAAATCAAGGACAAATCTGAGGAGATGGGTAAATGTCGTCGAACCTAAAATAAGACTGTAACTTAAAAGAAGGAACACGGTGGAATGAGAAGGTTCGCCATATTTGACAATTGAGTAGGCCTACGAGACAAGGATGCAAAAAGGGATTTTTGCATCGATGAAAGCATCTGATGAGATGATAGAATTTTATTATACTTATTATTGTAAAAATGTTCTGAATTCCAGACTTTGTTGAAATTTTAAGTTTCATGCTGAAAGATATTAAAAGTTTTGCATGAAATCGAACGCTGTTGAAAAGGTGAATTACTACAGTTTTGAGATCTAGATAAGAAATCTATCCATTTCAATTAAATTCGCTACATCAACACCTAAGAGAAGAAAATCGAACCTGGTAACACAAATTTAAGAGAGAAATCTAAATCTCTGGTGATTAGGCCAGTTAAACATCTGCTCTCTGTAAAGTAAACTGAAAATACTGCATATACCGGCACTGCCACATGAAGGTAATATGGTGCCGTTCCAGTCCTAAGGAACACCTGCCCCGGCTACACCTAGACAACTCTATTAATTCGCGTTCAATACCGTGAAGCGCGAAAAACTTTATAGCATACCCATAAGTTAATGTGTAATTGTAAAATGCACACAATTGAAGTGGCTAAGATCATTACACGAGTCGTAACACTAAAGAGCAATCTAGTTCGCACTGTATATTTTATAATGTTTTAAACTATGTCTGGGAACTCTAGGGTAATCTAGTTCGCAGTGTAAATTTTATAATGTTTTAAACTACGTCTGGGAACTCTAGAGTAATCTAGTTCGCAGTGTATATTTTATAATGTTTTAAACTATGTCTGGGAACTCTAGAGTAATCTAGTTCGCAGTGTATATTTTGTAATGTGTTTCCACTTTTGTATTAACCCTTTCGTACTGAAACACTTGCTTCTTACTACCACTAATCGTATTGTCCGTCTTATCATTCATACACTTATTATCCTCTCTTGATTGCTGACTTTATTATCATATCAGAGTGCAACAACTCTAATCACAATTTAGGCAATATCTCTAATCCGTGGCTTAAACTATCAGGGCTTAAAATTGGTCATTTAAACATTTACTAGATGCTAGGTGATCTTTCTGGCATCCACATTACGCCAACAAAACTTTCACATATTGGTGTCATTGACATCCGTCTTAATAACAAAATTACAGATGCAGAAATGAAGATTCATAACCATCCAGAGGGATTCTAAAAGACAACTTGAAACAGGGATAGTCAAAAACATCTCAGCATCTCTTCCGTACAGTTGCCTTTTGATCTTGAACGTACAGGCATTAATTGTATATGGCTAGAAATAAAACATCCCAATATGACCCTTGTTTTAATTGGTTACCTGTACCACAACTCTAGCTCTTCTATAGTATGGTTTGACACATTCTCACGAATGATGGACTGTTTGGGCTTTTTCGACGGAAATAATTCTACTGGGAGATTTCAATATGGACCTTCACAAGCCGGACAACACGTGGAATAATAAATTATGTTTAACTCATATGGAAAACACAAACCAAGACCTCAAATCCACAAAATGATGAAATATTATATTATATTGACATTATATTGACATTATATTGACATAATATTGACATTATATTGACATTATATTGTTACTATAAACAGTTTTTGTGTGTGCGAAAAACATTTATATACCAAAGGTGCAAATCTATTATTATACATGAGTAAGCATTAATGTGCATTGATTTATTTTATAACTGTAGTTTGTGACGGTATTGCCTAACCTGCTTTGCAGTAGTGGTCCAACAAAACTCAAGAGTATCTATTATAGGCTTCAATGGAGTCTATCTTTACACAAGATTACGCTTGGCAGAAATGTAGACTATGTCGTAAATTTATTTGAGAGAGTTCTTGGAAAAATAGTGGCCCGTTTAGAGTGAAGAAGGATGGTGAAAGCTCTATGATAGAAAGGGTTAGAAAAGTAAATAGTTGCTTCACAGAGTGCTGGGGAGAGTAGGGACAGACTCTTTTACGACAATCTGTTTCTCTCAATCTACTCCTCAACTCTCCTGGCTAAACACTTATTGGCCAGTTTCCAAACACACATGCGCTCACACCAATTTGGGGCTTCAAACACACGGACGTACGTGAATACAACTACAAATAACAGATATGGGTAATTTGGGCTTGGGTATTCCAACACAGTACTAAATAAGTTTATGGTGAAGTCAAAAAAACCCTATTGTTCTCAAAGGAAGAAAAATCCCAGTCCAAGAGACAAATGGTTATCAGAAGTATAGATAATTTTCTCTTGATAAGATGGGGTTACGATACTAGGTAGGGGTTGAAGAAAAAAAATGTTTTCCCTTTACTAAGCAGATTTAAGGGAGGGGAAATAACGAAGTTAAGCAATCCCCCTTGAGGAACAAATACAAGAAATACAGTAAACAAGGTAGATACCAAGTAAGGCTAATAAAATGTTTGCAAATAATGCTCCTTCATTCATGCACGCTCGTGATGGCCAACACACAAGTACTCACACACACTTACCGATCGTGGAATCTGGCACTTCATAGAAAAATTACACATAGTGGTAAGCGTTCAATAGCTGAATACTGTTCTTCTTTTCCAGCCCCAGATTTTAATGGGTTTAGGCTCTTAGCAGAATTTCCCGAGAATTGCTGGAAGGTGAAGCCTAAGTGTACTTTCGTTTGTTAGGAAAAAGTTCTATGGATGGCACGGACACAAAATCAGGGGGTGAGGTTGGTGAGGTCTCTTTGACTTCGCTGTTGATAGTAAACTTCTTAAGCGTGGTTAAACAGCTGACCAGTAAGGTAGGTTTTCTTCGGGGTTTAAAAATCCAGTGAGAAAAAATTATGAACTGTCAGTGTTCAGGAAACATATGCTCTCTTTCTCGTAGAGCAGGAATAACAAATATAAAAATTATATCTCTGGCACTGTTCTTCTCCAGTTAATCTTAATTTAATTGATGATGTGTTGATTGTTCTTTGGGGCTGCTTTCTTTCTTGCAAAAATTTAGATAGCGGAATCCCAACAGAGGATCGCCACAAAGATTAAAATCTAATTGTTCATCAACTTTTTCTGGAGGATAAGAACTGAGTCTGGAGGACTCTATATAATTTATGTATTGCTTTATTGCTGGGACGCAAAGGTTGTATGATCATTCTATAGGAAAAGATAGAAAAACATGAAATCATACTGCAGAAAAATTCAATAGCATTCTAAAGCGCGATAAATTTACCGTTAAGACTATTATATATATTCGCGCATACAATTAGATATTTAAGGAAACTCTTCGCGAGTCTAGTGGTTAAAACACGCATATATATATATATATATATATATAGACAGGTTGATTTGGGGTTATCTTCCCTGTGTTTATTCTTTGTGGTTGATCTGTCTTGAGAGGGCCGGTTAACTGTTCTCAAATCTGTTCTGTCTACGCATGCGCTAGTTTTTAGCGCGAACCGAGAAGACTTCCGTCTGGGAGTGATGAGCTGTGTTTCTGACCGGACAAGATGTCCGTTGTTTCTTCTCTGCATTATCTGGGGGAAAGAGAGTCTTCAGTGTAACTGTGATCTTAGTGATTCTCCCCAGAGTTATTCTGTTCGTCTAGAATGACGACAGTGGTTATTTGTGTATTTCTCGGATTCTGTCCAAGGTAAAATGAACTTTATTATTATGCCAAGATTGCAGAACATTTAGTATGAACCTGTGAGTAGCGCTCACAGTTCTTGGGATCCAGAGTCTATTAAGTGTGCTTGACTTAGCTAACTAAGTCTATTTGTCGAATTACTTTACAGAAGCACAATGAACGTATATTTATATGAAACCCGCATTATGGCGGTATGTTTCGTAAAGGAAGATAATTTCTGCCTATGAAAATACATAGTTGTTCATCAATCATTATGTGGCCCGCCATTATGGCCTATATCTTGAAGCAGAAGAAGAAGTGTCTGGCGGGAGAAGCCAGATGAAGTCTTGACTTTATCAACAAGTTTACATACTTCGATATTAAGCAACTATATTTGTTACAAGCCTACCTGATGCGTTCAGCCAGGGGTCTGAGCTACAGTATGAAAATATATATATTATCAAACCAACGTTATTAGCATCATACATACGAGCTATGCAGGGTTGATTATGCTCGATGGTTATATGCATTACTACACATGAAATGTCCATGTTCCTTGTTCTACTGTGTTGTCCGTCAACGTACTATTGCTGTAATAAATGTTGAAGAGAAAGTCGTCTGCATTAACCACATCTATGACTTCTACGTGTGGTGGAGTGAGTTTGTGTGTCTCTGAATAAGAGCCTATACGACTTCGTGTTCTCGATCTGCTGAATGCACACACCATTACTCACTACAACATCTTTCTACTTGTTCTACACACCTGTGAACATGTATGCTGTTTATGTGCGAGTGACTGCACTACACCCTGGCAGTGCCTCACGCTGGTGACCTAGATTCACGTCCACATTACACTGTCCTGGTGATCAACGACACGCCTACTCAGCGACACGTCAAACACGATACAATAACAGAACGTTACATCTAGTGCCCAGTTGATGGGGCTATACTAATCAGTGTCAACAACGCATACCAACTGAACTTTACATAGATCACTAAATTTACCACTGGAACTTTTGAGATAGGTTTAATTTAATAGATTTAAATAACCACAAAATCCAGTGAAATAAAAATGAATGAATTAGACCACTGATCACTAGAAACTCATATATATTATACCGTTTTGCACAGAAAAAAACACTCCAATATAGCCAGCATTCATATGAAATCTTGCAGGATTCTTTCCAGAAGGCGCAGAAGCTAACCTGTCTCCATATTAATTAGCAAACGTGTTGAAAATCCACTCTGCTCTGACGCATGTTAATGAGCCCGGGTAGGGTTCCACGTTTCTGTTGTGCATTTCTAATGAGCCTAGGTGGAAAAATTCTCGTTGACGATAAAATTACAACAATATTCGGGGGTACTGATGTTATCCGAAGGGGTCGTTACGAAGGGTTGTACCATATCATCTAACAATTCAGTGTCAGCTTGTCGTGAAATATTCTAATCCACATATATAAATTATCAGGTAAATATAAAGCCTAATAAATACATATAATAAAGAAAAGAGCAATGGTAAAATAACAGTGCTGTCACAAAGAATGTACTCGAAATCCCCTTTGTTTTATGCTTCGTCTGCAAATTGTAACGCTTTCACGTTGATAGTAAAAGCCTACTGTATTATTACCCGCGTTCTTCAATGAAACGTGTGCTGTATTTCTTGGAAAAACATTGAGATACCAAGCTGATCAATGACCTAATTTAAATATTTCATTCATTCCATTTTATACACGGCGTAACTAAAGACAGATGGACTAAAGGATAGAGAGAAGGGAGAGGCATAAAGCCGAACTCGTGCAACACTGAACACGCGTCGCGCGATATACAATTACTACTATCACGCGTGTGAGGCCACATGCACTAACTTTTTTCAGACGGACAGTGATAAAAACACTAACCTTCCCAGAGTTAGGTTTTTAAATCCTGAAAAACTCTTATTAGAAAAGATGACAATAGATGGGTTTACGTTTGAAAACATTACAGTACCCAGACAGCACATCTTCGAAACAGGAGGTAGAAGAAATTGCATATTTTGAACGCAGCCACTTAGCTCTTTTAAATTTGTATATTTGGGTTCCTTAGGGCTTGCGGACAAAGAATATGTAAAACGTTACGCAAATAGTCTAGGAATTAACAAGTTATAACCAAAATAAAATAGTGGGGATGCCTGACAGCATGAAATCATTTCTGCTCATAAAATTTTTTAATAACGTGTTTGAAAAAACCTTACGTACGGAAATAGCCTACCATGTAAACTCCAAATTGATTGGAGCGCAACAAATATAAGACTAAACACGATTGGTCGGACTATAAATACTATCTTTGGTTGTTAGGGGAGACGTAGGAAAGTAACATTTTTTCAAACACTTGTCGAAACGTGGCTCCATTGGCCAGACTCGCTGATATACTCACTTAGGAGCGTTAGTTCGAGACCACTAGTTCAAATAAGCTTGATAAAGCAACAGTGCGTTGAAGGCAGCTCATATTTTTGCTAAATAAAAGCCTGGAACATAAGCAGATGGGAATTTGTGCCAGTATTTGTGCCAGAATTCATTGCTAATCAACGTATCTGTGTTTGTTTCCATGAATTGTGGTAAGCTTGAAACATTCAGTATCTTTTAATGAAAATTGAATGTGAATTGTTAATTTATGCCTGTATATATGTGTAGTTCAGTAGCAAACATGATGTAAAGCCTATAATGCTCCAGCCTGAACAGAAGGTGTCGGAGGAAAGTAAAACTGCATGGAATGGCCAAACAGTACACTGACACCTAGATTATTGATTAGACAGAAATAATGCTGGAAGTGCAGAGGCGTAGTAACCATTAAGGAGGTTAATACTGGTATAAAGTATTTCAGATGAAGCTGACAGTTGGCCTAACGCTCTGAACTCAATGTTTGTGATGTATTGTGCTCAGTGTAAAAAGAGAGTATAAATTAGTTATGAAGTAGAAGGTACATCCTTCTTGTTTTCAGGGACCGTGGTCTTGATGGTATTGAGCAGCACCTGGTCAGAGCTTTGCTGAATCCAGAGTCGGACAGCATACTCCTTGGTCCATTTAGCTATCAGTGAGGTGTCTCCAGAGCCCAGGGGAGAAATCGAGCAGAGGAGTCTTTTCCTGCCGCCATCACGCAAGATAAGCTGATGTGGCCAGCTGAGCTCAAAATTATGTACCCCCATCTTAAAATAACATTGTAACATAAACTTAAGAGGGGAAGTAAATGGTTTTAATATCAGGAACTGAGAACATCTCCAATACTAGTTCCAATAAAGACAAACTATTGAAGTCATGATGACAAATACCAACAGAGCTTGAACAAAACAAAACCAGTATTACCTCATATTACTACTACACAACTGACACACATAGGATACTTTTAATAATATATGTCACTACAATATTCATATTGATAAATTCTGTACTTATAACTTGTAATTAAAATTGATTGTGATTCCTGGTTCCCTTTGTATTTGAATCAGGACACATATTCATTCATAACAGCAATGAATACATATTGTTATTTGAAAAGTTATCAGTGACTCCTTTAAGATATCCTTTAGAGTGTTATATGTATGTGAGTGTCACAGTGTTGTCAAGTGTGGTGGAATAAATTAAATTGTTTATCTGTCTGTTGTTGTTATGACTTACACTTCATCATACACATACCCTAGACATACAACGTAGTCATCACACTATTCCAGAATAATTCTGACTGAGGTATACATATGTGGCAGCAAGTAAGGTTATATATAATACACTACTCTTATTAGATATATATACCTTCACAGCTGATCTCAGTCAGTACACTAAGTCCCCTATACATATTTATAACATCCCACTTCACCACATATATTGGGGTCTCGCTCTTGGGATTTTGAATCTTTCCCTATTATAAATATTGGGGGTAATTCACTTCAGGGAATATAAGAATTAAAAGGTATCCTTGGGTGGAATTAAATAAGGTTGAGCTCACGGTGCCTGTGTTGTCCATTAGATATATATTTAGAGATTGAATTGTTGGTTAGACATTGTATAAATTTACCTGATAGACAATGGCGGACCTGGCCAAGTTTCGATCTGCTGCTGTTCAGACTGCAAAAGAGTTAGGATTAGATGGGCAAGTTATGGTTGCCTATGTCACTACGGAATGTGACAAATTTATTGAACGCGAAGAAAGAAGATTAGAAAAAGAGGCCGAAAGAAAGTTAGAGGCTGAAAGGGAAATTAAGAAGTTACAATTTGAGGCTGAGGCTAAGAAATTGGAGGCAGAAAGAGAAGACAAAAGATTGGCTGCAGAAAGGGAAGAGAAGAAATTAGCTGCAGAAAGGGAAGCAGAAGAAAGAAGATTGGCTGCAGAAAGGGAAGAGAAGAAATTAGCTGCAGAAAGGGAAGCAGAAGAAAGAAGATTGACTGCAGAGAGGGAAGCAGAAAAGGAGGAGAAGAGATTACAAAGGGAACATGAGTTACGACTAAGGGAGTTTGAGTTTCAGGGCCATGCTCCTGAAAATGGTGCCAGTCCCTTTGCCTCTGATGCCACTGCTAGCCAAGGAGCCTCAACCTCAGCTATGAATTTTCATTTAGATCATTTTGTTGAGAAAGACGATGATATAGAGAGCTACCTAAATAGGTATGAACTATTAGCTACCACATATGGGTTAGAGAGAGAAAGGTGGAGCTTAAAGTTATCTCAGGGACTTCGTGGGGCAGCTTATGAAGTTTTTGCAAAAATGAGCAGAGGTGATCAGGAAAATTATGACATGCTAAAGCAGGCTCTTTTGTTAAGATATGAAAAGAATGCAGAATTCTATAGGAAAAAATTTAGGAATGCTAAACTACTGTCAGGTGAAACCTATCACCAGTTCTCTGCACGAATAGAGACATACTTGGAGAAATGGACTTCTCTGGGGAAAACCCAAGATCTTAAGGAAATGGTCCTTATAGAGCAATTAAGAGAGTCCATGGCTCCAGACCTGAGAAAGTTTCTCATGGAACAAGGTGCAGAGAGGCTGGGTGAGTTGCTAAATGTTGCTGAAAGGTATCAAGCAGCTCAAGCAGAGGTAACAGGTAATAAAAAGAAACAAGTGGATAACTTTAGGGCACCACAGAACTTTAATAAATTTGATCCTAGGGATCAAAACAAAGGTAAGCACCAGTTTGATAGGCCACGGTATGAAAATAAAAATAAATTCCCACAATTCGATGAAAGGAAATATGATGAAAGAAAATCTTTCAACCAAGGAAAAAGGTGGTGTAAAAATTGTCAGATGGACAATCATGACACTGACCGTTGCAGAAGGAAACCTGTGTATATGGCAACCCTTCAGGTCAGGTCGACCTCAAGACAGGAGGAGGATATTATGTTGGATACCACTCCAGAAGAGATGAGGAAGGCACAGGCTGGGGATAAAACACTCAAGCCTTGTTTCAGAAAATTGTCAACTTGTCATACAACTCCAGGCAAGGGAGATTTTTACATGAAAAACAAGTTGATGTATAGGAAGACTGGAGCTAGATCCAAAGGTCAGGGACAGCTGGTACTTCCTAAATGATATAGGGCAGACTTAATAAGGAGCCTACATGTGAAACCAGATGGGGACCATGAAAAAATAGGTACCATCATTCAAAAGGTGGCTCACAATTATTATTGGCCCAAAGCAAGATGGGACATTGAGAATTTTGTAGAAAGGTGTAGCATAGCACATGAGGGAACACCCACAAGTGGGAACATTGATCAGGACCTGGACACGCCACGGGGCAAAATTAGGCCTGATAATAAAAAGAAAAATAGATTTGATAAAGTGGACCAAATGGAATGGGAAGCCCCTTTTCACGGACAAGCTTCACTTAACTGTTTTACAATGGCCACTATGCGGAGAGTGCAAACAGATGTCTTACCCCAGGATAAGCCGACAATCCCTCAATCGGACTTAAACAAACTGGAGGAAGAGGATGTAGAGAGGAAATCTCTCATCAAGAATTTTAAGTGGGGAGAAAGCCCCAAGAGAAAAATTGGTAGCGGTCGTTTTGTGCATGAAAATTCTGGGAAGAAAAATCATCACTATAGAGCTTCGAGTGGAAGAGACCATACCGGTGCATGGACAAATAGGTCCACAAAATTAAAGGTCCATATGTAGCTTTGTTAAGAACGTGGACTGATGAAAAGGCAGAGGAAAACATTACATCTTCATACCAATATGTGAATGAGCTGACCACTCGTTTAAAAACTGGCTGGAAACTTGCCAATGAAAATTTGAAACAAGCCAGGAAGAAACATGCTGCCTATTATAACAGGAAGGCGAAAGACAGAATTTGGCTGTGGGAGAGAAAGTACTGCTTCTTTTGCCCGGGAGTCAGAATAAGTTACAAATTGGATGGCAGGGTCCATATACAGTTTTAGAGAAGGTATCTAGAACAAATTATAAGATAGATAAGAAGGGGAAAGAAAAAATCTATCATGTGAACCTCCTGAAGAAATATTTGGAAAGAGAACATCAGGAGGAGACACACTTGTTGACCTTGTCCATCGCCATGGAGATGAAAAAGGAACCACTTTCATCATTTGAGTATCCATTACACCCCTGTGAGACAGCAGCACAGGTGAAAATCAGTACACATTTAACGAAAACTCAGAAAGAGAGAGTGCAACAGGTTCTAAATAATCATGCAGAGGTGTTAACAGACCGACCAGGGCATACAAACCTATTGGAATATGATATGAAACTGATAGACCACACACCTGTCTGTATGAAACCATATTCGATTCCGTTTGCTAAGGAGAAAGCTTTGAAGGAAGAGATAGACTATCTATTGAAGGAAGGAAGGAATTATTTCACACAGTGAATCCTCATATAGTTCCGGTGTTGTACTCTTAAGGAAGCCCTCTGGTGAACATAGACTCTGTATAGATTACAGGAGACTGAATGCTATTACAGAAGGACAGGTGGATCCATTGCCGGATACAAATCAGCTGTTTGCCAGACTAAATAAAGCTAAATATTTCTCAAGGGTGGATCTGAGTAAAGGATAATATCAGATTCCAGTAAAACCTGAGATCAGACAAAATTGTTGGATGTAAACATTTCGGAGGAACGTAATGAATCCCTGAGTTGCCTCTTTGATTGAGGATATTCCGAATGTTTCATACAGGATAATAAGAAGATTATGGGATCCACTACAAAAACTCTGCTATCACCAGGTATATGTTATCTCCTCATAACGTACATTTTGAGGGAAATATAATGTTCTCTGGACATGTCATTGCGCAGACTCAGAGAAGAGAAATGGTGAATACGGGTTGCGAAGCAGCATTAAGACAAGCATTCACACTTGCGGCTGTTCAGTAACATAACTGAAATATATTATTGGTTGTAGAAGTCTGAGGCAGATTTCAGAATAGTGCCTACTCTAAATGGACCCAACTACATAAAACCATGATAGCACCACAGCAGAGTAAAGTCAAGTTGACTTACATTTATCTATGTGTATATAGAATAAAGGACTGACATATAATGTCTGTTTTAAGAGGGGAGGTGTCGTGAAATATTCTAATCCACATATATAAATTATCAGGTAAATATAAAGCCTAATAAATACATATAATAAAGAAAAGAGCAATGGTAAAATAACAGTGCTGTCACAAAGAATGTACTCGAAATCCCCTTTGTTTTATGCTTCGTCTGCAAATTGTAACGCTTTCACGTTGATAGTAAAAGCCTACTGTATTATTACCCGCGTTCTTCAATGAAACGTGTGCTGTATTTCTTGGAAAAACATTGAGATACCAAGCTGATCAATGACCTAATTTAAATATTTCATTCATTCCATTTTATACACGGCGTAACTAAAGACAGATGGACTAAAGGATAGAGAGAAGGGAGAGGCATAAAGCCGAACTCGTGCAACACTGAACACGCGTCGCGCGATATACAATTACTACTATCACGCGTGTGAGGCCACATGCACTAACTTTTTTCAGACGGACAGTGATAAAAACACTAAAATTCCCAGAGTTAGGTTTTTAAATCCTGAAAAACTCTTATTAAAAAAGATGACAATAGATGGGTTTACGTTTGAAAACATTACAGTACCCAGACAGCACATCTTCGAAACAGGAGGTTGAGGAAATTGCATATTTTGAACGCAGCCACTTAGCTCTTTTAAATTTGTATATTTGGGTTCCTTAGGGCTTGCGGACAAATAATATGTAAAACGTTACGCAAATAGTCTAGGAATTAACAAGTTATAACCAAAATAAAATAGTGGGGATGCCTGACAGCATGAAATCATTTCTGCTCATAAAATTTTTTAATAACGTGTTTGAAAAAACCTTACGTACGGAAATAGCCTACCATGTAAACTCCAAATTGATTGGAGCGCAACAAATATAAGACTAAACACGATTGGTCGGACTATAAATACTATCTTTGGTTGTTAGGGGAGACGTAGGAAAGTAACATTTTTTCAAACACTTGTCGAAACGTGGCTCCATTGGCCAGACTCGCTGATATACTCACTTAGGAGCGTTAGTTCGAGACCACTAGTTCAAATAAGCTTGATAAAGCAACAGTGCGTTGAAGCCAGCTCATATTTTTGCTAAATAAAAGCCTGGAACATAAGCAGATGGGAATTTGTGCCAGTATTTGTGCCAGAATTCATTGCTAATCAACGTATCTGTGTTTGTTTCCATGAATTGTGGTAAGCTTGAAACATTCAGTATCTTTTAATGAAAATTGAATGTGAATTTTAATTTATGCCTGTATATATGTGTAGTTCAGTAGCAAACATGATGTAAAGCCTATAATGCTCCAGCCTGAACAGAAGGTGTCGGAGGAAAGTAAAACTGCATGGAATGGCCAAACAGTACACTGACACCTAGATTATTGATTAGACAGAAATAATGCTGGAAGTGCAGAGGCGTAGTAACCATTAAGGAGGTTAATACTGGTATAAAGTATTTCAGATGAAGCTGACAGTTGGCCTAACGCTCTGAACTCAATGTTTGTGATGTATTGTGCTCAGTGTAAAAAGAGAGTATAAATTAGTTATGAAGTAGAAGGTACATCCTTCTTGTTTTCAGGGACCGTGGTCTTGATGGTATTGAGCAGCACCTGGTCAGAGCTTTGCTGAATCCAGAGTCGGACAGCATACTCCTTGGTCCATTTAGCTATCAGTGAGGTGTCTCCAGAGCCCAGGGGAGAAATCGAGCAGAGGAGTCTTTTCCTGCCGCCATCACGCAAGATAAGCTGATGTGGCCAGCTGAGCTCAAAATTATGTACCCCCATCTTAAAATAACATTGTAACATAAACTTAAGAGGGGAATTAAATGGTTTTAATATCAGGAACTGAGAACATCTCCAATACTAGTTCCAATAAAGACAAACTATTGAAGTCATGATGACAAATACCAACAGAGCTTGAACAAAACAAAACCAGTATTACCTCATATTACTACTACACAACTGACACACATAGGATACTTTTAATAATATATGTCACTACAATATTCATATTGATAAATTCTGTACTTATAACTTGTAATTAAAATTGATTGTGATTCCTGGTTCCCTTTGTATTTGAATCAGGACACATATTCATTCATAACAGCAATGAATACATATTGTTATTTGAAAAGTTATCAGTGACTCCTTTAAGATATCCTTTAGAGTGTTATATGTATGTGAGTGTCACAGTGTTGTCAAGTGTGGTGGAATAAATTAAATTGTTTATCTGTCTGTTGTTGTTATGACTTACACTTCATCATACACATACCCTAGACATACAACGTAGTCATCACACTATTCCAGAATAATTCTGACTGAGGTATACATATGTGGCAGCAAGTAAGGATATATATAATACACTACTCTTATTAGATATATATACCTTCACAGCTGATCTCAGTCAGTACACTAAGTCCCCTATACATATTTATAACATCCCACTTCACCACACAGCTGAGTTCGTCTGTCACAGGCTAGTAAAGCTTCTATCACAAAGGCGTATTAACAAGATATTCAGATAAGCGAAAACAATGCTGGCTGTTGCTGAGCACGTTAATTCTGTAATCTGCCGACACTTTTTATGAAGAATTTAGCAATGGTTTATTCTAGCTAGTTAAGCCCTCCACCGCTGAGTTAATCAGTGGAATTATTATTATAATGTATAGCTCTGTTTAGAGTATGTGTTTAGTAACTTTGACTGAGACAAACATGTATTACATTTAAAAGGATTGAATCGAAGTTAAATTTGTAACATTACAAATAACAAAATTTAATAATCCCTTTACGTTTAACAGTTTAAAAGAAATAATTTGAATATTTATGTAAAGGATTTCGTCACTTGAATGGGATTTAACTGAATAAAGGAGGTCACTTTTGGCAGCGGATATTTTCACTTAGCTGCCAATGGTAGTTTCTTCTCCCTCTGGGTTAGTTCCTTTCACTCTGCTTGCGCTCGTCTCTGATCAAAGTTCAGGCGCTGCACGTTCCCAGAACGTCAAGGAGTAACGGCCAAGTTGGTTCTGCATCTGTCTATAAGACCCTCTTATGATGGCGTCTCTTACAACGTCAGTCCACTTCTACCTTTACTTAGTTCCAGAGATAGTACTTTCTGCTGGTACCACCGATAACTGGTAATAGAAATAGAAACGAAACGCTCTCATGAGTATGGCGTTTTCCGACACAGATGTGCACCCCTCTTCTATTCTGCCATCCCCTGTCAGAATTAACCCTCGATGAGAATTAAATTTAATCCCTCGAGATAAAAACTTCGTTTACATTTAAACTGAAAAGCGTTAGCTTTACATTACATTTAAATGAAAAGGTTAAACGTACAGATACAATATTTTTTACGTTTACATCTCCACTGCTAAAACGTGTTCACAATATAAATTAATTTATCATTTATATTTACACTTATGGAAAAGTTTGAAGCTTCTATTAATTTAAAATGAATATTGTCACATAGATATTTACACTGGATAAAAACTTGAAAACTTACATTAATTTTAAATTAAATGTGTTTATATGGACATTTACACTGCTTTGAGAATGTAGGTATTATTCTTAGAATTTACATCATTTCTTTTCATCTTTCCCTCCCTGCTCCATAGGGAACCTGGAACTACTTTATGTTTTTAGTTCTCTTTACGAAACTTCCAATAAAGCAATCACACCCCCGTGCAGTGGTGGTTCATGAATCATCATTCCAGATACTGAGGTTGCCAGCCTCAAATGACTTTGACATCCAGTAGCATTTTTCACATATTAAACTTTACATTGGTAATATATATAGATATATGTTAGTTCACATGTTAGTAATAAAACAGAATGAATATGCACTACTTACGCCAATCTTGCTCAGAGGAATAAAAGAGACTCTGGGATGTCTTTAATTTTGACTATAGATTCCCCTTCTGACTCTGTGTTTCTTCAGTTTCCTAGTCCCTTGGTTCCTTATTTAAATGTAGATAATTCCTGTGCTTTATAAGTTTTATCTGGTTCACCAATAAAAGGTCCGGTTAACAAAAAGGAATTATAAATCTAGTCTTCACTCTGGCGAGGTCTGATATTATCTTGGCGAGCGTCAAATTCACAGTGAAATAAAACTGCAAAATGGTCAAGCTGTCTAAAATGTAATACATCCATGATTACTTTTAACCAAGTGACCGGAAGCGATTATATCACATGTGTCTGCCCCCATGTGTCACACTGACAGTAATCTCGTTATCTGTCGTATGAGTACGCAAACTCCGTGTCTTATCGGTGGTTAAGCCGAAAGCGCTGGCCGATCTACATGTTAATGATGTATCATATCATGCCTATTATTACAATGGTTAATATTAATAATATCTAAAATGTCTTGGGAAAAACTAGCATTGGATGTTTAGTTGGGGTGGCGTCTTCATGCCCAATCTATGGTTACAAAGTTCAGTGTCCTGGACAAATGGACTGATGTTAATGTTTATATAACAAGATTTTATTTCCTTATTGATGGTGGGCACAGTAAATGAATCTCCAGCAGGCCAGGTTTGCACTTAACTGGCCTGTGACGATGTAGTACAGAATTCTTGTGGCCCACTCCTCTCAGTAGCTGGAGTAAAATGTTAGGCTGCACAGACACCCGCTTTTGTACTTCTACAAAAGCATCTGGCACAATCGTAGTGCCAGATCAGAAACTCACAATTCAGAATTGAGAACACAGTTACTTAGTACTAGCAAAACTCAGCTGAGCTGCTGGCTAGATTAGGGCGTCCCACTGATTTTTATTTAATAATTCCGGGAAATCACCTCTAGCAGTAACGTACTGTGTCAATGGACAGTCTTCTTTAAAATGGCACAAACGTGCGTCTCTCATTCAATAATATAAATACTTCTGTCCAATCAACGGACTTCCCCTCTAACTTTTTCAAATATTCAAACTAAAAGTCAAATTTCAGTCCAGTCTCAGTCTAGTATGTAGTATTTTTCCCAAAATTACACTTGTTTTTTTGGACTAACTACATGAAAAAACTACACAAACCTGCCCCACTAAGTTATTTTTAGCTTCTATCCTCCGACTTTGCCCCTCTAGTTCACTGCAGTTTGATTTTTGCAATTTTAGGCTCAAGGACGCCAAAAATGTAACTTTAGTGAAAATATGCACAAAAAACTGTTCGCTAGTCTGATTGGAACAATACGGTCTTTCGTCAATATCTTCCGTGTTATCTGTCCGTCTGTGTAATTAAAAGTATATTATTTGTCAGCTTAAGATGGGCTATCAAACTAGCTAGGTTTTATTTTCATAACTTTATTATTAAAGAAAAACCTACTTTTCTCAAGGTTAGTTTTTGAAATTTGTTTTTGAACCTTCGCCCACGGCGTTTGCCGCTATATTCAAACAAAACAACTAATTGCCGTAAAACGTCCAAGATACGACTGTTTCTAACAAGAGCTAAGGTCGTTTTTCTACCAATTCCTTACATTGTGTCAACTAGAGTCGTGATTTTTTCCTTTAAACTACAAATTGCGTCTTTTTGCCTTTTTAGATTCAAACACGTGTTCCGACCGTTATAATTTTTTTTCTTTTATCTCCGCTTCCCTCCCGTCTAAAAGGGTAAACCGTTTAGTCTGCATGTTCCAACTAGTTAGTTTCAATGGCGGTAGAAAGCGCTGGCGTAGGTGAAGAAGCCTCGACATATCTTGCCTATCTTTTTATCCCTACGTGTTATTTTACCCGTTATCTTTATACTTGGAGATATTTTAACGTTGTATCACGGAAAATTAACCATACATCTCCCCACCTGAGAACATGCACTAATGCAAGTTCCAAAACAAGTGATACACATAGATAAAATTAACCTCACGCCTGCCAACTACTCTAATTTTGATCACAGGGGTGCCTACTGAGGAAATCTGCACCGACATTCTGTGACCCCGGGATATATTCAATAATAAACATATAAGGTTGCAACAATAAAGACCATCTTAACAATCTTGCATTTTCATGCTTGGCCTGAGATAAGAACACAAGTGGCTGGTGATCCGTCTGGACCACAAAAGTCCTACCATACAGATAGATTTGGAACTTTTTTATTGCCCAGATTAACGCTAAACATTCTTTTTCGCTTGTGGAATATCCTTGCTCCGCTTTATTCAACTTGCGGCTTGCATAAGCGACTGGGTTCAGTTCCCCATTGGGTGAAGAGGACCTTTGCAACAGAGCTGCCCCCAGGCCTACATTACTTGCATCTGTTCTCACCACAAAGTCCTGAGTCAAATCAGTCAATTTGAGAATAGGCTTGCTAGTGAGTTTTTCCTTTAACTCTTGAAATGCCAATTCACATTGCGCGGACCAAACAATTTTATCTGGATTTCCCTTGCGAGTCAGATCAGTCAGAGGAGCACATATAGAGTTAAAATTTTTGATATATTTTTGGTAAAACCCACATAACGACACGAATGATCGCACGTCTTTTTTTGTTTGTGGTCTAGGTGCTCTCTGCAGTTTTTCCAAGTTCTTGGGGTCAGGGGTCATGTTACCCTAAAATACAGTATGTTCCAAGAATTCCAACTCTTTGCATCCAATACAACATTTTGTTGGTCTAGCAGTCAAGTTCGCCTCCCTAAGCCTATCAAATAACATATTCAGAGAGTTAATGTGTTCCTCAAATGTTGCTGTGGCGACAAGAATATCATCCATGAAATTCGTGATACATGGATTATTCAGGGGATCCAACAATTTGCGCATCATCCTAGAAAATACACTCGGAGCATTTTTCAATCCGAATGGTAGCATGTTGAATTCATAATGTCCTTCCGAGGTGCTAAAAGCTAAATAAGGTCTAACTTCAGGCTTCACTGGAATCTGGTAATAGCCTTTGCTAAGATCCACCTTCGAAATGTATTTTGCCTTGTTCAATCTGGCAAATAACTGTTTTGTGTCTGGTAATGGATCCACTTGTCCTTCTGTGACAGCATTCAGTTTCCTGTAATCTATGCACTGTCTATGTTCCCCAGACGGTTTCCTCAACAACACTACACTGGAAATAATAGAAGATTCACTGTGTGAAATAATCCCTTCTTTCAACAAATAATCGATTTCATCTTTCAATGCCTTCTCCTTCGCGAACGGAACAGAATAGGCTCTCAAACAGATTGGGTTTGAGTCTACCAGCTTCATGTCATACTGTAGCAAATTTGTATGTCCTGGTTTATCTGTTAATACATCTGTATGTTCCTCCAGAACCTGTTGAACTCTCTCCCTCTGATTTTTAGTCAAGTGCTTACTGACTTTTACTTGTGCGGCTGTCTCACAGGGATGTAATGGGTATTCATGTGAGGTGAGTGGTTCCTTTTTCATTTTAGTTGCGATAGCCAAGGTCAGTAAGGGGGTGCTTTCCTGGAGTGGTCTGTCCAGATACTTCTTTAAAAGGTTTACATGATATACCTTCTCCCTCCCCTTTTTGTCAATTTTATAGTTTGTTCTAGACACCTTCTCTAGAACCGTATATGGACCTTGCCATCCAATTTGTAACTTATTCTGGCTGCCGGGTAGTAGAAGAAGCACCTTCTCTCTCACAGCTAATTCTCTGTCCTTCGCTTTCCTATTAAAATACGCTGCATGTTTCTTCCTGGCTTGTCTCAAATTATCATTTGCCAGTTTCCATCCAGCTTTCAGACGAGTGGTCAGCTCGTTCACATATTGATATGATGAGGTAACAGTCTCTTCTGCTTTCTCATCTGTCCAGGTCCTTAATAAAGCTTCTAATGGACCTTTTATTGGCCTCCCAAATAGCAGAGTTGCGGGAGCCATCCCGGTTGAACTATGTGGTACCTCCAGATACGCAAACAACGCGGCGGGCAGAAATTGATCCCACATATCCGGTTTTTCATGTGCCAGCTTCCTCAGGATAGAAATGAGAGTCCCATTGAACCTCTCTAACTGGCCGTTCCCTTGTGGATGGTACGGACTACAATGAAAGTGTCTGGCTTGAAATAGCTTAAAAACTTCTTCCGTTAGTTTCCCCTTGAACTGTGAGCCATTATCAGTCAAGATTTGATGCGGGAATCCTAATCTTGTGAATATTGTAAGTAGTGCCTCTGCTACATGTTTCGGATCAATTGATGGCAGGGCTACCGCCTCTCCCCACATAGAACAAGTGTCCACCAGAGTAAGGATGTAACTGTTCCTCCTCTTGGTCCGAGTGAGAGGTCCCACAATATCCACTGCAACCCTCTCAAAAGGTGTTCCCACTATGGGCATTTCCCCTAGAGTTGCAGGAGCAGTCCAATGCTTTGGAGCTACCCTTTGACATTCTGGACAGGATTTGACATATCTTTTTATATCCTCCGTTATCCCTGGCCAGAAGTAATGACAAGCTATACGCTTCCTGTGGCGCTGATCCCCATGTGACCACTGAAGGGAATCGCATGCCCTAGTTCCATCACTTTATCCCTATATGAAGTGGGAAGAACCAGCTGGTTGTGACCAACTGTTCCAGTTCCGGCCTTCCTGTAGATCAATTTGTTCTTCATAGAGTACTCTCCCTTGCTTGGAGTTGTGTGGCATTTGGACAATTTTTTAAAACATGGCTTGAGTGTCCTATCCTCAGCCTGCGCCTTCCTCATCTCTTCTGGATGAGCATTTATAGGTTCACCTTCTTCCTCCTTTTTCTGTGACCTGGTCTGCACTGTCGCCATGATCACAGGTCTCTTGGGATTCCCCAAGAAGACGTATCTACACCCCAATATCAGAGGGTAG
This sequence comes from Oreohelix idahoensis, assembly GCA_024509875.1. Classification (NCBI taxonomy): domain Eukaryota; kingdom Metazoa; phylum Mollusca; class Gastropoda; order Stylommatophora; family Oreohelicidae; genus Oreohelix; species Oreohelix idahoensis. The sequence goes on from JAMPIV010014487.1 coordinate 36,707, forward strand.
ATTGGTTCATCTATCACTGCTGCTCTGATTTCTCCTTCCACATAGCGAGTTTTCACCGTTATCCTTGCGATGGGAAGTGTCATGAGTGGTATGTCCTTAGTCGCCCCTTGTATTTCCACTGTTTCTGCGGTATACTGACTTGGGTCCACTAGGCTAGACTTCACAACTGAATCATAATCCAAACCTGTATCATATAGGCACCTGATGGTGACCCCATTACAAATAACATCCTCACAAACTGGGGGGTGATAAGATTCCTGCTGTCCATTAGGATTAACCTTTAATCTTTGTTTCCCCGATTTCATTGCAGCAATGTTTAAAGGTTTCCTTTTACAAAATTCGGTGTTATGGTTGTCTTTCTTACACCATTTGCACCATCTCTTTCCTTGGTTAAACGGTTTTCTTTCATTATATTTTTGGTCATTGAACTGTGAGTTTCTATCACGATAATTATTTCGTGGCCTATCAAAGTTTGTCCTGCCTTTATTACCCTGTTCTCTGGTATCAAATTTACTAAATTGCTGTGGAGCTTTAAAATTCTCTATGTGCTTCTTTTTAGTGCCACTTACCTCTGCCTGGGCTGCCTGATACCTCTCAGCGACATTTAAAACCTCCCCCAACTTCTCTGCACCTTGTTCCATGAGAAATGTTCTCAGGTCTGGAGCCATGGACTCTCTTAATTGCTCTATCATGATCATCTCTTTGAGATCTTCGGTCTTCCCCAGAGCAGTCCATTTCTCCAAATAGGTTTCCAGTCTGGCAGAGAATTGGTGATATGTCTCCCCAGATAACAGTTTGGAATTTCTAAACTTCGTACGATAAAATTCACCATTCTTTTCATATTTCAATAACAAAGCCTGCTTTAGCATGTCATAATTGTCTTGGTCGTCTCTATGCATCTTAGCAAAAACTTCATAAGAAGTACCTCTAAGCCCTTGGGATAACTTAAGACTCCACCTCTGTCTCTCTAACCCATACGTAGTAGCTAATAGTTCGAATCTACTGAGGTACCCCTCGCTGTCATCGTCTTTCTCAACAAAATGGTCTAAATGAAACCCCATAGCTGAGGTTGAGGCTTTCTGACTAGGCGTGGCATCTGAGGGAAAGGGGCTGGCACCATTTTCAGGAGCATGGCCTTGTAATTCCAGCTCCCTTAGTCGTAATTCGTGTTCCCTTTGCAATCTTCTATCTTCTGCTTCCCTTTCGGCAGTCAATCTCTTTTCTTCTGCCTCCCTTTCGGCCTTTTTTCCTTCTAATTGGAGCCTTTTAATCTCCCTATCTGCCTCCAATGCCTTAGCCTCTTTGTCAGCCTCAATCTGCAGCCTCTTAAGTTCTTTATCAGCCTCAATTTGTAACCTCTTCTCTTCAGCTAACCTCCTATCTTCCCTTTCAATATACTTGTCACATTCTGAAGTTACATACTGAATTAAAAGCTGACCCTCCGTGTTCATCTCCTTCGCCGTCAGCACAGCAGCCGATCTAAATTTTGCTAGATCTGCCATACTCTAACACACAAATTAACAATGACTAAGGTAAATTCCAAGTATATAATTCCTAAGGTAATATATTAATTAATTAATTAATTACCACTGGCTGTGAAGATTCATCAACTTTTATTTTCCACTTTTTATTTTAAGAGATACTTTTAAATTTATTCCCTTACGCCCCCACTAGTTTAATTCCCAGACCAGGAGACCCTAATATCTTTGATAAACTTAATCCCCGGACAAGACCCCAATATTTGTAGTGATTTTTGATGTTATTGTATGGTTGTTATGTTACCTAGTGTACTGGATGAGGTCAGCTGTGAAGGCTCCTGAGATAAAAGTTTATTTGAATTACAGAAGGCCTTTCTGCTACCACTTACGACCTCAAACAGACCTATTCTACTATAATGAATGTTAGCTACGTTAAAAGTCTAGGGTACTGAAATGTAATGTGTAGGTAATAAATACACAGACACACACATGTAATTAATAAGTCTAATAATAATAATAATCTCTATGATACACTGAATTAACACTGGCTGTTATATTTTAAGTTTGAAAATTTTTTTAAATTTATTAGTCCTGAACCAATTGTTTCTTTTGGTCAGAACATATGAAATGATATGTATTTATCAATAAAATGCATATATATATTGCATAATCAAATGAAATTTGTGTACATAGGCCTATTATTACAATGGTTAATATTAATAATATCTAAAATGTCGTGGGAAAAACTAGCACTGGATGTTTAGTTGGGGTGGCGTCATCATGCCCAATCTATGGTTACAAAGTTCCGTGTCCTGGACATATGGACTGATGTTAATGTTTATATAACAAGATTTTATTTCCTTATTGATGGTGGGCACAGTTAATGAATCTCCAGCAGGCCAGATTTGCACTTAACTGGCCTGTGACGATGTAGTACAGAATTCTTGTGGCCCACTCCTCTCAGTAGCTGGAGTAAAATGTTAGGCTGCACAGACACCCGCTTTTGTACTTCTACAAAAGCATCTGACACAATCGTAGTGCCAGATCAGAAACTCACAATTCATAATTGAGAACACAGTTACTTAGTACTAGCAAAACTCAGCTGAGCTGCTGGCTAGATTAGGGCGTCCCACTGATTTTTATTTAATAATTCCGGGAAATCACCTCTAGCAGTAACGTACTGTGTCAATGGACAGTCTTCTTTAAAATGGCACAAACGTGCGTCTCTCATTCAATAATATAAATACTTCTGTCCAATCAACGGACTTCCCCTCTAACATTTTCAAATATTCAAACTAAAAGTCAAATTTCAGTCCAGTCTCAGTCTAGTATGTAGTATTTTTCCCAAAATTACACTTGTTTTTTTTGACTAACTACATGAAAAAACTACACAAACCTGCCCCACTAAGTTATTTTTAGCTACTATCCTCCGACTTTGCCCCTCTAGTTCACTGCAGTTTGATTTTTGCAATTTTAGGCTCAAGGACGCCAAAAATGTAATTTTAGTGAAAATATGCACAAAAAACTGTTCGCTAGTCTGATTGGAACAATACGGTCTTTCGTCAATATCTTCCGTGTTATCTGTCCGTCTGTGTAATTAAAAGTATATTATTTGTCAGCTTAAGATGGGCTATCAAACTAGCTAGGTTTTATTTTCATAACTTTATTATTAAAGAAAAACCTACTTTTCTCAAGGTTAGTTTTTGAAATTTGTTTTTGAACCTTCGCCCACGGCGTTTGCCGCTATATTCAAACAAAACAACTAATACATATCTTGCCTATCTTTTTATCCCTACGTGTTATTTTACCCGTTATCTTTATACTTGGAGATATTTTAACGTTGTATCACGGTAATTTCACCACAATATCAGCCGATCATTGAAAATGTGATATTTATCATTTACAGGGTGCTTTGATAAAATCAAATATCTGCTAATTAGCAGAAAAATAACGAGGAACGAAAGAAAGAGAGAAAGAAAAGTGCGGTAATTGAAAGCACATAATACAAATCAGTACCACAAATGTACCGATACTGCCGGAGAGACCCAAAGATCGTGAAGAGGTCGTCCATTTCGTCACATAGTCATTGAATTTCTTAACTTTCCAGTTATAATTTTGTTGTGTGGTTAAGACGAGTAAGAATTTAACTACGTACGGAGTAAACACGAGCTGACATCACATGCTAATATAAAATGTATGGCGCATAGGATAGGTCTAGAGAGAATCTGACTTACCTATCAGTTCTCTTCTACAGCTATCATCCGAACTGTGCGGTTGTCTTGTCTCGTGCCATTCCTACCTCTAGTTCGCCAGTACTTTTTCTCCAGTTCTGGGAACTAATTTTCTATTCAATTTCCATCACGCCACAACTACAGTGGTTATTATCTAACTTTCATCTCGCCACACCAACATTTTTCACTTTTTACTTAATTTTGACACAGCTTTCTGAACTTGTGAACGAATTAATTTGTTGTCTACTAATTCTTATGGGGAATTCATTTAGCGTTTTTTTTTCCCCGCGAGTTTTCAAGAAAGAATTAACAGCGCTAAGCAGGGATCTGTGTATTAAAAGAAGTATGCGCTCAAGCGTCACATAATTTGTAGTCTTAAACAACTTTATGATCTAGATTTTTCCGATTATCTTGCTCTTCTGAACCATAACCGTAGCCGAACGCAAGAAGAAATTAATATATTTGATTAGAGGGCACGGTAAATGTGTCTCTAAATACACGTGGAATTTGCACAGATAATTAGAATAAATGCAGGAAACGATTACAGAACAGTACTTTAAGAAGCACCCCAACAAATGTAGAATCCAATACCATAATTCCCGCCGTAAGTACGTCGGTCGGTCACATCATGCACACCGTCATTTGCGAACTTTTCTTTTTTCGATAGAGTACATTAATATTCAACCACAGCTTAGGGGTGCAACTGTGGTTGAAAGTTAGACAATAATTGTATTTTTCCCCTTATATGTACTCTACCGAAAATAGAAAAGTGCACAAATGACGGTGTGCATGAACAGTTTGATTATGGAAAGAAGCCAACAACACAATTGATAAATGGCTTCTCAGAGGCAGTAAGTCGACCAGGGCAGTATTTTAAAATATGCACGAACAATCACGAGACATGTTGTCATAAAAGAAATGTTAGTTATTTAGTCAATTTACGGTCCATTAGATCATTATCACTGCTCCATATGTCATTTAGAAAGGTTACTACATGTCTTCATATTTAATACATCCATATCATTTTCACTACAAATATCTAAACATATAAACTGGTCTTCTACTTCTTTATTTTCCCACTGAGTGCCTGATAACTACCTTTGTGTGATGTTTGTTTATTTATTTACTGTTTACAGGCCTCAGGTTTCCCCTCCTTATATGTTTATACGTTTATAAAATACCAGAAACCTACATTCTGTCCTTTACTTATTCTCATTATTCTATCATTTACTAGACACAATATTAAGACCTTTGTCTTGTGTAATCTGGTCTATACTGTTTAATAATGGAACTGCAGCAGTTATTGCGACTATAATTAGTCTGGGTCGTCCTATGGTACATATCCGGGTCGCGTGGGAGTTCGTGCTAGACCTCTGCCGGTGAAGCATTATTTTTGTAATGCTTAGCTGGCAGAGTGGATGGTGACGATTTGCTCCCGTGGCTAGGCGGTGGGTGCCGTTCGGAAGGTCCTGGTTCGATCCCGGTAAGCCTATCACTTCTGTTGTTTTTCTGTTGTCTGGTCTTCTACTTCTTTATTTTCCCACTGAGTGCCTGAGCATACCTTTGTGTGTTGTTTGTTTATTTATTTACATATATCTAATGACGGTCGCCTGCAATGAAATGACCACAGTAGTGATAGTACCGTCTGTAATACATGTAACAGAAACAACCCACTATAATTAAAAACCTATCAGTTTTGACGGGTTATGTCCAGTCATAAAAATTTCTTGGCTGCAACAGATTTCTCTAGGAACAGACAGTGATTTAATAAAATAAGGGTGTAGAAGGAAAACAAGAAGGTACTGGGAAATATTATTGTTATTATTATTGAACACAATCGACACCTTTGCCCTCCGGGCAAACCCACAGGTGCTCAGTCTCCCTCAGTATATGTCGAAGAGTGTGAATGCTAACTGTTCCTGTAGTTTGCTTGTTGTAAACACGACGGATGCATCCTCTCATACGTCCATCTCTACTAGCCTTACGTTTGATGCCAAATTCCAACAGTCTTAATCCTAATGATTCATCTATTGCAGTGTCATTCTCTAACAGGGGATCATTAATTGTTCTCAGTATCTCTCCCTTATCCATATCCAGTGTTCCTACTGTGGGTGCTCTTGAAACTAGTCTGTCAGCTCTCTCATTTCCGCGTAACACTGCATGACCAGCTCAGTAGATTTACATCAGCTCCTGCAAATTCGAAGCTTCTTTAAATGCTTTCAATTGGCGCCATAGCCAATAAGTTTGAACCTTTCGAAGCATGGACTGAGAGTCTGACACAATGACTGCCTGTCTTAATGAAGTTTTAGTTAGCCACCTTAAGGATACAGTAGCTGCCTCTACCTCCATTCCCATGCTGGAAGTTGTTATCTTGTAAGCCCAGCTATGTCCGGTGACGGATTCGCCTTTACTCTAGCAGAGAAGCCCCAACATGATTTCTCACTACGGATCACAGACCCATCAGTAAACACAATATATGGAAGTATATGGAAATATAAAAAAAATCAAGTGGTACACGAAAATAAGAATCTTCAATTCCATTTGACATCAGTTTTATTGCAAGCCTCTGAAACATGAACAACAAGATCAAGAAGCTATCAGACTGTCAGAAATGGAGTCTGGTGTAGAAGGATTGAAGTGGTACAAGGTCAGCAATGTGGAACAGATGACAAGAACCAAACACTTAAATGAACATGAAGAGCAACACGTGGACAGACCTGAGGCTGATGGCACGTGGCAGGAGGACTTTGCATGTGTTTGTTGAAGGCCTATGCTCCTTGAGGAAAAAACAGATTTTGTATGATGATGAAATTAATAATAAATCATTAACAGTCTGTTTAGTATCTTTCCACTCAGTCCGTTTAATTTTTTCAACCTTTCCTGTTTTCATACTATATATATTCCAGCTTTCTTCTTCTCATGGAGCCACGGTAGCGTAGTGGTTAGTGCACTGGCTTCCTAATTCGGTGGTCCATGGTTCGATCCCCAGTTCAGGTGGGATTGTTTAGACCGCAAAAGGCTAAGTTGTCGACCCAGGCTCATGAATTGAGTACCAGAGCAACCCTGCAACTCTTGGAAGCTTAACTCGGCCGGCGTGATGCCTAAGTGTGCCAGTGTGTCATCACCCCTAGTGTGCCGCATGGTCAAGAAAATATGGGCCTAACACAACCATTAACCAGGTAACTTTGCCAATAGAGACAGCGTCACACTGATACGCTTTTGGACACAAATGTTGAACTCATTAAGAAACTAAATCTAAGCAGGGCGATCGTAGCCGTGGGGAGACTTTGTTGCAACATTAAATATATCCAAACCGGCAGAATAGAAATGTTCAAAAGCATTCTAAAAAAAAAAAAAATCGAAGCTATCTATCGTCTTCAAGTGGTTTAGTGTTTCTGGACCTTTCTACACTCACTGAAATCTTTGATAGAAGAAAAACCGCAGACATAGTTACCCGGATTAACATTTAAAAATGCCACCGAGATTCTAAAAAAGTCGTTTCATCATTTTAACTAGTGTAAAAGCCCGTCATAAGACGGGAATTAAATTCAAAAGCACCAATACCTAACGGCAATTTTGCTTTTTCAAAAGTATTGAAAAAAACAAAAATACGTGTTTTACATCTGATGTTAAAAGTCTGAACATGACAGAAGAGCATCTTGATATTCTGTTGTTTTAATCTGGTACAACTTAAATCATGGATCTCCGCATCTTCATGTCTCCAGTTCATGTACTGTTTATCTTTTGTGTTGTTGAATTCTTTCCATACAGTATAATCAAACTGTTCATGCACACCGTCACTTGAGCATTTTTCTTTATCGAGTGTTAATATTTTCGGGAGAGTACACATAATGGCCACTGACTGCTTTGCCGGTCATTGGCTAAGGACGGAATAAGAAGAAAAGAAGAAGATGCTGGGGTATTTTGTGAACAACGCTTCGATGACATAGTCACCTACCGCCAGTGTGGGGAGCTTCTTCATTAAAGAGTTATGTCCAACTTCATCATTTTCATTCATCGTTTTTTCACCACAGTAGTCATTTATGTAGTAATTGTTTTTATATGATTAGGTTACCAGCCACATCAATCAATCAATCAATCAATCAATCAATCAATAAATATCCTTTAGCTCCCCAAGGTGTATAGGACTTCAACAAAAACATGCCGTCCTCCTGTCCAATTGCATCCGCTCAAGTTCTTTCCTTGTTGTCCTCTGTATCCAGTTCTCTTCTCCATGTGTTTTTGGTCTACCTTTGCCTCTCTGTCCATGTGGATTCCAGAATAAGAACTGCCTTGTAATGCTATCAACAGGTTTCCTCAATGTGTGTCCTATCCATTGGAAGTGTCTTCTTCTCAATTCTTGTTCCACTGGCACGTATCTGGTTCTTGTCATAAGTTCCACATTAGTGACTTTGTCATACCATTTCAGTCCTTCTATTCTACGCAAGCACCCGTTTATAAAAGTCTGTAGCTTTTTGGTTGTGGTTTTTGTTGCTCTCCGTGTCTCAGAGCTATACAATAGGACGGACGTCACAGTTGAGTTGAAGATTCTTATTTTCGTGTTGGACTTGATTTCTCTTGTTCTCCATGTGTTTCCCAATGCAAAGAAAGCTCCTCTTGCTTTTTGTATTCTTAGTTTTTATATCACTGTCCCTCCAACGTTGTCTATATTACTGCAAAAATATGTGTATGATTATACATCTTTTAGGGATGTTTCTTCAAGTTCAATCTTGTTATCATTTCCTGTATTTATTATCATAATCTTTGTCTTTTCCTTGTGTATTTTCAGGCCCACATGTTGTGACCTCTCATTTAGAATTTTTATTTTGTCTTGCTTCTGATTATGGTTATGGGACAGAAGAGCCAAGTTATTTGCAAAATCCAGATCAAGCTGTTTCGTCAGATTCCACTGGATTCCATTTCTATTGTGGGATGTCGATGTTTTCATAACCCAATCTATTGCTAGTAAGAAAAGAAATGGAGACAAGAGGCATCCCTGACTCACTCCCGCTCTAATCCTAAACAGATCTGTAAGTTTTCCTTCATGAAGAACTGTGTATGTCGTGTCTTCTATGAAGACATGACAGAATATATATTGGTGAAAATAAATTTCATATCCCCAAGCGGTCCGTGGACCGCAAGTTAAGAAACCCTGGAATTGAGGAACCCACTTGTGAATAATGTAAAAAACTTAATGCGATTAAACACTTTCTGCTGGGGTACAAGTAAGACCAACACAGACAAAACACAAAACATTACCTCAACAATTGTAAAATAGAAATGAATATAGAGAACGTGATTGGCATCAAAAGTCCAACATTTAGCAGACAACCGGATTAAAAGACAACAATTCTTTATGAAGACTAATGGTCAAGTATTGTCTGTAATAACACCAACAAGAGTAAACAAGCACCATCAGTGAGAAATTAAAAGAGTACAGCACAAAAAAGTACTCACAATCAGGAAACATCTAACATGAAAAGAAGGCATCCCGATATAACTGACCCTGGCATGTTTCATTATTAAAGAATTGCCTTGTCGGTAACGTCATGTCTTATCTTTTTTTCTACCAAAGTTGGAATCTTTTCATGCCGCGTTCCGGACAGGGAACTAACACGCGCATTTCTTCGGAATATAATTCATAGCACGGGAGTTTTTTGTTAAGACATTTTCCTGCCTCTGTTAATTTTTGGTGACACAGTTTCTTGAATTTTCCATATTTATATTAAGCAGTTCGGGTAAGTATGAATAAGTGTCTCCGCCATATTGTTGTATATTTAGCCATTGAAACATTATTGCTCAATGCTTCTATGCTTTCGTGCCACTGTTTCCGTGCTTCTGTAGCTAGATGGAAATGAATGAAACAACCACAGTCATTTTGTGCCATGAGCAGAAAAAGCTTAACATAATTATTTCTGGCCATAATATGGCGGGTGACCTACATGTCAATCGATAATGGTTGAAAGTGACGCGGTACACTGAAACGTAACAAACATCAAAAAGTCATTTGTGAATGTAAACCTGGCATTAGGGTACTGACAGGCACTGGATAACCTATTGACACGCGTCTTCTATCTTCTGCAGATTGCCGTTGTTGGAATGCTGAGCGTGTTCAGTGTTGTCGGAGTTATCGGCAACGCCATAGCCTTCTACATCTTTGTTCGCCGAAGATCTACTTCAACATCCACAATTTTTATCCTTGCCTTGGCAGGTGAGTCAATTTCTTTTTTAGCATTTGCAATTCAGATCTATCTTTGTAAGCAGGTGTAATTTTTACAATTGTAGTTAAGTTACGCAACTTGGTCATCATCATCATTATCGACATCGTTATCATCAATAATAATCATAATCATCTATCGAACTTCCCATGCAGGACGAAGCCACCATTGTAGCTGGCCTCTTTTACAACAAAGGATCCCGTTACACGCCCATTGAGGCATATTTGGGAATATAGTGTTAGGCTCTTATGTTGTTAACCACCGGCACACTAAGGGTGATGTGGTCAGCATCACACCGGCCATCTTAACCTTCCCAGAGTTGCTCTGGTACCCAATTCATGAGGCTGGGTCGACTACGGAGCCGGTTGTGGTCTGGAAAATCCCACCTCAACTGGGGATCGAACCATGGACCACAGAACTACGAAGTCAGTACACTAACCACTGCGCTACCGCGGCTCTTCTCTTACAATAAACCTGAACTAAAGTATTCATATTTTCATGCAATGGTAATCTAGGTAGCAAATTTTTACATTATGAGGTTGTCAGTTCTACGGAAATAATCATATAAGTCCCCAGTTTTCTTCCCCATGTGTTTTTTTGGTTTACCTCATGTCACGAGTAAGGAAGTAGATTATGTCTGATTTCAGACAGAGTATGAATGAGAACGTGAAAGTAGATATAGATAGAGTCACTAATGAAAAGATAAGGGGTGAGGTATGACTACTGGAGAGAAGAGATATGCAGTATTTAATGTCTTATTCCAGTCACACTCGAGACAATGTTTAGAATGTCATGCACCTCATCCGTCCTCTCCGCTAAATAGGTTACTCTGTTATCGTAAGGACAACACAAGTTAACATCAAGTGATAGGTTGATTAGAAAAAGAATTCTGACCGCTTAGAACATATAAATATATTTATTAAATAAATCCAAATTTAAAAAAAAATAATAACCGCACTAGCTTTGATGGGCTAGTGATCTCATATCACAACAATACGATAAAGAGCAAAGATGAATCATATTAATTCCAAACCACCAAGTACACATACATGGACACCAAAAGAAAATCTAACTAACTGTGGCGGCCCCTAGTTCTCTTGTGCAAAGACGGCTGCTACTGTTTGGTTAAATCAATCCGCAGGGAAATACCTCTTTGGCTGGAGAAATAACTAAATAACGATACTCAAGTATACTAAAATAGAATCCCACAGCTCCGCCTAAATACTCCACACAATTGGGGAAAATGTATATTCCGTCACAGTAGTGACTATATGTAGGCTGTGGAAAGAAAACCTATCCCAAAGACTGCTAGTAGTACCGCTATAGATTAAGACTATCAATGTAGAGAATTCTGCAACCAATTGATGTATTAATAGTGCCCTAGGCATGTGGTTCAAATATCAGTTGAGGGCGTGACGAGGTTATGTTCCGATTCAGAGACTCCATCTGATTGATTAGACAATGACGTCTGAATGGAAACGAAAAACCTCGAGGGGGCTCAAGGATGCACCTCCTGTAATGGTTAGAGATGAATCGTGGATCAACCAGATGGTTATAGGATACAGCCATCTAGCAAGGATCTCTGGTGTCCTGTCAGTACATGCAGCAGTAAATGGAGGTCAATGGGTATGGCAGTATGTGCCGTAGTACGTGGATGGTGAAGGAACTTGGAGTGTGTAGTAGTTGCTGAAGGAAGCAGGTACAGAAATGGTTCGTTTGTCCCAAAATCAGCAGAGATTCCTAACACAATACAACTGGTATTCGCTCTGGTACAGATAAGGTAGTAAAATTCTCTGAAGACAATGGCGAAGATTGTTAGAGACACCTAGCATATATAGTCAAATTTAGTAGCAGGTATTCAGGTGGAGGTTGCACGTGCAATTATGGCAGTTTAACAACGATGTAAAGGTCTCGGGAAGTTATCTGCCTGATGTCTCATGACGAAAGGGGTTACGTAAGCTGTAGCGAAAATCTGGCAGTCATTTGAACAGCCATAGTTCGCGCATGGTTTACATCAAAGGCGAAGGTAGCTTTTCTGTGTCCGGCTTCTCTCTGAATCATAGAGTCAGGGAACTCTGAGGCTACCCTCAATAAAGGAGAAATGAAAAGACTTTTAGATTGATGCCGATGCAAACGTGCAAATGGTGTAATTTAGCTTGTCCAACGTAAGAGTGACATGACTAACACCAGAAATAGAGCTTGTAGGAGCTATTACAAAGAAACATGAGAAGAGGCAAAATAGAGAATAAGTCAAAAGCAGACCATTGAGCTAAAAGTGAGGGTGATTCACATTCAATTTACGACATCTTAATCAGTCATTCTTGTTCCACTTGCACTTGTCTGCTTGGTATGGTAAGTTCAACATTAGTGATCTTGTCATTCTACTTCAATCCTTTCATTTTATGCAAGCATCCAGTTATGAAAGTCTGCGACGTGGTGGTTGTTGTTTTTGTTGTTCTCCATGTTTTCCAGCCATATAATAGGACTGGCTTGACAGCTGAGATGAAGATTCTTCTTGTTTTTCTTGTTGGACTTCATTTCTTTTAATTTCCTTATATTTTCCATTTCAGTGACAGCACCTCTAGCCTCTTGTTTATATATTTTAATACTAGTGTCTATCCCTCAAATTGTGTCTACATTTCTACTGAGATATATGCATGATTCTTCTAGGATCCTTAGCTCCTGACTGACAAAGCAGTCAGTGGCCATCACGCGTAACAGAGTCTTGTATGGCAGCAAGAAACTGTCCCCATTTTGCTCGGTCGGTGGTCATCCTTCTATCCCGTGCCCCAACTCTGGTTCATTCTTTGCATCTCAGCCTCCACTCTTCTCCGGCAGGTTGTCTTGCTCTGCCTCTCTTTCGCCGTCCTTCTGCCGTCCATAGCAGAGCAGTTCCGGTGGTGGTGTCAGGGTCCTGTCTGAAGAGATGGCCAACCCAGTTCTAACGTCTGCCTGCAGTGATGGTGTGTGTCCCATTTTGACTGCAATGTGTAAGCAGTTCCTGGTTGGAGATGGTATTCGGCAATAAATTCGAAGCATTTTCCTAATGCAGGTTGTGTGGACAGGGGATAATGTGGACATTTCCTTTTCTGTTACTCTCCACACTCCGCACCATACAACAGTACAGAAAGTACGCAACTCTCGTATAAATGCATAATTATACATCTTTCTATATCTCGAATAGTTCGGCAATCGTAATTTTGTTATCATTTCATCCGTTTATTCTCATTAACTTTGTCTTTCTTGTGTATTTTTTCAGGCATATTTATTTTGACCTATCATCAAAGCTATTTCCGTTTTGTCTGGTATCTGGCTTATGCTGTGCAACAATGCTTTGTCAATGGAAGTAAGGAAGAGAGTTCTTCAGTGTTATATAGAACCAATCCTGACATACGACAGTGAGTCATGGACACTTAGAACAAAATTAGGAAAAGGACTAGATGCCACAGAGATGTGGTTTACAGAAGACTTTTAAAAATACCATGGACAGCTAACAACAATAATGAGGATGTTCTGAAAGAGGCCAATGCGCAAAGGAAGCTTATTGCTCATGTTAGACGGATGCAATTACTTTCTATGGGAAGGTTAATAGAAGAAAAATGCTACAGTATATCGTGACAACAGAAAAGAACAAGAGAACAGGGGAAGAGAAAAGATTCTGGACAGTTGATCATTATGGCATTTAAAGACGTCAACAACAGAATTGATCAACAGTATAAGTAGACAGAAGTTTGAGAATAGTTCCCCATTTATGCATTGGGAAACATGGAAATGACATCGGATCCAACACGAAAATAAGAATTTTCAACTCAAATGTGAAATCAGTCCTATTGAATGGCTCTGAGACATGGAGAACAACAAAGACAACAACCAAAAAGCTACAGACTTTCATAAAAGGGTGCTTGCGTAGAATAGAGGGATTAAAATGGTATGACAAGGTGACCAACGTGGAACTGATGACAAGAAGTAGACACGTGCCAGTGGAACAAGAGATGAGAAGAAGACGATAGCGATGGATAGGACACCCACTGAGGAAACCTGTTGATAGCATTACAAGGCAGTCCTTGTTCTGGAACTCCCAGGGCAAGAGAGGCAGTGGTAGACCAAGAAGCACATGTAGAAGAGAGCTGGAAACAGAGGTGAAAATGATGATGAGAACGTGGAAAGAACTTGAGATGATGGCACGTGACAGGAGGACTTGGCATGTGTTTGTTGAAGGCCTATGCTCCTTTATGAGTAGAGGGTTATGAATAAATAGTACACAGGAAATAGTGAAGTGACATGATCCTCTACGCCACAAGGCACTGCGCTTGATGATGATAATGATGATATTGCCTACACCTGGTTACCGTTATTGGACAGAAGAGCCAGGTCGTCTGCATAATCATGATAAACAAGCTGTGTTGTCAAACTCAAAATGTCATACGGACTCAAATCAAAACTGAAATGAAAACCAAAATCATGCTCAACTAGGTTATATTAACTCGAGCGTCACCCTATGTAACAACCGTACTTAGAAGCATTATCAATTTGATTATCAATAATACAACGTTGTTCGAACAATAACTGACAAGGAAGATTGCTGATTAGAATCAAAGTACAACCACGACCCCACAGGTGCACGGTAAAGTCTCTTGTTGTTTTGCACCCAAGGACAATAATTTACTTTATTATCATACGGACGTCTATTTGTCTCTGCCATGTGTTTCCTATAGAACGGATGCGCCCATGAGAAAGGTTCTGTTTAGCTTTCCATTTGTCTTGGAAAATGAATCGGATAGTTTGTGTCTCAAGGCTGTTTGTAACTATTATAAATTGCGTCTTTCCTTCCTGTGGTAAAATTTGTTATCTCTGTTATAAATTGACAAGATAGATTGTTATGTTTTTTATTGGTAGTTGGATGGAATTACCATGTGGCAAATTAAGCCTTAGATAGCCAGGTTTGTCGTTTGAAATATGTCAAACTCTAATTTGTACCTTTGTAGTTTTGTATCTTGTTTGTTTGTTTAGATTTTGTTTTGTTTTTTTTGTCTTGTTTGAGGCACCTCCGTACTTTAACCGGAATAGAAGACATCGCCATGTAGGAGGTGAATAGAACAAAAAAAAAAACAAAACATACTCAGCACTTGTTTGCTAATGTTCTTTTAGCAAGTTTTATTTTAATACAGTTATAGGCCTACTGGTGGTAGTTATCTTCTTGTTTCTCTTCTTCGTTCTTCTTATTCTTCTTGTTCTCGTCCTCGTCTTACCCTACCCCTACCTCAATCTTTCAACAACGTTGAATTCCTTGACATTGATATGTAAAATGCATGTGAGAATAAATGAATTCAGTATGAAAGGTGAGAGAAAGGAAGGGCAGAATGTCAGACGGGCCTGCGTGCCCCAATTCTCAACCCTTTGAAAATAAAGTTCGTTCGTTCGTTCGTTTCTCTTTATTCTCCTCTACCTCCTATTCCTCATCTTCTTCTTCTCGTCTTCCTCCTCATTATTCTTCTTCATCAACTCCTATTCCTCCTCGTTATTCTCCCTCTCCTCTTCTTCATTTTCTTCTTCTTCTCCCACTTTTCCTCGTTCTTCTCTTCTACTTCTTCTTCTCCGTCTCCTCCTCTTCTTCTCCCTCTCCCCCACCTCCTCGTTCTACTTCTTTCTCTTCTCCGTCTTCTCCTCGTTCTTCTTCTTCTCCCTCTCCTCCTCCTTGTTGTTGTTCTCCTCTTTACCTCTTTCGCTCCATATAGAGCAGGAAACCTCCATTACACCTGGTCCCACCTTGCAGTAAACCTGCATCAAATTATCTTTACGCTCTTGCAGCGGTTGTTCCAGTAGACAACTTTTTTACCTGATAAGATCGACAACCTCATTAAAACTTCATGAATAACCTCATTAACAGCCTCATGAACAACCTCATGAAATCCCTCATGAACAACCTCATGAACAACCTCATGAACAATCTCATGAAATCTCTCATGAACAACCTCATGAAATCCTTCATGAACAACCTCATTAAATCCCTCATGAACAACCTCATGAAATCCCTCATAAACAACCTCATGAAATCCCTCATGAACAACCTCATGAAATCCCTCATGAACAACCTCATTAACAACCTCATGAATAACCTCATTACCAGCCTCATGAACAACCTCATGAAATCCTTCATGAACAACCTCATGAAATCCCTCATGAACAACCTCATGAAATCCCTCATGAACAACCTCATGAAATCCCTCATGAAAAACCTCATGAAATCCCTCATGAACAACCTCATGAAATCCCTCATGAACACCTCATGAACAACCTCATGAACGACCTCACGAACAACCTCACGAACAACCTCACGAACAACCTCACGAACAACCTCATGAACAACCTCATGGCAAACCTCATGAACAACCTCATTGCAAACCTCATGAACAATCTCATGAACTACCTCATGCACAACCTCATGCACAACCTCATGAACAACCTCATGGCAAACCTCACGAACAACCTCATGAATAACCTCATGAACAACCTCATGAACAACCTCATGAACAACCTCATGAACAACCTCATAATAATATCTTACCTGAGCTGACAGTAAGCCTGGCCTATTCATTACCTCATCACAGAGACCCAAGAACAACACGAGAATCTTCCTATCTACTTATGTTTATATTTTTTTGTATTTTTCCCTTTATTTATTTTTGTATTCATTTATTTTTGCATTAACTTTTTCTTGCATTTAAATATTTTTCAACAATTTGAATATTTTGCGAATAGCAAAGTCCTGCCAGACACCGCAAACACATACTTTCTGAGGGCAGGAAAGTCAGCACACCCCAAACCGAGTAAACCTGGTAGCAGTTTACCATCTCTTCTTGACTGTGCAAACGACTGGGAGATGGCGGTAGACCTACCTGGACGGGGGGCATATCCAGAGTGTATCAGAAAATCGCGGAGACGGCCGGATTTAGTGCTTCATTCTGCAACAACGCTTCAGGTCATACTGATTGAACTGACCGTGCCATTTGAATCCAGATTAGACGAGCAACATTCATTCAAAGCGGCCAAGTATAGCGATCTGGCCGCGGATCTGAGACACGATGGATTCAGTGCAAGGGTCATGGCGGTTGAAGGGGCGCAAGAGGGCTTGTGGCTGCATCAGTGTATGATTTATTGAAACTGTTGGGGCTGAAGGGACAGTCTAGAACAAGAGCACTGAAGAGGCTTAGTGAAACTGCCGAAAAGGCATCAGGCTGGCTGTGGAACAACCGCAATGGGCGATGGACATCGTGACAATAAACGCTGCGGTACAGAAAACACCAACATTTTTCTAAGTCCACAACGCTGAGTTTTTTTGGTGTACTAGTGAAAGAGCTGCGACTCTGGGGCAACAGGCGATGTATACTATAGGGAGTGTCAGGTACAGAATTTCAGTGGCTTGCGGCGCGCAGCTCGTCGGCTGCGCGCTAATGTCTCAGTGTGTGTTCTTAGTTGTGAAGGGCGACGGAACGAACGGAATAATTTGTCTTCTCTTTGTTACTTTCACAATTGCCTCCACGGCTGGCGTTGTGGATTTAAAGTTGCTACCATAAGTGAAATGGGTTCATTTTCGATACAAGACAACAGGAAGCTGAGACGCTTGGGAGTCATGACCCAAGTGGGCCCGCCCCCCTTAGAGTGTAAAGGAGTAATTGGGCCGAAACACTTGTCTGATGGGGGGACTTCTTCTGATGATCAGATTGCTTCCTGTTGTATCGCTCTGTAAAGAGTTTCCTATCATTGCACGTAATTATTTTTGTGTTTATTTGTTTTTGCATTTATTTATTTTAATATTTACTTATTTGTTGCGTGTATTTATTTATTTTGTTGTGCATTTATTTTTTGGGGGGATTTATTTTGTATGCGCACAAATTTTTTTTCATTATTATTATTGTTTAATGTTTGTACTAACTTATTTGGGTATTAACTTAATTGCGTATTTATCTAATTAATATTTAGCTATTTGTGTATTTCTAAATTTAAAAAAATATATATACATAAATACTGTATATTTCGTTTGATATTTATTACCTCAAATAAGCAAATTCATTTCCTTTAATTGCATTTCTTCTCTCAATATATTCCCCCCGGACCCTCTTATGAGACAGAGACAGAAACAGACAATTTCTTGGTCATGCAATTCGCTAGAGACGCCTAATTTGAGGCTGTGAATCGAACTGAGAACCTCTTCAATCAATCAATCAATACCCTTTAGCTCCCAAAGGAGCATAGGCCTTCAACAAACACACGCCAAGTCTTCCTGTCCTGTTCCATCCGCTCAAGTTCTTTCCATGTTTTCCTCATCATTTTCACTTTGTTCCAAGTTCTCTTCTCCATGTGTTTTTGGTCTACCTCTACCTCTCTTTCCCTGTGGATTCCAGAACAAGGACTGCCTTGTAATGCTATCAACAGGTTTCCTCAATGTGTGTCCTATCCATCGCCAGCGTCTTCTTCTCAACTCTTGTTCCACTGGCACTTGTCTGGTTCTTGTCATCAGTTCCACATTTGTGACTTTGTCATACCATTTCAGTCCTTCGAACTGACCACGCCTTCGAGCAAATCAAAACTTTACTTCTTCCGTTTCTTCGTTCACTTTCAGACGTCAACATAGACAGCAGTGATCAGTCTGACGCTGTTGGTATCTAGGTGGAGTTTGTTCCAGGAATGATACTGGTGATGGCCATATGCGCTGTTGGTATCTAGGTGGAGTTTGTTCCAGGAATGATACTGGTGATGGCCATATGCGCTGTTGGTATCTAGGTGGAGTTTGTTCCAGGAATGATAATGGTGATGGCCATATGCGCTGTTGGTATCTAGGTGGAGTTTGTTCCAAGAAGGATACTGGTGATGACCATGTGCGCTGTTGGTATCCAGGTGGAGTTTGTTCCAGGAATGATACTAGTGATGGCCATATGCGCTGTTGGTATCTAGGTGGAGTTTGTTATAGGAATGATACTGGTGATGGCCATATGCGCTGTTGGTATCTAGGTGGAGTTTGTTCCAGGAAAGATACTGGTGATGGCCATATGTGCTGTTAGTATCTAGGTGGAGTTTTTTCCCAGGAATGATACTGGTGATGGCCATATGCGCTGTTGGTATCTAGGTGGAGTTTGTTCCAGGAATGATACTGGTGATGGCGATATGCGCTGTTAGTATCTAGGTGGAGTTTGTTTCAGGAATGATACTGGTGATGGCCATATGCGCTGTTGGTATCTAGGTGGAGTTTTTTCCAGGAATGATATTGGTGATGACCATATGCGCTGTTGGTATCTAGGTGGACTTTGTTCCAGGAATGATACTGGTGATGGCCATATGCGCTGTCTCTGTTCCTTGTACAATGGGTCCCTTGGAAGTAGATGTTCAGTAGTTATTTTATCGGTGCCACATGTACACTGATCGGTAGTTCATTTGTTTAGCTTGTTGAATAGATGATATCCCAATCTGTTGTGGACAGTGTCAAGTCTGAAGATCACCACTTGTTCACTTCTGCTGAGCTGGTAATAAGCATCATCTTTTTTGTGGACTGGATGCCCCGCTTCCCACTTGCTTCTGAATCTGCTCTTGATAAAACTCTTGGCTTGTACATGATATGAATATATGAAGAGAACTGCCGTAAGACGGGGGTAAAACGGAAAACAACAAACAAAAACAGACACACAAAAACAGACAGAAGGGAAAGAAAGTGAGGTATTAAGTGGAGAACATGAAACTAGAAATACGAGTTTCATGTTCTCCATTTAATTCTCACTTTCTCACAGAAGGGAAAGACAGTGAGAATTAAGTGGAGAACGTGAAACTATAGACATAAGAGTTTCATGTTCTTCACTTAATTCTCACTTTAGGTTTTTCACACATATAAATTATCTTAATAATAAAAATAAAGAAAAATATGAAGACTCCATTGGTAAAAATCTGACATGTCACGAAAATGAAGTTCGAGAAAATTAAATTTTAAAATGTTAAACACTATGACACAAAGAAGGATGGCCTGTTGTTGTGCTTTATATTCTTGGAGAAGAACATGTTTTAAAATTTAATTTTACTTTTTACACTTTCTTTGAAGTTTGCTTAATGTGCTGACTTTATTGTTTATCAAAATGTGACATTTCTGGTTTTTCCTATTGAGTCTTCATATATATATATATATAATGAAGACAACAAAATACTTACGTACACAAATAAAAGAAGGTGTTGGTGACGATGATGATAATAATCGTGAGGATGATGATGGTTATGGTGGTGGTGATAGTACTCATGATGATAATATTGATGGTGATGATGAGTATACTGATACTGATGATGATGAAAACTCTATTATGGTTACTAATTTTGCTTGTGTATTGCACTCACAATTCTTTCGTTACTTTCTCTAGGTACCGATTTTTTCACCTGCCTGGTGACGATTCCTTTCACGATCATCTTTGAACTTCTCAAGTACAACCTGGTCTACGACCTAGCTTGCAAGACCTACATGTTTCTGATCACCTCAACTGTACCATTCTCAGCGTACATCATGGTCGGCATCGCGTTAGACAGATACTTCTGCATTTGCCATCCATTCCTTTACGTCTTTACGTTACCTCGAGCCAAAGCTGTTATCCTCTGCATGAGCATTCCTGCGGTAATTTTCGGGATAATCACAGCTCTGAGCCACGGAACTTACGTCTACGAATGGCATATCCAATCAAATTTAACCAGCAATGCACATTTTCCTCACAGCACTGTGGCTTTCAATGACAAAGCGGAAGTTGAAAGGATTTTAGCACTCAAAAACTTAACCAACGCAAATTCCAGATTGAATATCGCTCCCTACGGACAATGTGTCAATAATACCTTTATTTTCAGTCAGGATTTTCTTGAGATATATGAGAAGATTCATGCTCTCAACTTTATTCTGGCATACATCTCGGTGGCTGTCCTTTACACACTTATCTACAAGTCCATCTTCACTCGTCGAGTTAATAAAGCAAAACGAAAGAAAAGTAACTTGTACCCAACACCAGGAAATAAAACGAAGGAGAATCAACGCGAGGAAACTCACATGTCAGCTATCAATGGCGGCGTTCCAAAAGGTTTGAATAACCAGACTAGAAAAGATGACAAGAATATTCGTAAAATAACCCTTACGGCCAGAAATGACCCTAGTGCTTTTACTAAATCTGACCCTCAAAAAAAAGCCATTGCCTGTTATTCCAAAACTCAAAGTGCAGAAAGAGGATAGATTCAGTTTTCTCACGAAAAGTCGCAATCGTGGCAGTAATGCCGCCAATGGAAATGTCCAGAGCAACACGAAGTCCAAAGTGTCTCGACCTTCCTGCGAGCCATCAACAGCAGGAGAATATTTTGGGAAAGAAATAGACAGTTGTGTCTATATTGGCCCGCAGTCGAATGAAGAGAAAAACAGTGTCTATATTGGCCCGCAGTCTAATGAAGAGAAAAACAGTGTCTATATTGGCCCACAATTGAATGAAGAGAAAAATTGTGTTTATATTGGCCCACAGTCGAATGAAGAGAAAAATTGTGTCTATATTGGCCCGCAGTCGAATGAAGAGAAAAATTGTATCTATATTGGCCCGCAGTCTAATGAAGAGAAAAACAGTGTCTATATTGGCCCACAGCCATGGCAAGATGAAAATATTGGCCCACACTGTAGCGAAGATAAAAACCATTCATATATTGATCCAAAGGCGAGTCAGGAGGACGACAGAGCTCATAATTGGCCACAGTCAAGCCAGGGGACAAACAATGTGTATGTCGGCCCACAATCAAGTCATAAGGAAAATCAACTGTATGTAGGTCCACAACAAAGTCAAGAGAACAGCAGTATGTATGTGGGCCCGCTGCTGCTAAGTCAAGAAGAACACGGCACTTATACTGGTCCACAGTCAAGTCCTTACGATGTTACTTCAAATCGCTGTTTCGAGGCTGCAGATGAAGAAGACACAAACATACGCGTCGGGAAAATCGTCCAAAATATCACGAATGAACATAATCATGAAATTAGAAACATGCTTGACATTTCCGCTAAGCTGAGTAATGATAAATATGAAATTCCTGACAATAACGATGATGATGCTAATAACGCAGCTAGTTGTTGTCCTC
This sequence comes from Oreohelix idahoensis, assembly GCA_024509875.1. NCBI lineage: Eukaryota > Metazoa > Mollusca > Gastropoda > Stylommatophora > Oreohelicidae > Oreohelix > Oreohelix idahoensis. Next base: position 58,757 of record JAMPIV010014487.1, read on the forward strand.
ATGGTACAGCTCCTGAAGAAACACCTCTTCTTCCACATCCACAGCCATTTCCAACGGCTTCTCCCGACTCTCTGGCTCTCCAACCAACCTCGTCCAAACGTGACTTATCGCAGACACAGGAAACAGCTTTAGCAGCAGAAGAAACAGGAAAAATACACCCACAAGCAAAACTAACACACGTAGACACACAACCAACGAGTCTTCAGAGGAAACGACCTGGTACCGTTCGAGATCGACATTTCATGGCGAACATTAAAACTGCATTCATGCTTTTTATTGTGACACTTGTTTTTTATTATTGCCTTTCTTCCGGCACTGCTGATGGCCAATGATCTGATTCCGTTGAATCTAATTATCTTCTACGGTTATTTTATCTACAATGTTGTTAACCCTTTTATATACGCCTTTATGAATCAAACGTTCAGGGAAGACCTGAAGAAACTTATGACCCCTTGCCAGCGATGAGAGAGATTTAATTCAACTGAAAATGTAGGAAAAGAATTCAACCCAAGGAATTATGTGGAATTCACATACTAGATATGACAGATATATGTTAGTGTGGCTTTAATCCGGCGATGTTAATTTGGTGCTGGTGGAAATGTTCGTACATAAGTACCAACGATAAAATCGAGCTTGTGCAATAAAATATAATTCCCAAATAAGCTAAGAGACATTTACATCTCTCATCACATCCAGGCAAAAGTTTGAGTATCAGTTGTGTCCTTAAAACCGTGTTGACTGAAGGGATTGCTTGAAATACAGTTCATATTTCTCTGATCTGAATTGCATAATGTGCCACTTTGATTCAAAGGACTAATGTGCAGTTGAACACTTGGTTGAACACAAACTTTCACACCATACCATTATATGTGCACTCTTTAAGATTTTCTTTGCGTTCTAAGCGTTTGTAAACTTTTAAGCATGCCAGAGCTGACTCAACTCTGAGGAATAGACAACAAAGTTAGAATTGTCAAGCAGATTAGCTGCATTAATGTTCATTTGTTCCAGTGAATTCTCATACGGCAACCCGGTTTGATTGATTCTAAAACGTGGTTTTCCCACATAGAGCTGTCTTACAAAGTAACTGATTGATTGTACAAATGTGGTTACATTGCTGAGAGTAGCAAGTACCAATTAGATAATTAACTTGGGATGACATAAACGACTCATGTTATTCTTGTTACTAACAAGTCCTTATGGAGATTATCGAACGGGCTGGGCGTGTTTGCAGGCCACAACACAGAAATAAAAAATTGTGTTTGCCTGTGACAGCACAGAAACAGTATATTTGTCCATTGACTAATACACCTGCGTGCAAATCGCTGTAGACTAAACAGACCAGAAATTTTTCAAGGACAGTCAATAAACAGCATATTTATCTCATCAATTACACGTTTCCCAGAAGAATGTTGAGACAAACGAGTCCGGACGTTGTGTTTGTGACAGCTAAGAAACAACATATTTATCTCATCCCTAGAACGACTACACACAAATTGCTGGGGATACACCATGATAGGCTTGTTTGTCTGTGACGTCACAGGAACAACATCTCTCTCATCACTAACACGGCTGTATGTAGAACACAGAGAATAACTAGCTTAACCATATGTATATGTGACAGCCCAGAAAAAGAGTATTTACAAAAAAAGTGGGACCCCTGATCTCGTTGAATCTTCCTGTTTTTTAAATGGGGCATCCATTAATATATTGACCCAAATTTAATGTTCAGGGAAACAGTACAATTAATGTCTAACTTTCATTACCAAAAACATTGCGTACCCTGTTTCTGTAGTGGACAAACCGACACACGTTAAAAAATATAGATTAGACAGTGTGAAAGATTTAATTTGGTCTTATTATTATGCTGTAAACTCGCCAGAAATGTCTTAACAACTACTTCAACATATTTTACACTTTTTATTTTTACTAACATTGTTCATTATCTCCACATTACTATTTGTCTAAGTCCTGTTAGAAACAATGAAAAAATCCCGCCAGCTTTTTGGGAAAATACGGAAAAGGCGCTCATTGCGTCGTGAAAACTAAATAAAACGCTTCTTCTTCTTCTTCTTCTTCCGTCCTTAGCCACCGACCGTCAAAGCAGTCAGTGGCCATTACGCCTAGTGGCGTCTTAGGGCAACAGCAGATAGGTTTTCTTTGCCATTGTTTCCCATCACGCCTATTGGCGTCTTTAGGGCAACGGCAAATCAATCCATTTGCTGTTGTTTCCGTAATCGAAGTGACTGGTAAACGGGTGATCAGCCCGTTGGTTAAATAAAACGCACATTAAAGTAATATCTATGCCTTGCGATCTTTTATGGTGTGTTTTCCGGAAAATACGGAACCGACACGCATTTCACAATAAAAACTAAATTTAACACCCATTAAATAAAATACTTATTTACTTGCTTGGTTGTTTATATTCTACCGTGAGGTGTAGTGGTTTGGATGAGAGAGCGCTATACTATCTTATCGCCTGTCTTCCTCCTGGTCTGGTTCCATTCTAGTCCTCGGTCCTTCAAAGATTGTCTAATGTTGTCCTCCCAGTGAACTCTGTGTCGTCCTGGAGGTCTGGATTCCTGGCTCTTTGTTTCACATGCTTGTCGTGGTAGCCGATCTTCTCACATAATGCAGACATGGCCAAACCATCTTAGTTGGGACTGTTCTATTTGGGACTGTACGGGTTGGGTTTTTAGTCCTTGACGTATCGTCTGGTTGCGGACCATGTCTCTTCTTGTTACTTCAACTACCTTCCTCAGATACCTCATGTCTGAGGTTTGGATCTGGCTTTTGTGGGTTGCAGTCATTGCCCATGGCTGCATCCATACGTCAGGAATTGGACATAGATAGAGCGGTATACAGCCATCTTCGTCTTTTTGACGACTTGTCTTTTGCTGATGAATCCTCGATTTATTTATCTGGAAACGTCTCCCAGCTGCTAATCTTCGGGTAGCCAACTTTTCTTTGATGCCTCCCTTCCGGTCTATGACAGCTCTGAGGTGAGGTATTTAATGTGGTTGACCTGCCCCAGGACCTGTTCTCCCAGCTTAACCTGATGCATTCTTTCCTCTCGTGATATCACCGTGGGTTTTGTGTTAGAGCTGTTGATGACCACCCCTCTCTTCTTCATCCCTTCCTTCCAGACTTGCAGGTTGGATTGAAGATGTGCCTCTGATTTAACAAAATAAAATACTTAGGCCTGTAATTTTTTTTTTCTCACGGCGCATTGACCATGATAAGTTTGATTACAACAATCCATCAGGATATGCAGCTGAAAGGACAAAACATAATGTTACCATGTCCTGTATTTGGCGAGTTACTTATTCGTCTCTACTTTCACTTTACGGGCAACATTCACGCTTCTCACGTTTTTCAATGTTATACTGACGCTTATCACGTTTTAGAAAACTTTCATTCTTTACCCTTTATACTCCCTTTGGAGCATAGGACTTCAACAAACACGGGCCAAGTCTTCCTGTCACGCGCCAGGTCTTCCTGTCACGCGCCATCAGCTCAAGATCTTTTCATGTTTATTTCTGACACCAGTTCTCTTCTCCGTGTGTTTTCGGTCTACCTCTTCGTCTCAGAATGTCAGACAGGCCTGCGTGCCCAATTCTAAACCATTTGAAGATAAAGTTCGTACGTTCGTTCGTTCGTTCTATCTGATTCTGCTCTTGAGTTAGGGAAAGCAAAGAAAAATACGGAGTTCCGACTCACTCAATAGCAGACTGTTCAAATATTTCAGAAGTTCCGATTCTATACTTCCCTAATGTGATCATACTCGAATTATTTTCTGATTTACCGTATAGATGTTTTGGATTTGTTTATATATATATATTTCCATTACGTTCTTGTTTGCTTATTTTCATTATGATTGTGTAATGTCATTGTATGCTGTTATATAACCTTTATAATGTTGTATGCCTTTAATTTAATGCTTAAAGTAACATGTGGGAATGACAGGGTATAGTATGCAAGATAAGTGAGAATGGAAGGGCAGAATATTAGACAGGCCTGCACGCTGAATTCTTAACCCTTTGAAAATAAAGTTCGTTTGTTCGTTCGTTCGTTTTCTTACCCTGGGTATTCCAGACCAAATACTGCTTTGTAATATTACCAGCATGTTTCCTTAAAGTGTATCCTATCCATGGCCAGCGTCGTATTATCATCTCTTGTTCAATGGCACCTGTTTGACTAAACTGCCTACTCTCTAAGTGATCTCCGTATATATAATTTTGGTTTCAACATGATCAAAATATAAATGGTTGCTTGCGTGAAAGAACAGGAATAAAAATTGTGTGACATGAAGGCTAATGTGGTTAATGTTATTGTTGAACAGACTCGACATCATTGCACTCTCGGCAAACCCATAGATGCTCAGTTTCCATCAGCAACTGCCGAATGCTAATTGTTCCTGTTGGGTGCTGGTTGTATACACGACGGAAGTATTCTCTCATACGTTCATCCCTGCAAGTCTTACGTTTGATACAAAATACCAGCAATCTTAGCCTTGTTGATTCATCTATTGCAGTGTCGTTATCTAACAGGCGATCATTAATTGTCTTCAATATTTCTCCTTTATCCTTTTCTAATGTCCACACTATGGGTGCTCTTTTGTCTAGTCTGTCCTCTCTCATTACCGCGTAACCCTGCATAACTAGGACAGTAGATCCACACCAATTTCTGAAGAATCGAAGCGTCTATGGATGTTTTTCATTCATGCCGTAGCCATCCATTGTGGACATTCCGAAGCTTGGACTGAGAGTCTGACACAATAACTGCCCTGGTTGACATAGTCTCAGACAGGCTAATGTGAAACTTATGGGGACAAAAAAAAACCCAGTCAAACACTAGCAGACAAAGAGATTCGGATAAAACACTTACGCTAGATAGGCTACACATTAAGAAAATCGATTGACAACATTACAAGACGGTTCATTTGCTGGAATCCCCACGGTAAAAGAAAAAGAGGGAGACATAAAGAGGTTTTAACCTAGGGAAATTTCGAACTAGACCTCTCCCGCCGGAATTTAAAATCTTGGCGTCCCCGGGATCAAAAGAACTTTTTCCACATTCGCGATGAAAACTCTCTAGCTGGCTACTAAAATATATTTGTGAACTGCAGGAGATAGGAACGCCATCTTTTATTTGAAAGGTTCATCATCCTGTCACCCTTCTACCCGTTTAAAATCCCACATACATGTGTGTGTGTGTGTGGTAAATCTTTAGATGGCTTAGTATTACTAAAGTTTATCCCAAAAGCTCCTGGGTTGCCAACTCTGGTCTAAGTAAACAATTCTGCAGTGAACACAAAATCCCGCCATCCTTTCGTGAAAATATGGAAAAAGGCGCACATTGCCTGGCGACAATTAAATTCCATTCCCGTTAACAGAATGCGCATGCCTTGCCATCTTTACACAGTGCATTTTCGGGAACATACGGAATAGGCACGCGCTGCACCTTGGAGACTGAATTCAACACCCATTAAAATAGCATGCAGGCCTTTCAATGTTTTCATAGTGCATTGATAATTTACCAGAAGTCATGATAAGTTTTGTCTACAAAGATCCACTAAAGATGAAGTGGAAATAAATGAGAAAGACCACAGGGGCATTAATGCCGTCATCGCGACATGCAACAGAAAGATCACAGTATAATTATGTCCCCTGTCTTCTCTTGGCTGGTTACCGGCTCATTATGTTAATTATGCCGTATGCTTATTTCTACATACGAAGCTGTTTAAATTTCTCTTTACGCTCTTTACCGGGGCATAAATACACTGCTGATGCCTTTGCAGGATGCCGGAACCAAAGCAATAATATGCTCTAGCAAATGTGGTTTATGTAACAACTTGTTTTCTATGATAAAACAACCAGGCCCATGCTTATTAGTCCTGTCTAACGAGAGGCATTTAAATTTATGTTTTCTGCTAATACATTGAGTTTATTGTTGCACTGATGAAAGAGCGGTGGCCTACAGGTAACCCGCGGTGTATATATGGGGTGTCAGTGCAGGTAGATTTCAGTTGCCAGCTCGCAGTGGTTTCACGCCTCGTCGGCTTCTCGCAGGTGTGTCAGTGTCAGTCCCTGGTCGTGATGTGCTGTGGAACGCCGCATTGTGCGATGGAAATCGGGACAATCATTTTTGTTCAACATAGAGGTTACTTTCACAATTCCTTCCGGCTGGCGGAAAGGTGTTTTTTAAAGCTACAAGGTGGAGTGGGTTTAATTTTCTACACAAACAACAGGAGACTGGCACTTAGGAGTCATGACCCCGGTGGGCTCGCCCACCTTAGAGTGTAAAAGAGAGGAAGGGGGCAAAACACTTGATCGACGGGGCGATCATTCTGATAATCAGATTACCTCCAGTTGTATCGCTCTGTGTAGAGTTTCCAATCATATTCACGTCGAAAAGAGTCTGGGAATATTTTCTATCACGATGAAGTATATTGTCATAGTATTTTTTGTGTGTGTTTCTTGTCTGACGATTGTCGCATTTTAAAATGGTTATGTAATTTAGAGTTTGCTATAAACGTATATGCCAGGTTTCTACAAGAGTGTTAACAATAAAGGTGTGAACCTAAAGTATTACTGCATCTGGATATCTTATTTAAAGTAGCCGATTCATTTGTTCATTCGTTCATTCATTCCTGTGCAGCATAGGTATTAAACAAATGCAAGCCTACTCCTTCCAGTGTCAGTGGTTCAAGGTCCTTTCATGCCGCCTTATCCTTTAATGGATGTCTCCATTTAACTTCTTGTGACGATAGGGCCAATCTTCTCTTCATTTAATTTACGAGACACCATTTTTTTCCTTTTATCTTCAAAGCATGATCGAAAAGCCGGTAAAAATACGCGGCAAATTTCTTTCATTGGTGGTTATTCTCCTAGCGTCAGGTACTATTTTTAGATTAACGACGTCATTCTGGACCTAACCTCAGTGGCCTGAAGCCGGTTATGAATTAGGGCATACTCTTTTAGACTCAGCTAGAACCAGTCTACACCCACTCTAGGAACCCCCTCACGTGACTTTTAACGTTATTGATTGGAGCGTTTATTGGACGCTAAAGTCACATGACCCCCTTTCCATGTCACGTGCCCCAGCGGAAATAAAACGCTAAATGTTTGCGTTCAGCGAGGCAAAATTACTTGCATCCAGGGAGCTGAAGGGGCCAGACCTATTCAAAGACCGCTGCCAATTCACGCGTTAAAGCACTGTAAAGCCACGCGTCTACATTGCTGATTAGAATAAAATCTATGAGTAGGTAAGTGACATCTCGTTAAAAAATAGTATTGTGGTGAAATGTGTAGTACCATGCAAAATCGACGCAGTGATTGGTGTGAACTTGTTTTCTTTACGATCGCATCTGGCCACATGGCTACAATGTGATCAGGTGTATTTTATGATCCCACGGGATGAGACTGTACAAAGTGTTCATATTAATTTTAAATGGAGCAGGAAACAGAAGACAGGAGGAACCCCAGAAGAAAAAGCAACCGCAAAATGGGAAAGCTTAAAAACAAGCATACAATCAGCAAATGCAAATTTACCTAAAAAGGAGTCTAAGAAAAATCAAATTTGGATGACAGATGACATCTTGAATAAAATGGCAGAAAGAAAGAAAGCAAAAAACACTCCAGAATATAAAACAATAGACAATGACATACGTACTATGTGTACAGAAGCAAAAGAACGGTGGATAGAAACAAAATGCAAGGAAATAGAAGACTTGGAAGCAAAGCACAGGACAAGAGATATGCATGAAGAAATAAAGAAATTATCAAATTGGTCATGGTTTGCACAAGGAGGAAGCTTGTATCAAGAACAAAAATGGTGTGTAATATTACTTGATGAGAAAGACATATATCAAAACAATGGGCAGATAGTAAAATAGAGGGCAGAAGTACGTAAAAGATCAGGAGTTAGAGAATGCATTCATATGATACAAAAAGGAAAAATCAGCTATTAATAAAAAAAAGAAAAATGTTAAAAAAAAAAAAAACCATAAAAAAAAGCTTTTGATTCTAATATATACCAAGACAAAAAAAAACATAGTTTTGCTAATTTTATTTAACCAAATAAAACCTAAATGCAAAAATGTTCAAATATATTTCAGATCTTTTAAGAGGTAAAAAACCAATCCAAATCACACGTAAACAGATAAAACAAGAGGGCAATAATAAGGAAGAAAAAATTATGTATACCATTCATTATGAGATACAAAAATCGGGAAAATCTAATAGAGAAAACATCGGTCAACCAGCTTTCTGTGATGTGCGTGTATCTGTGGACCAAATTCATTATAGATCAAAGTTAGAGAAATTCAAACATGATTAGATAAGACTGAACATCAGCAGGAATGGTCAAAATAATTGAAATTGATAGTAAGCTCTGGAGAGCTTTGGTATAGATACAATCACAGAAATATGCAACGATACATACAATACAGGATATATACCACACGACATGAAGACATCAGTTTTCATAACATTGCCCAAAAAACCAAATGCAACTGAATGTTCAGACTTCAGAACAATCAGCCTGATGAGTCATGCAATTAAGATACTGCTCAAAATCATACAGGAAAGAATAAAAAGTAAAGTAGACAGCGAAATCCAAGAAGAACAGTTTGGTTTTAGACGGAACAGAAGAACAAGAGAGGCAATATTTTGCCTAAGAATATTAGCAGAAAAATATACAGAGGTCTAAAAAAGTATGTATATATGCTTCATTGACTATAAGAAGGCTTTTGACAGAGTCCATCATGATAAAATAATTGAATGCCTCGAAGACATGGGTATTGATGGAAAAGATATAAGAATACTCAGTAACCTTTATTGGGAGCAAACTGCCACAGTAAGATCGGGAAGGAATTATTCACCATACATAGACATAAAAAGAGGTGTCAGACAAGGTTGTGTGCTGTCCCCCTGCCTATTTAATTTATACACCGAAAAAATGTTCAAACAGATACAGGAAATACCAGGACTGAACATCAGTGGAAGGTCAATAAACAACCTTAGATATGCAGATGATACCGTGTTGTTAGCTGAAAGCGAACAGGAGTTACAAGAACTAGTGAAGCAAGTGAACAATATAAGTCATGAATATGGACTCGACATTAATATTGAGAAAACAAAAACTATGATAATTAGCAAAACAGATGATAAACCCACATTAAAGATAAGCGTAAATGGGAAAATCCTAGAACAAGTCAAGAGCTACGTATATCTTGGTCATATAATAACAGAAGATGGCAGATGTGAAACAGAAATCAAGTAGAGAATAGGAATGGCCAAAGCTACATTCAACAACATGAAACATATACTGACATCCAAACAGTTATCTCACAAATTAAAACTGAGAATCATAAAGTGTTATATATATTCTGCATTTCTGTATGGTGCAGAAACATGGACGATGAATAAGCATTTGGAAGAAAGAATTGAGGCTCTTGAAATGTGGATATATAGAAGAATGGGGCGTTATCTCATGGAAAGAGATGAAAACAAATAAGGAGGTCCTAGAAAATCTAGGTATGAAAAGAGAACTAATGAGGGAGATCAAAGTTCGGCAGCTAAAATACTTTGGCCACATAAAAAGGCATAACACCTTGCAGAAGACCATAACAGAAGGGAGAGTTGAAGGCAAACATGCAAGGGACAGACAGCGCTATAAGTAGGAAGATAACATCAAGAGATGGACAGGAAAGAGTCTATCAAAGTGCACCACCAAGATAAGAGACAGAAGACGTTGGAGATCCATTACAGCCACCCTTCGTTGTGGAGATGGCAAACTGATGATAATGATGATTTTAATTTCTATATTAATTCATCGTATTCGATACGACGTTTAGACGAGAAGTTTAAATGTAATTATAATACATGTATTATAATATAATGTATTATAATATTGATTTCTATATTAATTCATCGTATTCGACCCGACGTTTAGAGAAGAGGAAATTAATATCAATATAAACTGGTGGCAGACAATGATATATATAATCATGACTATTCCACAACCAGAGATGAAGTATGTTGGGGATAATGTTTTATTTTCGTCAGACACTTCTATCATACTGGTGTTCGAAAATTATATGTTAATTCATCATGACGGTTAGGACGAAGCACAGAACTATAATACTGTCGCCCGGTATAATTCTGTAATAATTCAGTGTGTTTTAACTGACAGTTCTATGATAATTCAGTGTTTTTAACTGACAGTTCCCATGGTAATTTGGTGGGCATAACCGACAGCTCCATGATAGTTCAGGGTGTTTAACATGATGATAAATGGGTAAAGAATTATAATACTGCCGCTTGGGCAGGGAAATATAATAATAAAAAGGCAGAAAAAGGGGAAAACTTGATTTCAAGATTAGGCTCTAGACATATTATGTTAGAGACTAAAATCTGATATGACTGGCAGACGGACGGCTTAGGGAAAGAAGGCTTCCTCAAGCTAGGAAATTAATAAAGCCGTATTTGTCTTCAGTCTATGAGCGAGCCTTGCATCACATTCCAATCTCAGACGAAGAATATGGAGTCGAGCACAGTGAAGGCAGATCCAAACCATTAGAGACCCACCCGATGCAACGTCATAAGGAGACAGGACAACCAACCACGCTTCACTATCAGCCAGGGGCTGAAAAGCTAAGTTCCCTGTATCAAAAGGAGCTCACCATATCAATGTATTCGCACTAGCCAGTAGATGATGAAAACACTTGAAATGTAAGACTTCTCACATAGAGCATACACACAATTTCAACCAACAATACCATAATTAATCATCAGTTCATTTCAATTTTATTAAACCAACTGGGTGTATATATTGTACCACATGCCTTGTTCATCCTGTTAGATGTTCCATATTGTCTGATGTTTATCTTCCTTTCTAAGGGAGGGGGACTCGTAAAATACAATCTATCATAATCCCAGTAATAAATAAGGATAATAGTAATAGATAACTGAGAAGTGGACTACGGTAGCGAGAGACGAAATATCTCCTAACAAACTTGTCCAGACCTTGTCTAAGTCAGGGGAATTTACAAGCTTGTCTCCCTTCAGCCGGTGGAGAAACCCAACAGGACTTCTTGAACCAAATCTTCCTCTAGGTGATCCAGGCAAGACTTCACTTAATTTGTATCTATTATTTCTAACTACTATAAGTTTCTTATCCTTCCTACGCTGCGCCACACTTCTCCAGGTTCTCTTAATCCTTCCTTTGTATCTCTTGCCCTAGGGATTATAGAATAAGGACTGCACTGTATTGCTATAAATCTTCAACTCAAATGTCACGACAGTCTAACCCTGGTATGACCCTGAATCATGAAGCCTAATAAATAAAAAATAAACACCCAAGAAGCTACATACGTTTATAAATGGGTGCTCGTGTCAATAGAAGTGGTATGACAAAATCACTAATGTGGAACTAATGACAAAATCACTAATATCGAACTAATGACAAAATCACTAATGACAAAATCACTAATGTGGAACTAATGACAAAACTACTAATGTGGAACTAATGACAAGATCACTTGTGGCCGCCTGCGCTAACAGGTGATTACCTCACATGACCGTTGTATGCCTAGGTTCTTTGCCTCAGTAGATAGCGATGACTGATGGTGATGGATATGTACAACAACACACAGAGCGGTCATACAATACGAAGTGGTACTTCTATATACAACTTGAGGAACACCACTTGAAGAGGAACACTGTTTATTTACACTGTACAACAGTAATAAAGTTGGACCTCCAACAATTTGGTCATGTCGACATACTTTCATACAGCTCACTTGTTAGTGATAGTATACTCTGTATTGTGTTGCTTTATCTAGCTCTCTTTAAACGTTACTGTTGCTAATCTCCTTTCTTCTTAAAACTGCTTTGACTATTTAGTTATTACTGTTCATGTTCAGGTTACTAGGTTGTAGTTGCTGGACGACTCCGGAGAACGCTGCTTTCTCTGAACCTTAGCTGCCTTCTATACTGGCCCAAAAACAGGGACCACTGCACTATGTTAACTACTACACTCTACGTACTGTATTAACGAATGAGAGCCTAACATGCTCTTCCAATCTTCAGCTCCTGGTCAGGATATTACAATAAATATTGCTGTCGCCTCAACATGGTAACCCTCGTGTCCTGGGGTATGTGCAACAAGCACTGCTTCATTCACGTCTGACTGAGCTGCTGAAAAGCGTGCCTAAACGGTTTTGTTAACCTCTGATTGGATTCTCCGTCTCATGCACATTGTTTTTGCGCATCCCATTTTTCTACTCTTTCTGGACAATCCTATGTTTGATTCTCACTATTCGTTCCCCTTATCTGCCACGTCTATCTCCTCCTTCCCCCCCCCCCAAAAAAAAATAGTTGTCCACGGGAGACATTTTAAAATATTTTTTTTCATGTTCGTACCAGCAGTATTGTACCGTTCCCTATTTACAAAATCCTTTGCAATGTATTGTTTCTACCCTTCTTCAACACCTAACTAATTTCCATCTCTCTGATGGACAATTTCTTTCTACGCAACATAATTATTATTTTACTGGGAACATTGTCTTTCACCCCTGCTATCTGACACGCACACCATGTTGCTATTCATTTTAATGTATCACACACCTGGTGTGGTTCTTTTTACCCTTTCTTCCTATACCTTGGACCTGCCTTATGTCCTTTCTTACTATGTACACTATACATGTCTGCGTGAGCCATTCAGTCATCGTGGTCTCACTGTAATGCCGCCCCCCTGTCTGTCCCTTCTTAACTAGACTTCTGTCCTTGGTCTGCTACGCGGAAATACTTCAAATTCCTTGCGTCTCCATATCCCAACCTATTTCGTCGATTTTGCCTACTTGCGTATTTTTCTGCTGCTGCCCTGTCACTTGACTTTCTTCTCCGCTTACATCTATCTCTCTTTACTCTATTGTTTTGTTTCCCCAACTAGCTTCGCTTAGCTCTCTCCCTCAGCTTTCTTATGTCCTTTCTTCAATCCATTTCTATCAGCCACAGTTATATTTCTTATTTCTCTCCTTTTACCGTGTCCCATGCTCTTTACTTTTACTTTTATCTCGCCCCATTCTTCTTCTCATCATATCTTCTTGTCACTTTCTCTGACTTTTTCTTACGTCTTCCCCTCATCATTTTATTTCATGGGTTCTCCAAATTTCTTTTCTTTTCTTACTGTCATACTTCCCTTCTCTATGTCTGTATCATGTTCCCGTGCCTTTTTCATTTCTCTTTTCTTCCTTGTCCCTTTGTTATGGCTTCTCAATGTCCGTTCTCTCTCTGGAACCTCTCCTTGTGCTACTTTCTTTTCTTTCCTGCTCCACAACCTTTGTCTCCCCGTGTTTGGATCTCTTCTGTACATGTTCGGTGAGGATTACCTTCAACAGACTCTCATTTGTCGTCTGGCAAACGTTACACTTAACATTTTACGTGGTTTTCGTTCACTTACTGGAACATTCTTAACAAACTCTCTTCGTAGCGATGTCCTATGGCCTTCCAAATTTTCCACATCTCTGCCATTTTTCCTATGGCTTCTCACTATTTTCTCTTTCGTCCTCCTCTCTTCCTCCTCTGCAGCATCCTATCATTGAGGTATGCTCAGACCTCTGATTGTCTGTGTGTTCGGTGGAGAACGATTCCACTAAAGATCTCATCATAACTTAGCTACCGCCGCCATTTATGTTTCTCTCCTTCCATCGTTTATCTGCCTCTAACAATTCCCTCCATCTAGTCTGACTCGTTATCTCCGCACATCATCTCCACGCTTCTGCCCTGTTCTCAAGTATTTCATGCAGGCCATATACTGAGTACGCACGTTCTCTACTCCTACTTCTATATTTTTTCCCTTCCTCCTTGACTCTTCTATTATTCTCTCGTCTTCTGTAACTCCTTTTGTGTCAGTGACTATCGTCACTCTCTCCATCTGACGACACGCTGTCTGAGTAACTTGACATTGAGTCTGAAAACACGTCTCTATCGACTATATTGATTTCCTGCCAATCAAGTTCCTCCATCAATTTCACCGCAAGCTTGTAAATTTCTTCGTTTCTTTCCGATAAGTCTGTATCAAACTTCCTCTGCAGAGATTTCTGTGCATTCTTTAGTACCACGGTGTGTGGTTTTTTTTCTCCTCTCAGATCGTCTTTTACGTCTCATGCACATTGTTTTTTGCGCATCTCCTTTTTCTACTCTTTCTGGACTATCCTATGTTTGATTCTGGCTGTTCGTTCCCTTTATCTGCCATACATTAATGTGGAACTAATGACAAAACTACTATTGTGGAACTAATCACAAGATCACTAATGTGGAACTAATGACAAAACTACTAATGTGGAACTAATGACAAGATCAATATCGTGGAACTAATGACAAGATCACTTATGTAGAACTAATGACAAGATCACTTATGTAGAACTAACGACAAGATTACTAATGTGGAACTTATAACAAGACTACCAATGTGAAACTAATGACAAGGTTACTAATGCAGTATTAATGACGAAACAACTAATGTGGAACTAATGACAAGGTTACTAATGTGGTATTAATGACAAAACAACTAATGTGGAACTAATGACAACATTACTAATGTGGAACTAATGACAAGTTTACTAATGAGGCACTTATGACAAAACTTCTAATGTGGATCTAATGACAAGATTACTAATTTTAAACTAATGACAAGATTACTAATGTGGAACTAATAACAAAGCTACTAATGTGGAACTAATAACATGATTACTGATGTGCAACTAATGACGAAATAACTAATGTGCGATTAAAGACAAAACTACGAATGTGGTACTAATTACAAGATATTAAACAAAAGGAGCTAGTGAAAAAATTACTAATGTAGAACTAATGACAAGATTGCTAATGTGGAAATAATTACAAAACTACTAATGTGGAACTAATGACAAAACCACTAATATGGAACTAATGACAAGATCCCTAATGGGGAAGTAATAACAAGATTACTAATGTGGAACTAATGACAAGATCACTAATGTGAACTAATGACAAAACTACTAATGTAGACCTAATCCCAAGATTACAAATGTGGAACTAATGACAACATTATGAACGTGGAACTAATTACAAGATCAAAAAAGTGTACCTGATGACAATATTCTATTATTGAACTAATGACAAGATTACTAATGTGAAACTAATGAAAAAAATTACTAATGTGGAACTAATGGCGCAATTACAAATGTTGAACTAATGAAAAACTACTAAAGTGGAACTAATGACATGATTACTAATATGGATCTAATGACAAAGCTACTAATATGGAACTACTGGCAAGAATACTAATGTGGAACTAATAACAAGACTACAAATGTGGAACTAATGACAAAGCTACTAATGTAAAAATAATGAGAAAACAACTAATGTGGATCTTACTACTTACTTACTTAGACATTCATCTTCTACCGTGAGGTGTAGAGGTTTGGAAGAGAGAGCACCAGTCACGGTAGAAGGCATAGTGAAGAGGAGATTGATCACAGGAGAAATGGTGTTGTCCTCAGGACATGAGGAGTAAAGAGCGCACCACAGTAAAGGGGTGGCTCTAATGCTGTCCAAGGAAGCACAGAAGGCACAAAGAAAAGAATGAAAAATTGCTTAGTAATATACAAGAACAAATGAAGAGATGGACAGAATATTTTGAGGAACTTCTCAATAGTCCAGCTCCAACTAATCCCCCAGACATCCAGCCAGCAGAAAAGGAGCTACAAATTAGCTGTGAACGACCAAGTAGAGAAGAAATATAGAAAGCCAAAAAGCTTCTGAAAGATGTAAAAGCAGCTGGTCCAGATTGCATTCCAGCCGAGGCCATCAAAGCAAATATTGATACCTCTAGAGATATATTATACAAACTCCTTGGCAAAGTCTGGGAGAGAGAGGAAATACCAGCAGAATGGAAGGAATGTTATCTGGTCAAGTTGCCTAAGAAGGAAAATTTACAAGAGTGCAAAAAATTATACAGGAATAATGTTACTATCAGTGCCAGGAAAAGTATTAAACAGAATCATCCTTGAGAGATTAAAAGAGTCCGTAGACAAGCAACTGAGACATGAACAAGCAGGTTTTCCACAAAATAGATCCTGTACAGACCAGATAGCCACTTTGAGAATAATAGTTGAACAACGTCTGGAATTGAATTCACCGCTATACATCGGATTCGTGGACTATAAAAAGGCATTTGACAGTGTAGACAGAGAATCGCTTTGGAAATTGATGAGGCATTATGGAGTTCCCATGAAGATCATTAACTTAATAAATAAGACATATGAAGACATGACATGCAGAGTTCTTCATGAAGGACAACTTACAGAACCATTTAGGATAAGAACTGGAGTGAGACAGGGATGCCTTTTGTCTCCATTTCTTTTCTTACTGGCAATAGATTGGGTCATCAAAACATCGACATCACACCTCAGAAATGGAATCCAGTGCAATCTGACTGAACAGCTTGATGATCTGGATTTTGCAGATGACTTGGCTCTTCTGTCCCATAAACAGATGCAAGAGAAAATGAAAATTCTCAATGGGAGGTCACAACAAGTGGGACTGAAAATTCACAGGGAAAATGTGTATGAGAATAAATGCAAGAAATGATAACAAGGTTTAACTTGAAGAAACACCACTAAAAGATGTAGAATCGTACACAAATCTTGGAACTAATATCGACAACGTTGGAGAGACAGACAGTGAAATCAAAATAAGAATATAAAAAGCAAGAAGAGCTTTCACTGCTTTGGGAAACAAATGGAGAACAAGAGAAATCAAGTCCAACACGAAAATAAGAATCTTCAACTCAAATGTCAAGTCAGTCCTATTGTATGGCTCTGAGACATAGAGAGCAACAAAACAACAACCAAATATCTACAGACTTTTATAAACGGGTGCTTGCGTAGAATAGAAGGACTGAAATGGTATGACAAAGTCACAAATGTGGAATTGATGACAAGAACCAGACAAGTGCCAGTGGAACAAGAGTTGAGAAGAAGACGCTGGCGATGGATAAGACACATTGAGGAAACCTGTTGATAGCATTACTTGGCAGTCCTTGTTCTGGAATCCACAGGGAAAGAGAACCAGAGGTAGACCAAAAAACACACGGAGAAGAGAACTGGAAACAGAGATGAAAATGAGGAGGAAAACATGGAAAGAACTTCAGCAGATGGCACAGGACAGGAAGACTTGGCATGTGTTTGTTGAAAACCTATGCTCCTTGGGGAGCTAAAGGGTATTGAAGGAAGCTCAGCTTACTCAAAAGCATGATTCCATGTTTATGTGACCGGATGGCCTATGCTATTAACCCACGTTGACGTAATAAATAAAGACAGAATAAATTACTAAATGCAACATAGAAATCGAAGCACTAAACATTTTCTAACTGTGTTCCGTTAAGTTTTGGTGGGAGTTGCCCAGCAATGCTAAAAAGAGGACTACATCACCCCATTTGCATGAGCTTACTTAAATTCTATGGTAAGTAGGTAACGATAGTTGTAGCTAATGAAATAAATCCTTACAATTTGTATAACCAATGAAAAATGCTCTAAGTCGGCAAGCCACGCACCACTTATGAGATTAGTAAAAGAATATATTTTCTTAGTTAGTTGCATCTAGAGAGCCATAGCACAAGTACGTGATTTTATCTGTTGATGTAGCAACCAGGCGCTCACCCAGACTGTCACAAAAGTCCGCTCAGTCTACGAGAATCTCAAGACATTTATTATACTGTGGTTTACAGTATATTGACAAGGGTTTTAACCTCATCGCCAAGAACAAGATTTTGTGTGAAATCGTATTTTTGACTTTTATAAATAAGTAGACAGTCGTTCTGACTGCCCATCGATGCTGACTGTATAATTACTACTTTCAGCTATAAAAGTTGTGGCTATGAACCAATGTAGCAACGACATAGCAGAGATAAGCAAACTGATAGAATTAGCTATTGATGAAGTAGAGGTTCCTCCAAGTAGAGCGCCCAAATCCTTAATAGACACACCTGAAGTGTTAGTAGAGGGAGAAAGTTTAAAGAATTGAGTACTACGAGGAATAAATTAACCAAGCTACAAAGGCTGAAACTGCGGAATAGCATTGCCAAACTGTCAATAATATTGAAAGATATACAGACAAAATTAGAGGAACTAAAGAATATGATTTCGTTGATGTACCTTCATAATATACATGAAATTATTCGTATTCCTTCAAGTTGAATAAAGGTTTATATGATTGTCGTAGATTTTTGATAGGAGAATTAAGACTTGGGTTGGTCCCTTCTGAATAGATTCGAATAAGTGATAGTCACAGTGAGAGGTAGTAATAGAAATAGATTTCCACGAGTGAAGTGGTAGAATGTGATAGAGGCTGTCTCTGAGATCGAGAAATCTTCTCTCTCTCTCTGCCTATCTTCTACGACAGATTTAGAGGAGTCAGACAGTCTAAACACAAACACACACACACATATATATATATATATATATATATATATATATATATATATATATATATATATATCCACTCACGTGCACGCACATTCATGTGACGACAGTTAGACACACAGACGTGGGAAAACTATAACAATGATTATACAGATATTTGGAACGAGCTGACCGACGCACTGGAATAAGTTTTATGAGTAGTTTATTTTATCAGAATAAACTTCTCTCACAACATATAAAATTACATCAAAGCATATACAAAAAATCATTTTAAAAAATCAAGGAATGCTATAAGAATGTTAGACCCGTTAGTATGATCCTTCCCCTCGATGTTTAGCCCACAGTCCCGTTAGAAGGAAAGATGATAGCCCTAAAGAGTCACGGATACATCTGCCGTAGTCTAATGAGTTTCCCCTTTAAATGTATGAACAGACTTAAATAGTAGTATGATCTATCCTAAGGCAAATATTGTTAGCAACAAACTTGCATAAAGGGAATTAAGACAGCAAAAAATGGTGCCAAAATTACAACAATAAAGAAACACTCAGACCCGCATTCACTCTATTCATCCAGCCGCGGCCATGTGTTCTCTTGCATACTTACAGTTTTGGTAGCAGCATCTGGAAACATAATTTTTAGGACATTCACGTACAGACTCTCAAATGGAAGACTTGGCCAAGAGATCCCCAGTTCTAAAAAGACGGGTGAATTCTCTGCTTCAGGGAACGATTCCTTGGGTGTTCTTTTTTTTCGGATGTCTGTTTAAGTCACATTAAAATTGTCCAGGCACGAATATTAACAACGAGCACAGTGTCAATAGCTTAGGTTTCTAGAAAATGAGGAATGTCAGGTCGGTGTCTTCTTTCAGGTTAGGACTTTATTTTGTCACTACACCACTTGGCAACAGTATCGGAAAAGTTATTGAATGTTTGTAATATCTTACTTGCCACAAAGGCTGAAAATGTACTTGAGGTTTTGCTCTGGGAGAGTTAACTCAGGCACGATGGGCCCGTTATTTCATTTAACCGTTAAAGTTCTTGTAAAGGTTATACACCAAGTCTTTAAGGAAAATATTTTACGTCTTTCACAGATATTTCTCAAGTACTCAACGCTGGCAAAGTTGGGTTACCCCAGTATTCACTGAATGTAAGAAAAACAACATCATATAAAATATTATTACATACTATTCCTCGGTTTTTAACTTACATTATAAACTGCAAGCGGAGAGCTTGGCTTAACGTTTAACACTTCCCGTGAAATAAGTTACCTATAGAAAATCAATCATCATGAATTAGGAATACATACGTATTTCGTCAACACTCAATGATGAAACTGTTCAGTTATAAGTTAGTTTTAAAAATATTCTCTTCTGATTATTTAGCAGTTAAAATTTAATTCATTATAGCTACATGATTTTTTTAAGCTAGAAATTATAATTATTCTGCTTTCCACTGAAACTCGTCGACTAGAGAATATAACAGACTTATAAATTAATCACTCTGCACAAAAGAAACCAGGGAAATAAAATAAGCGATTTAACACTTAATCACTCACAAAATATAGATACTTAATATAATATTAACTCATGACAGAACTACGGTATCACAACGAAACTAGAATTATTCACTAGATAGATATTCTAGAAACTCGGCAAACTTTGACGAGCACTAAGAACTTCGCTATACGAGCTTCTTTCACTAGCACGAGCGACCGTCTACTGCGAATTTAGGAGAGCTCAATGAAATAAAGTTTCAAACTCTGGTCTCTCCCTCTTCCCGTCTTTAACACTTACGTTAACTTAGACGCATGCCGTAACTGCCACCAGTGCGTCTTCACACCTAAGTTAACAAACTGACCGAGAGCGCGCGTGTCAGATGCGAATCTCAGACGACCCGTCTCCAATGCAGAGGCAGTTTTCGCACCTACGCCGAGAAACATTCGTGTCGGGTGAAAATGCTAGCCAAAAGTCTCATTAGATGGCAGTTTCCACACGTTTACGTCAAGAATCTGTCCCAAGAGCTCCATGTCATGGGGAAAGTATAGACAACTGTCTGCTCACATGTCTCTGACGAAACGATTCTACACTATTCACAGTTGTGCGTCTACCTGCGGCGACTGACATCTACGTAATATAATGCATAACAAGCATGAGAAAAAGAAACGGTAAAATGAGAATGGGAAAAAAAAAAAAATATATATTATTCGCAAACGAGCGAATGCGAAAAACACAGGAAAAGGATAAAGAGCGATAATAAGGTAGAGGACACGGGTAGAACAAAAAAGAAGGAATATAGAAAATTTATTGATCATAATCTCTATGCGACAATGATCACTTGGCAGTTATCAACTATATAAGGTTTGCTGTTTTGTTTGGAATCACTATTGGATAATTAAAACGACATCATCACACAACTGTAGGCAAGGGTGAATTAAGAACCTGGAAATTATGAAGTCATTTAGGAAGTTAATACCTCAGGCGATAGCCTGTACCAAGACCTAAATGATGACCAAGAAGGAGCCGCGCTAGCGTAGTGGTTACAACACCGCTCTGGCGACCGGGTGATACAGGATCAAACCCGGGCGACGGCATTTGAGGATTTTTCGTCGACCGGGATTTGGACTGGATTAACTCGAGACCTGGCGAGGACATTTGAAGGAGTGTCGTCGACCAGGGACTGGCGGCTCCTGAGCCGACCCAGCTGCAATGGGTACCTCCGAAATCGGCGAGTATTTGCCTGAATGGCGAGGGACACCTGTCTCTGTACAAGAAATAAAGGGATACTCACGTAAAATCAATGTCAGGTTAGACATAAATAATAACCTGAGATTTCGCCTCGAGTATTAGCGGGCGTAAGAAAAAAAAAAAAAAAAAAAAATGACCAAGTAACAGAAAATGTCTGCCCATAAGGTGTCTCCCCGTAGTGGCTATCAAACTTTCAGCGTATTACGATCTTGGCGAAGGACGTACCTTGGCCTTATCAGCAATTAAGCAAATGCGCTATGCGATTATAGTGTCAATCTGTAGTCTGATGTCGGCCACACCCGAGATTAACCACCATGGTTATCGAGTAATTATTATCTCAGTCGTTCCTTGAGAAGCAGGGAGGAACGGGTAACCAAAAAGACATGACGACTTATCTCTGTGAGGAGTGTAAGAATGTTTTAAAATACAAAATGTCTGCTACATAGCAGAAAGAAATGTGTCGACCCGGAAATTCCAGGTAATCAGTACGTACAACAATTGAAAATGAGTACTGCCGTAGTGGAGAAGAGATTGAGAAGAGGTCGCCCCAATCAGTCCTGTGACAAATTCTATACCCCAAGGTAGAAGAGGTTTGTTTGTTTTGTTTTAAGGACCATTTTCAATGCACACGGTCAACTCCATCAGTGCTCCGATCTACTTCCTTAGATCACACAAGGAGGATCTCAGCACAGCGCACAAACTCTAAAGCACCACGAGGATCCCAATGTAAATTATGCCAGGGCAGTGGCCGTATGGATTACACTTTGCGATTTTCAACTGCCGAATAATTTTTAACGGGCGCAACTTGCAGACGGGACATCCTATTTTTTCGCCCTTATCCGTGAAGGCTAGATATCTGATCTCACTACGCAGGGGATCAGGGGGAGTGGTTTTGAAAATATTCCATCAAAACCATTCCCTGTACCTGGAACAGAACCCGGTACCTTTTAACTTAGAGACGAACGCCATACTTCTTGGCCACTCCGGCACCGGGGTAGAGAATTAATTGACCAAGAAAGAAAATGTGTTTAAAAGATTGTCGAAGTGCACATCTGCGATTGCACATGCAGGCTTGGGACCATTGTCTTCAAAAGTGACAGAGCATATAAGTGTTCACTACTTTAGCATGTGAATAAACTCCTTGTTATTAAAAGTGTGTGTATTCTAAACATATAAAACAAAACAACATTATAAGCATTAAAAAAGCAAATTAATAAAATCAAATAAATCAGTTAGGCAATAAATAACTTTATATAATAAATTGAGGAATTTAAAACAGTAACGAAAATATTATATTTAGTTTTATAGTTTGGAAATTAACAAGTTGTCTCCCTTTGAAAAAAAATTGGATGCCTTCCCCTAACTTATTTTATTTCTGCTGTTTAAAATATCACATGGTTATGTTTGTTTTTCCACTTATTTCCGAGATTCGACATCACGTCGGAACCTGGCAAGAGGTGTGATCTCTGAGCTGTAAATGGGGTATATTGTGCAAATTTTTATTACATTTTGACCACTGGGCTGTTATCTCTGTCCTTTTTTTATTTGGGGGGATGGGTTGAAAAATCACATTTATATTAGCCATTAAGAAGTAAATTTGTGAAATACCGCTAGCTGGCTGTCTGGCCGTTACGTCGTAAGTTTATTCGAGTGTTTCTGCTTGTTCAATCCATATACTTATTTATTTATTGCAAAAGGGAAGGTAACCAGACACAGGAGGCCTAAACACACTTTAAGTACCCTGTAGGCTCACGTGACTGTAATAGCCCTCTACATATATTGCGTCAAAATGCAAGGAAAAAGACTACTAGAACACCTTTCACCCAACCACCCTGGTGGATTGAGGATGTAGAAAAAGCATGGATAGAAAATGAAAGAGCGACGACAGAATGGACGAAAGCACTAAAGAGAAGTACAATGAATAACGGAGGGGTTGAAGCCAAGGACCAAGTGTGGAAGGCCTTCGTGACACAGGTGGGTACGGAAAAGACCTTACAGAAATTATGGTCCTTAAATTGACGAATGAATAGGAACAATATAAGCCAACCCATACCTAATATTCTGAGCTCCGCGGGAATGAGTCTGTAGACCGATGAAGATAAAGGACGTGCATTACTCAGTCGGTATATCACTCAGATGGATAAAGGTGATAAATCTGCCCGTCAAGTGATTAAGAATCGTGTGCTGGAAAATTCATTCAGAGGCCAGATATATTTCGACCTCATATCTGACGAAGACGTTACGTATACGTTAAAAACAAGTAGAAACACTGCTCCGGGTCCTGATGGTGTACAGTATCAACACACCAAATAGCTTGATGACAGAGGCATTATGCATGTAGTGATTGATTTCAATACCAGTATACAGAATGCTAAGATGCCGGAAGACTGGCTACATAGTTACCTACGGCCACTTCCTAAACCTAGTAAAGACTCTACACTGCTTAGCAGCTATCGAATCATCACATTGCAGAAAGTCTAAGGCACATTTCTTGAGAAGATAGTGGCGAGACAATTAATGAACCACCTTGAAAATGCACACATCCTCCCTGACTCCCTGGGCAGTTATAGACCAATAAAAGTAACATGGGGTAACGCTGGAACATTTGCGAGCTTGCACAAAATGCGCGAATCTGATTGGACGCTATTTCTGTTATTCCAAGGTACCTTGTTTACATTCCTCCGACAGTCCTTGTATATATTGCCGCTTTACTTACTAGCTTTATGCGAGAAGCAAAGTATGAACCTTCTAAAGTGAAACACGAGAACAAATAATAACATTAGTAATTCATTATGCAGACGACGAAGTCACAATAGATCTAGAACGATTGACACATGCATTATTTGTTAACACTTCTGCTCTTTCTTGCTTCGATTCACGTTTGCAAATTCAACATTGGAATATTGACGGCGAAGGTGGTGTGACCGCTTGACCTTTCACGCTAGCATTATCCCTTCTACTTCCACGCTAAGCATTTATATGTGCTGGAGGATACTACATGTAAGAATAACAGACCTTAAAAGCAAATAAGACGTTTTTACACAAACGCAGTATTCATTCAAAGTTCAGTTGAATCCGTTGCCGTTACTGCTCTGACAGGGCAAACGTAGGTCAATCACAGGTAATAATGAATGGGTTTTATAAGCGCGAAAGTGGGAAATGAATGTTTGTGTGATCTGGGTTTTTTTTTTAATCTTAATGTTAAGTTGGAAAAGATCACACATGTGAAAATAAAGTCGAAATAACAGATTGTCGTGTGCAAAAAGGTCGAAAAGCTGAGGAACGGAGTGCAAATGTTAACTATTGTGTCGTGTGGAAAAAAGGACGAGTCGTGTGAAAAAAGGAGGGAAAAAAGAAGAAATAGTATAAATAGAAGAGTTGTGGGCGATTGGCAGCGATTTCAGGACTTATGATTCCAAGGATACCATGATTTTAGACTAGAGGATTTTTACAGATAACGTTAGGAGAACTTAGTCTTTGAGGATACCAAGACAAGTTTTTGAGTAGACAAATCAATATATATTTCTTGTGGATATACATATATTATTCTATCTGGATGTACCTATATTATTCAATTGGATTACATATTTTATTCATATCGGATAACCAATCATCATTTTGTGAAATTTACCGTGTTTGTCTAATTACATCAATAAACTCTAATTGAATTTTACTACATTGCTGTTTGTGGAACTTTACAATAATTTCTTGTGGATATACGTTGTTGTGCTGAAACTGTTTTGCTTATCACCAAACTTAAAGGGAAGAACATTCCTGGGTTGAAACAAATAACAAAAGGTCAAGTATCACCATCTCTGGCGGAACGCCAGTCAGCACTTGAACCACTACAACATAAAGGATTAACTCTGACTACATAAAATCAATATAACTACTAGTGCCGCATTCAACTGACGCGGGCACAGTGGTAGGTTCTGTGGGTTATTATGCAGCTTTTAATTAATCAGTAAGTCACGCAGCGTATTTGGCACCGTTTAGTTCGCATCAATAAGTCCCTTAGCTTATTTGACACCTTTTAATTCATATCAGTACGTAATGTACTTATTTCATACCTTTAGTTCATATCAGTAGGTCCGGTAGCTAATTTGACTACTTGATTTCACATCAGTAGGTCCCGTAGCTTATTTGACACCTTTTAGTTCACATCAATAGGTCCCAGAATTATTTGAAATATTCAGTCCACATCAGTAGGTTCCGTAAATTATTTGACCCCTTTTAGCTCACATCAGTAGGCCATGTAACTTATTGACACCTTTGAGTTCACATCAGTAGGTCCCGCAACTTATTTGACACATTTTAGTAGCTTGTGTGTCACCTTCTGCACCCGTAGAAATAAACGCTCAGCCAATCGACACTATAACCTCATTTCGGTATACCTCTGTGGACATGCCCACGAACGCACAAATCCTATTATGTCCTTTTCTCACGAGGAAATCCCACGAACAACACGTGAAGACTACAGAAACAATCGATAAAACCTTTTTTGATTTACCCTATAGAAACTCCGTCTTCATTATGTTTACCTTCAGGTGATATAAAAGCCACCTAATGCGTCTTTGCCGGAACAAAGTCTACATGACCGAATTCTGTTATTGTATTTGTTTCTAATTGTTTAATGTCTTTGTGTTTGTAGTTATGTATTGTTATCTTTTGGGATGGAAACTCGGACTTTGATGTTCACATCATCGTTGCAAGCAATTTAAACAGTCTTTTGTCACTTTCAGGTGAAAACCATGTTAATACCACCCCCTTCAGTTTGTCCAGTTCGGAAACAAATACATGACAGATGTTTTTTGGAGTTTTGGCACTGTGGAAATTATTAATAGAACAATAGCGCTTATACATAAATGTTTTGTTCATGTTAAAGTTAATGTTAATCGGAATCGACGTCATTGCACTCCGGGCAAACCCATAGGTGCTCAGTCTCCATCAGAAAATGTCGGTATGAATGCTAATTGTTCTTGTTGCGCACTGGTTGTGTACACGGTGGATGCATCCTCTCATACGTCCATTCCTGCTGGTCTAACGTTTGATGCCAAATTCCAGCAGTCTTAGCCTTGTTGATTCATTGATTTCAGTGTCATTTTCTAATAGACGGACATGAATTGCCCTCAGTATTTCTTCCTTCTCCATGGTCAATGCACCTTTTACGGGAGTTCTTGAAAATAAAGTTCGTTCGTTCTTTCAGCTCTGTCATTGCCACGTACCCCGGCACGACCAGGGCAGTAGGACCATATCAGTTCTTGAAGATTGTATGCTTCTATGGAGATTTTCCATTCATGTCGAAGCCAGCCATTTTGGACCCTTCGAAGCATGGATTGTGAGTCTGATACAATAACTGCCTTTGTTAATGAAGTCTTAGACAGCCATTATATGGCAGCAGTAACTGCCTCTACCTCCATTCTCATGCTGGAGGTTGTTATCATGTACGCCCCGCTATACAGCGACGGTTCTGCCCTTTACTCTAGCAGAGTAGCCCCACCATGATTTATTGCCACATATTACAGACCCATCAGTATACACAATGGCAACAATCATCACCAGCATTATCATTTATAAGCAAATCAATTTCTAGCTCTGCTCTCCCATTTGCCCAAGTTCTACATTCTCTACCAAGGCTGATGATTACTTGCTGGTAGTTCATCCATCTCTCATCTGACTTACTCCACTCTTCTCCCTTGAATATATTTTCAACTTGGGTTACCTGTCTAATAGTCTACTTTGCCTGCGCCATCCATGCCACCCCCCCCCTTTCTTTATTCTCTCTCCTTTGATATCAGCTATGTTCCCATGCAGAGGATGCCTTTTGTCTGTGGTTACACGCATATACGCTTTTACCTGGGCCATCTTATATCTGGATCTAATTGACAGCAATGCAAGCATGTGACGCATCATCACAATAAGACTATACGCATCCCTTCGTTTTGAATGCGTTCGATTTGTTCAAATTGTGACATTGACAGCGTGACTATTCCCAGGCCATACTCGACTACAGACAAGACCAGCTGATGATACAGGAAAAACAGTAGTCTCTGCTCCAGGTGCACAGCAGCCATTGTTTTTAGTGCTACCAGACCTCTCTTGCA
Organism: Oreohelix idahoensis; assembly: GCA_024509875.1. Classification (NCBI taxonomy): domain Eukaryota; kingdom Metazoa; phylum Mollusca; class Gastropoda; order Stylommatophora; family Oreohelicidae; genus Oreohelix; species Oreohelix idahoensis. The sequence continues at coordinate 86,073 of JAMPIV010014487.1, forward strand.
CTTCTGCATGATGTGGTCACCATGGGGCTTATATGATAGCCCAGGATCGAATGTTACTGTCACGGAGAGTTAGGATCATTTAATTTTCTATATTTTCCTCTTCCTTTCTTCCACCCGTGTTCTCTAATTATTGTCGCTTTTTACCTTTTTCCTGTGTTATTCGCATTCGTTCGTTTGCGACTATATACATTACTATTTTCCCATTCTCACTTTCGCCAGTTTCGTTTCTCATTTAGAAACGCATTTCATGGCTGACTAAACGAGAAACTTCTTACGTAACGCGTCAGTCCCTCACCAGACGATTTGGCGTGAGAGAGCATTCGGTCAATCGCAGCAGATTGACGAAATAACTGTGAATATTTGGCTAGTCTCAGACATAGGGCCGACCTATAGTCTGCATTCTCACCTGTCAAATCGTAGTTTCTCGGTGAGCGCTCAGGAAAAGCGCGATAACTGACACCTCCCCGGCGCAGATTCAGACATTTGTATGGGAGTTCGCATCTGACATGTAGTTTCCAAGGTAGATTCTCAGTGTCAGGTGATATGACACTCACGCTCCAGGGCCAGTTTTGGCGTAAGGTGCGAGAAAGCAAAGTGTCAGTTATGGTTCTCAGGATGAGTTTCTCGGGGAGGTGTGAATAACTGTTTCTGCACTGGAGACGGGCTGTCTGAGATTTGCAAATGACACGCGCCCTCTCGGTCAGTAGGTGGCAGTTACGGCATGCGTTTAGGTGTTAAACGTAGTGTTATAGACAGAAAGGGTAATTATTTTGGTTTGGCGAATTAAACGTTTACCTCTTTGTCCGGTAATAGATATAACCAGAGTTTAAAACTAGATTTTCATTCTCGCTCCTAAATTCGCAGTAGACAGGACGTTTCGTGCTAAGAGAATAAGCTGTATAGCGAAGTCTTAGTTTGTTCTTGGCAAAATTTTTGCCGAACTTCTAGACTACCAATAAATATAAGCATATAATTCTAAAGTTGTGCGATCGCCTGTAAATTCTGTGTGGAGGTAAAATATATTATACATATTATCTAGTATTTCGTGAAGTGTTGAAAGTGTTAAATCGCTTATTTTATTTAATTTTGCTAGTTAGATTTGTGCAGGGAGTTAAATTATAAAGTCTGTTATATTCTCTAGTCGACGAGTTATAGTGGAAAGCGGAATAAATTATAATTTCTACCTTAAAACCGTGTAGCCATAAGGGATTTAATTTAACTGCTAATACGCAGTCGAGTATATTTTATAACAAACTTATAAATGCTAGATGCCTCATGAGTGTTGACGGAATCCGTAGGTATTCCTAATTCATGGTGATTGATTGTTATATATAACTTATTTCACGGGAAGTTTAAATGATAAGTCAAGCTGTACGCTTGCAGTTTAAAAATGTAAGTTATATTGAGTACGTAATATATAAGATATTTCATATGTGTTTTTTTCTTTATTCAGTGAATACTGTGGTACCCAAACTTTGCCATCGTTCTAGTACGTGAACATTATCTGTGAAGAACTTAAGCACTTTCATTACATGAACTGTAACCGTAAATGAAGTAAAATGCCTATCGCGCCAGAATTAATTCTTTCAGAATAACACTTAAGTCACATAAAAATTGTCCAGGCACGAAAGTTAGCTGAGCACAGTGTCACTAGCTTAGGTTTCTAGAATTGAGGAATGTCAGATCGGTGTCTACTTTCAGGAAAGTACTATATTTGGTCACCACACTACTAATCAAAACTCTGTCGGGAGGTTACTGATATTTGCTTGCCACAGCGGGCTGATCTGTACTTAACAGTCATCCGAAAAATAAGAACACCCAAAGAATCGTTACCTGAGACAGAGAATTCAGTACGTCTTTTTAGAACTGGGGATTTCTTGGTCGAGACTGCATTTACGGGTCTGTGTGGAGGTCCTAGAATTTATTGTGTTCCCAGAGGCAGCGATCAAAGCTGTAAGTATAAATGTGCGCATGTGGCCACGGCTGAATGAATAGAGTGATAGCAGATCTGAGTGTTATTTTACCGTTGTATTTTGGCACCTATTTGCTGTCATAACTTTCTGCATGCAAGTTTGTTTGGCTAACAATATTTTCCCTTAAACTAGATTATAGTATCAGGTCTGTTCATACCTAAAACGGGGAAAAACTCTTAGACTCAATCATATGTATCTGGGACTCTTTGTGTTATCATCTTTCTCCTAACGGGACTGTGGGCTATCCATCGCGGGAAGATCATAACTGTGGGTCTATCAGTTCTTGTAGCATTCCTTGATTTGTTTTTGACTTTGTGTATGTGCCTTTTTGATGAAATGTTACATGTTGTGACGTAAGTTTACAATGATAAATAAACTTAACAATAAATTAATCAGCATGTTGGTCAGCTCGTTCTAAATATCTATATAATCATTTGTGATAGTTTTCCCACGTCTGTGTGTCTACCTGTCGTCACTTGTATGTGCGTGCACGTGAGTGGATAAATATATATATATTTAATGTATATGTGTTAGACTGTCTGACTACTCTAGATCTGTCGTTGAAGATAGGTGAGAGAGAGAGAGAATATTTCTCGCTCTCAGAGACCGCCTCTAACACAATTATACCACCTCACTCGTGGAAATCTATTTCGTGTTTCTATCTCACACTGTGACTACCACTCATTCCAACCTATTCAGAAGGGACCAACTCAAGTCTTAATTCTTACTTACTTACTTACTTAGTCGTGCCCCTTCTACCGTGAGGTGTAGAGGTTTGGAAAAGAGAGCGCCAGACTATCCTATCGGCTGTCTTCCTCCTGGCCTGGTTCCATTCTAGTCCTCGATCCTTTAAAGATTGTCTAATGTTGTCCTCCCAGCGGACTCTGGGTCGTCCTCGGGGTCTGGATCCTTGGCTCTTTGTTTCCCATGCTTGTCGTGGTATCCGATTTTCTCCCTTTCTGCAATTATGGCCAAACCATCTTAATTGGGACTGTTCTACTTGGGTCTGCAGGGGGTAGGATTTAAGGCCTTGACGTATCGTCTGGTTGCGTACCATGTCTCTTCTTGTTACTTCAACCACCTTCCTCAGATACCTCATTTCTGAGGTTTGGATCTGGCTTTTATGGGTTGTAGTCATTGCCCATGACTCGCATCCGTATGTCAAGAAGTCTTAATTCTCCTATCAAAAATCTACGACAGTTACTCTAAGGTATTTCAACTTGTTCTGCCTTTCAATTTTCTGTCCACTGAGAGTAATGTCTGGAAGATCTGCTTTCAATAAGGAGTTATTCATCATCATCATTTGCCATCTCCACAACGAAGGTTGGCTGTAATGGATCTCCAACGTCTTCTGTCTCTTGTCTTGATGGTGCACTCTGATAGACTCTTTCCTGTCCATCTCTTGATGTTGTCTTCCCACTTATAGCGCTGTCTTCCCCTTGCACGTTTGCTTTCAACTCTCCCTTCTGTTATAGTCTTCTGCAAGGTGTTATGCCTTTTTATGTGGCCAAAGTATTTTAGCTGTCGAACTTTGACCTCCCTCATTAGTTCTCTTTTCATACCTAGATTTTCTAGGACCTCCTTATTTGTTTTCATCTCTTTCCATGAGATACGCCCCATTCTTCTATATATCCACATTTCAAGAGCCTCAATTCTTTCTTCCAACTGCTTATTCATCGTCCATGTTTCTGCATCATACAGAAATGCAGAATATATATAACACTTTATGATTCTCAGTTTTAATTTGTGAGATAACTGTTTGGATGTCAGTATATGTTTCATGTTGTTGAATAAGGAGTTATTCAAGTAGCACCAAAGCACACAGGCTATGTTGGGATTGACTTTGGAGCTGGTTTCGTCGCACCATTTAGAAATTGCTCGAAGGGTCTCATGTATGCTTTCAACCATGCTATTTCTTTCTGAAACAGTCCTGTAAATGTGGGAGTCATCGGCAAAAGTCAATTTTCATCTCAAACCTATTGGTTGGATTGCAGCTATTTTTGCTGTACAGATGTTAAACAGCACCAATGATAATGGAGAACCCTGGGGTAATCCTGGGCAAAAGTGCATTGGTTCTGATGTCTATGTTCGCAAGCGAAATGCAACTGCTCTCTCAGTTAATGCAGCTGCTATCCAACCTTGTTAGCCATGGGTTTACACAACATTCCTTTATACAGTCCATCAAGGTTGCAAAGTCAACCCTGTTGTAAGCATCCTCTAGGTCAATTACCACAGTCATCGTTTTTTTTGTTTACCACGGAAACCCTCATATACATCGTACGCAAATGTTCCAGCGTTACCCCATGATACTTTTATTGGTCTATAATTGCCCAGGTATCAGGGAGGTTGTGTGCATTTTCAAGGTGGTACATTAATTGTCTCGCCACTATCTTCTCAAGTAATTTGCAGTAGACAATCTGTAATGTGCTGATTCGATAGCTGCTAAGCAGTGTGAGGTCTTTACCAGGTTTAGGAAGTGGCCATCGGTATGTAGCTAGTCTTCCGGCATCTTAGCATTCTGTATACTGGTGTTGAAATCCATGCATTTTTCTCTACCACACAATTTCTCCTTCAAAGGGTTTAGTGACTCTCGTGTGGTTATTTGATGCACTCCTCTCGTGGAGCTGACAATTGCCCAACCTTTCATTTCTATTCTTCCAGCTACTGTACCTTCATCGTTTTCATCGACTTCTTGTTGAATCGCCAGAGTAAGAGAGGCATATTGGAAATATATTGTTAGGGCCATATCTTCTTGACCATATGGCACACTAGGGGTATTGGGGTCAGCATCGCGCCGGGCGCCTTTAACCTTCCCAGAGTTGCTCTTGTACTTTATTCATGAGGCTAAAAGAAGTAGAAGGAGATCAAAACACACATGGAGAAAGGAACTGGAGCCATAAGAGAGTAATAAACACGACATATAAAGACCGTTAACGAATCGCACATGGCAGTAAGATCTAGTATAAATTCATTGACGGCGTATGCTCCTTTGGAAGTCAGAAGATAATTTTTGCGATGGTGAAGTCACCCGTTATTATTCAATTATCTTCAGGTACTTCGATCGCTCCCGGTTGCATGGGTTTTCCCCCATAAGCTGCATATTTTGTGCATCTTAATATTTCTCTGACCTATCGCAATATCTGCTCCATCTATCTGTTGTCCTCTTCATTAGACCAGTACTTCTTTGTTCGACACCTAGCTACATTTAGCTCTTTCCACGTTCAAGTTCTTTCCATGTTTTCCTCATCATGGAAAGAGTTTGAGCTCATGTCACACGATAGTAGAATTCGACAACATCCTTTTGAGCACCACAAAGGTCCAAAGTAATAAAAGCTTTGTGGTGTGCAAATACAGTCGCATCAGCATGTATTCGTTGAAGACCTATACTCCTTGCGGAGCTAAAGCTTACTGGTTATAGATAAATGTACATCAGCATTAAATCGTTCTGTTTGTATCCATCCTTGTCTACCCTTATATTCTGATATCCTGTTACCTTGAATCAACTCTACTGAGTTAGATTATCTAACTTAGATATGTTTCTTGAATGCAGGTCACAGTGATATTTTCAGCTTAGAGTCTGGTTGCGAATACTCCAGCGTTCCCTTGAAGGATGTTTAGATTTATTGCTTTAATGTTGTTTTGATTTACAGTAATTTCTTATTTCACTAACACTATAAGCTCCTTTGGTCAAAACAGGGTTATCACCAGCAGTCATCATTGTACATTTTCGAACCTTGAGAAGCGGCATTCTTTCCGCCCGGCTGGACTCTTCAACGACAATACTACATTTGTAATCTATATTTGGGATTTGTTTATAAAAGTTTATCATGAAATGCACCATTGCTCATCATGGATGACACTTCTCTGATTTCGTGCCACTCTTTGCGTGTCATTGATTTGCTTCTGAAGGAAAATGTAAATGATCACAGGAGAATGAGAACCGCCGTCATGAAATGCAGCAGAAAGAGATCAATATAATTAAATTCCGCCATGTTTTGACGAATTACTTGTTCATATGTATATGTTTTTTTCTGTTTTTGAAAAGCAGTATTTTCTATAAAAAAACGTTGATGTAATTGTGATCATGGTTTGGTTTGGCTTTGTTTTAAGGACTATCTTCATTGCACACGGACTTCATCAGTGCTCCGATCTCCTCCCTTAGATCACACAAGGAGGATCTCAGCACAGTGCAGATACTCCATAGCATCGGTGAGAATCCCAATGTGTATATATAGGAATCAGACATTCTGTAAATATATTTGGTGAGTAGGCTTCTAATTTTTAAATTTTGCCAATGGCAGCGACATTATGGCCTACTCTTTACGATTTCCTACTGCTGTTGGATTTTTAACGTGTGCATCTTACACAATGGACCTCCTATTTCGCCTTTATCCGAGATGGTTAAGTATCCGATCTCACTACCCAGGAGAGCAGACGGTAGTATGACATCATTAGGACCTCTAGTTCTGAAAAAAGTTCCACAAATTGATTTTTCTTCTACAGGGAATCGAACCCGGTACCCCTAGAATTCGAGGCGGACACCATACCTCTTAGCCACTCCCATCACCATGTGATCATGAATAATCAGTAAATGCATAAAATATGTTACTGTAAACAATATTGTTTTTTCTTAGCAAAATGCTGACAATTTTCGATTTTTGATAGAATATTCAGCGCGGAATCTAATAACTTTATACTCTTCGAAAACAAATCATATGTGGATATCCTAGCATCCGGACAGTAGAAGGCATATATTTTATTGGATCCAGTATGCAATGATTAGTCATTAAGCATCCGTTTGTGATATTCATTATATGTCTGAAGATGGAATAACAAAAGTTTATGTACCGTCCGCGTAATCTTCAGTTATGATTATTAACGTTGTATTGTTGAGACTGCTGTGTTCGCTTGTCTGTACATGTCATAAAACTTACTTTCATTCATCATTCATTCAATACCCTTTAGCTTCGCAAGGAACATAGACCCTCAACAAACACATGCCAAGTCTTCCTGTCACGTGTCATCAGCTCACGTTCTCTCCACGTTTTCATAATCTTTTCCACTTCCGTATCCAGTTCTCTTCTCGATGTGCGTCTTGGTCTACCCCTGCCTCTCTTGCCCTGGGGGTTCCAGAACAAGGACTGCATTGTAATGCTATCAACAGCTATCCTCAGTGTGTGTCCTATCCATCGCCAGCGTCGTCTTCTGAACATCTCTTGTTCTACCGGCACTTGTCTGAATCTTGTCATTAGTTCCACATTTGTAACTTTGTCATGCCATTTTAATCCTTCTATTCTCCACAAGCACCCATTTATTAATGTCTGTAGCTTTTTTGTTGTTGGTTTTGTCGTTCTCTATGTTTCAGAGCCATACAGTAGGACTGAAGTGACATCCGCATACAAAATTCAGATTGTTATGTTGAACCTAATGTCTTATGATCTCCATATAATTCACAGCGTAATGGAACCTCCCCCTCGCCATTTGTAGCTTTATTTTGATATCATTCTTCTTCTTTGATCCTTAGCCGCCGACCGTCTAAGCCGTCAGTGGCCATAACGCCTGGGGGCGTCTTGTAGGGCAACTACACATTGATTCCACTTTGCTCGGTCGGTGGCCATCCTTCGTACAGTGCCCCAACTCTGGTTCATACCTCGCATCTCAGCCTCCACAGTCCTTCGCCAAGTTGTTTTTGGTCGACCTCTCTTTCGTTTTCCTTCAGGGGTATGATATCATTGTTGGACTTTATTTCCCTTGATGTCCATATGTTTCTTACCATTAGTTTAAAAAAAACATTGCGCATAATTGTAGCGGAAGGTTTTATGTGTGTGAGATGATAATGCTAGAGTAGAAATAGTATTCTCTCCAGAATGTGTGAGGTCCCAGTGACAGAGAAGTACACTGGTATCACTCGATAGTCACGGCTGTGAAAGTATCTGGACTGAAAATATTCAGAGAACAGTCAGACCTTACTGCGCCACCTCCGCTATGTGACCACCTGTGATATAATAAAAATTCAACCAAACTCAGTATCAACTATATTGAATGAATAAAGCTGGTGAATACAATTTATATCCTCTTTATTTACATCTATCTAATTGTGGTGATTGTGTGTGACTGGTGATACAAAAGTTATATTTATACAAAACCAAATTGGCGAATTCAATTACAGTTTTTGCAAGTTAAACTAAAATGTCATTTCTTTAGACTCTTCCAATTAGTTGGGTAATAGACTTCTTCACTGTCTTATTCACTTTATAACTTTCACTAGTTTATCACGCAAATTGTCATCACAAAACTCTGCTTGACAGTTATCACTTCTTGGGTGCACGATTGTCACAAATATCACTCATCTGTTTAGTTAATCAGTGTTCATATGAGATGTACAGCTTCAGTAGGTCTTGCTTCTACCAATCCAGACACTGCCGGGGCGATTCGCATTGATCATCGAGCAATTCTTGATCATTGACCTCTGACTTTTGGTTGACAAGTATGAACCTGCAGATAATTGTAGGATATGTGGCTATTTGTGGATAACAATTACCACATTCCTATTGTAGGTGAGATGAATTTGTTTTCAGATGTATGCGTGAAAATGCGTGATTATGGATCAGTGACAAGACAGGTGTCTACTGTGGAACATTTTATAAAATCAAATAATACAAAATAATATGTACACACATATATGGTATGAGGTTATAGTATCCCCCTGCCTGACACGTTAGCTCTGTAAAGTGCAGTAACTTGAAGACAGATTGAATAAACCCTGATAATGATTGTTGGTAGTCCTGAAAAGAATTGTTATTAGTCCTGTGCTAGCCCTGATATGGACTCAGTCACGGTGGTTATATTTCGGGTTCCAATCTTCAACAATCATATCAAGTAATAAATTAATATACATGATACTTTCATAACATATAGATTAAACAAATCCTGAAATAAAGTTGTAATTACTGTATTATTTTACATAGTAACTTTACATACCCTCGCAGGATCTAATTAAGATCAGTAAAGACTGGCTTTAGTGGAGTAACAGAACTGCCTGGCTGCAAATAACAAGATATTGGCCGTGACACGTTTCTCTCTCTCCAGCCGTTGTCCTTCTGTCTTGCCTCGCTGTACAAGTGAATTTGAAATCATTTCCGTCCGCCCTTATATATGCAGCTACCGGACGTACAGGAAACAAGGCTCGCAACTCCAGCAAACTTCCCAAAAAAGTTGTAACTTCGGGGGGTTTGTGCTAGAGGTGTTTCAAACCTTGGTCTCGTGCATTTCACCTTTCCCAGTTCAAGCCTTTGGAGTTATATATTTCCGTTCTCCGTGAGTTGACCTTTATATCCATATGTTGTTTTCCCATATCTGTCGTGTTAACGATTTTATATTGAATTATAAATAGGAAAAACACAGGATTTCTCAATGCACGGACACTATTCTTGCGAAATTCTTCACAACTACTTACTCCCTTCTGATTTCCTTGTACCTATACATAAATGAAGATATTCCCGTCAAAATGAGACCATTCTCATCCTTGTCTGTCATTCCGTTCTCCTTCCCGACCGCTAATTCTAACCATGATTTCGGACGATTTATTCTTCCTTATACACTCGCCGAAGTCATTCTATCTGACCGTGGGAAACCCCTTCTCTGATTGGCTGCCCTAGATACACACAGGAAAATACCCCTGCATTCCTTTGTTCAGGTCAGCACACTGGTGTCCCACTTTTCGGTCTTCAAACATTTAACTAGGCAATGCGTAACATGCGACAGAGCCTCCCTCCCTTTTAAGCTGTAGATTTCTACAGCTAACAACTGTAAGTTTTGCCGTAGTTAATGTTCTTCTTACTCTCGTTCTATCTCAGTTGGGTGTCGAGTAAGAAAATCTGCTCCTACATTTTGTTTTCATGGATATAGATTTATCCTTCGCTATCTCTCTTTTCCCAGTTCGGCTTTTCATCCAGGCCCTTACCGCTGGTGAAATGGGGTCGGTAGGTTTCCCTTGAAGTTTACCGCCCTCTTTTCGTTGATAGTTGGTTGCGGTTTTCCCTCGCAAATTCGTAGGTGTTTGATTTTGGCTACGTGATTTGTTCTTTTCTTCCAGTGCATGGGTTTCAGACTGCAATTCAACCTGTGTGGGATGTTTCCTTTCCCCTCCAGTGCAAATCTCGGGAGTACCCATGATGGCTGGTTTGCTTGTAGACTTTTGAAGACTCTTCCGCCGACTTTCTGAATCTACATGAGTGCACTCTGGACAGGAATTTACATACCAATTGATGTCTTCCGTAATACCTGGCCAGTAGTACTGGGTGGCTATTCTTTGTTTTGTGGCACCATTACCCAGGTGTTCACTCAAAGTTATGTGCCCCCAGCCTATAACCTTATTTCTATAGGTGGATGGTACAACAATTTGACCATGACTTTTCGTCCCTCTGCCAGCTTTCCTGTGCAAGAGTCCATGTTCCATATAGAAATTTCCTTTCCTTGGAGTGTTATGTGGTTTTGACAGTTTGCCAAAACAAGGCTTCAATGTGCTGTCAGCTACTTGAGCCCGTTTCATTTCAGTAGAATGAAATTTTAATTTGGTGTCCCTCTCTATGTTCCTGGAGTCAGACCTGGTCTGGATTTCTGCCATAACCATAGGTTTCACCGGGTTTCCCAAGAAAACATATCTACGCCCCAACATCAGGGGGTAAAAGGGATCATCTAACACTGCTGCATTTATCTCCCCTTCCACATAGCGACAACTGACATGAATCTTTGCTATGGGTAAAGTGAGGGGTAATGCTCCTTTTAGTGGCCCTTGAATATCTACTGTTTCTGTGGTGATTTGTTCAGGGCGCACCAGAGATGCACACACACGACTGCGTCATAGGACAAACCTGTGTCATACATTCCTGTGACTTGTTTGCCATTCACAGTCACTATCTCCTGTGTAGGTGGGTGATGGAGGCTATTCTGACTCACTGTCAGTTCCTTCCTATCCGAAGTCCTCACCTGTAGACATGCAGAATGATGAAGAGGTTTTTTCCTTCCACAATTATCAGTGTTGTGGTTGTTCATTTTGCAGAACTTACTCCATTTTTCTTCCCTTCGTGAGGGTTTATTGTTATATCCTGGAGGGTTCTTGTCTTTGTAGTTATATCTTTGGTTGTTCTTGGTTGTATTGTCCTTTTGTTCAAACTCGTTTTGGTTTTGTGGTGACTTGAAACTATCTCCCTGCTTCCTCTTATTTCCTTGAGTCAGGGGGTGAGCCAGTTTGTGACTTTCTGCATAGATGATTATTTCATCTAATCTCTCTCTTTTATGTTCTACTAGGAATGTCTTCGTCTCAGGAGACATGGACTCCAGGAGTTGTTCTATCAACATCATCTCCTTGATCCCTTCAAAATCCTGATTGAAGTTTCCTAACTGACACCACCTCAGCAAGTAACTTTCCAACCTTGCTGAGAACTGCTGATATGTTTCTCCTGTCTGGAGCATAGCAGTTCTAAATCGCCTTCTATAAGCTTCTGCGTTTTGTTCGTAACGCAACAACAATGCTTGTTTCAAGGCTTCATAGTTTTCCTGATCTTCTTTTTGCATCTTCAAGTAGACATTATAAGATACTCCTCTCAATCCCTGTGACAACTTCAAATTCCACTTTTCTTTTTCTAGGCCATAAGTAGTGGCCAATCGTTCATATCTGTCAAGGTAATCCTCTATTCCCTCTTCTTTCTCCACAAATGGGTCCAAGTGGAAGTTCATAGCTCCAATGGAGGTGCTTTGGCTGGCGCTGGTATCCGAATGAGATGACCTACTACCATTAGTAGTAGCCACTGCCTGTATTTCAAGCTCTTTTAATCTCAGTTCATGGTCTCTATCAGCTTGTAGCTTCCTTTCCTCAGCTGTTAATCTTCTTTCTTCAGCCTCCAATTTCTTGGCTTGAGCCTCAACTTCCAACAGCAGTCTCTTTTCTTCAGCTTCCATTCTTTTGGCTTCTCTCTCAGCTTCTAGTCTTTTGGCTTCTCTCTCAGCTTCTGCTTGCAGCTTCCTTTCCTCTCTATCCATATGTTTGTCCACTTCAGTTGTGACATACTGGACGAGAGCATCACCTGTCAAGTCCAGCTCTTTTCCCATTTGCATGATCGCAGTTCTGAACTTCACTAAGTCAGCCATTATATTAAGTTAAGTAGGGTATGAAAACTTACCTAAACTTACTTAAAATAATTATCAAATGGACAACACAATTAATCGTGCAACCTTGTGATAGTCAATATTTACTAAGTACTCTAAGGTACTGTTACTGAGAAAAAAAATCTTATTCTAGAATTTACAAAAAAAAATTTTTTTTTTTTTTTCTCTATAGGTGGCCCAAGATAGACTAAAGATAGATGTATAGATAGAGGATGGCTCAGGATATACGAGAATATCCCGCGATCGAGCCCCCACTGTAGCGGAAGGTTTTATGTGTGTGAGATGATAATGCTAGAGTAGAAATAGTATTCTCTCCAGAATGTGTGAGGTCCCAGTGACAGAGAAGTACACTGGTATCACTCGATAGTCACGGCTGTGAAAGTATCTGGACTGAAAATATTCAGAGAACAGTCAGACCTTACTGCGCCCCCTCCGCTATGTGACCACCTGTGATATAATAAAAATTCAACCAAACTCAGTATCAACTATATTGAATGAATAAAGCTGGTGAATACAATTTATATCCTCTTTATTTACATCTATCTAATTGTGGTGATTGTGTGTGACTGGTGATACAAAAGTTATATTTATACAAAACCAAATTGGCGAATTCAATTACAGTTTTTGCAAGTTAAACTAAAATGTCATTTCTTTAGACTCTTCCAATTAGTTGGGTAATAGACTTCTTCACTGTCTTATTCACTTTATAACTTTCACTAGTTTATCACGCAAATTGTCATCACAAAACTCTGCTTGACAGTTATCACTTCTTGGGTGCACGATTGTCACAAATATCACTCATCTGTTTAGTTAATCAGTGTTCATATGAGATGTACAGCTTCAGTAGGTCTTGCTTCTACCAATCCAGACACTGCCGGGGCGATTCGCATTGATCATCGAGCAATTCTTGATCATTGACCTCTGACTTTTGGTTGACAAGTATGAACCTGCAGATAATTGTAGGATATGTGGCTATTTGTGGATAACAATTACCACATTCCTATTGTAGGTGAGATGAATTTGTTTTCAGATGTATGCGTGAAAATGCGTGATTATGGATCAGTGACAAGACAGGTGTCTACTGTGGAACATTTTATAAAATCAAATAATACAAAATAATATGTACACACATATATGGTATGAGGTTATAGTATCCCCCTGCCTGACACGTTAGCTCTGTAAAGTGCAGTAACTTGAAGACAGATTGAATAAACCCTGATAATGATTGTTGGTAGTCCTGAAAAGAATTGTTATTAGTCCTGTGCTAGCCCTGATATGGACTCAGTCACGGTGGTTATATTTCGGGTTCCAATCTTCAACAATCATATCAAGTAATAAATTAATATACATGATACTTTCATAACATATAGATTAAACAAATCCTGAAATAAAGTTGTAATTACTGTATTATTTTACATAGTAACTTTACATACCCTCGCAGGATCTAATTAAGATCAGTAAAGACTGGCTTTAGTGGAGTAACAGAACTGCCTGGCTGCAAATAACAAGATATTGGCCGTGACACGTTTCTCTCTCTCCAGCCGTTGTCCTTCTGTCTGGCCTCGCTGTACAAGTGAATTTGAAATCATTTCCGTCCGCCC